>CAHIKZ030005515.1:545000-817500 GCA_903632075.3 Acanthosepion pharaonis | reverse complement strand
TTCACCGTGTCGGGCTAGACAACATTTCTCTCCAAAATCTGTCTTACACATTTATAAACCTACCATTCATCTCTGTATTGAATATTGCTGCCACATATTGTCTGGTGCTTCTGCTATGTATTTAGAGATTCTTGATAAGATTCTGCAATGTTATTGGTCCTGATCTGGCATCTCAGCTTTATTCATTTTCCACTGCTGTAACACAGCTTCCCTGTGCCTTTTCTATAAATATTTTCATGGCTATTGTTCTGATGAGCATTCCTCTTTGGTACTAGAGTGACAAAAAGGTCTCATCATTTTGCAGTTGAAATGCTAAATGTAACCATAATTTCTATGCTAATATTTGCTTCTCTAAAAATTCTTGCTTGTGGAACCCTCTTCTGGCTTCTTGCTTCCCAGTCAACTTTAATCTTCAAAAACTCAAATGGAATTACCATTATTATCTTCAATCTTCTTAATTCCTGTTCTTTTATTGTTCTCTTTCCTTAATAATACATTTTTTTCTCATATTCTCTCACACTCAGTAACACCTTGTGTTTTAGTAACTTTATGCCTTGCTTGGGGTGAAATGATTTAAAAAAAGAAAAACTTGATTAGCAGCTATGCCTCATCATTTTAGAGTTGAAATCGCTAAACGTAATCACAAGTTCTATGCTAACAGTTTCTTCTATCACACTGCTCACTTGTGGAATTTTCTTCCGACTTTTTGCTTACCAGTCAATTTTGATCTTCAAAAATTTAAATGAAATGTTCATTGTTATCATCAATCTTCTTAATTCCAGTTCTTTTATTGTTCTCTTTCCTTCATAATGCTTTTTTTCTCATATTCTCTCCCACTCAGTAACCCCCCTTGCATCTTAGTGGCTTTATTACCTTGCCAAGAGTGAAATCATTTTAAAAAAAAAAAAATTAAACTGGAATAAAATTTCAAGAGAATTACCCGAGAGATGCGGATCTTTCATTCTCATCAATGTCTTTCTTTAAGTGTTTGCCTGCCATAAACCATAAAATTTTCAAATCCTAAGTATTTATTTATTTTTTACTATCCTAGAATTCTTCTTTCTCTTTACTTTGACTACAGGAATGATTTACTGAAAGAATCTACAGAAGCGTAAATTGATTTTATTGTCTCGTGCTTCAGTCCAAATAGAGCATGTGATATGAGAATAAATACTAGAAACAAATTATGCAAGTAAATACTGCATGATGCAAATCTATAATAATTTGGATATATTAATATGTATAATAATTCGGATAAAATAAATCTTTAATGATTCAGCTATAACAAAGCAATAATAATTCGGATATAATAAATCTATAATAATTTGGATATAATAGATCTATAATAATTCAGATATAATAAATTTATTATAATTACGTTATAATAAATCTATAATAATTGGGATATAAATCTATAATAGTTTGATACAGTAAGTATATAATATTTTAGGTATAATAAATATATAATTATTAAGATATAATAAATATATAATAATTCGTATATAAATCTATAATGATTTGTATATACTAAATCCATTATAATTTGGATATAATAATTTTATAATAATTTGGTTATAAACATATAATAATTCATATGTAATAAATATATAATACAGATATCAATAAATCTATAATAATATATATAATATATACTAAAACTATATATATATATTGATATATAATAAATCTATAATAATTCAGTTATAATAAATTTAAAATAATTTGAGTATAAATCTATAATAATTCAGGTATATTAAATCTATAATAAATTGGATATAAATCTATAATAATTCATACATAAATCTATAACACTTCTGGATATAAACCTATAATAATTCAGATATATTAAAGTGATAAAAATTCAGATGATAAATATATAATAATTTATATTTAATAAAACTATAATAATTCAGATATAATAAATCTATAATAATTTGCATATAAATCAATAATAATTCAGGCATAAATCTATAATAATTCAGTTATAATAAATCTATAATAATTCAGATATGAAAATATAATAATTGGGATAGACCCTATAATAATTTGGATATAAAAAATAAGATATATATCTTTAATAATTCTTATATAATGATGTAATTTGAATATAAATCACATATATCTAAATCTATAATAATATATATAATATATAATAAATTTATATATATCAATATATAATAAACCTATAATAATTTGTATATGTTAATCTATAATAATTCAGATATAAATGTATAATATTTTGGATATAATTCTATAATAATTTGAATATAAATATATAATAATTTGGATATAATAAATCTATAATAATTCAGATATAAAAATTTAATAATTCAAATATAATAAAACTATAATAATTTGGATATAATAAATCTATAATAATTCATACATAAATGTATCATTTGAATGTAATAAATCTAACATAATTTGAATATAATTAATCTATAATAATTCAGATATCAATAAATCTATACATAAGATATATCAATATATTAATAAATTTATAATAATTCAGAGATAAATCTATAACAATTTGGATATAAAAAATCTAAAATAATTCAAATATAATAAATCTATAATAATTTGGATATAAAAAAATCTAAAATAATTCAAATATAATAAATCTATAATAATTTGGATATAAAAAAAAGAACTAAATAATTCAAATATAATAAATCTATAATAATTTGGAAATAAAAAATCTAAAATAATTTAAATATAATAAATCTATAATAATTTGGATATAAAAATCTAAAATAATTCAAATATAAAAATTAAAATAATTCAAATATAATAAATCTATAATAATTTGGATATAAAAGAACTAAATAATTCAAATATAATAAATCTATAATAATTTGAAATAAAAAAATCTAAAATAATTCAAATATAAAAAATCTATAATAATTTGAATATAAAAAAATCTAAAATAATTCAAATATAATAAATCTATAATAATTTGGATATAAAAAATCTAAAATAATTCAAATAAAAAATCTAAAATAATTCAAATATAATAAATCTATAATAATTTGGATATAAAAAGAACTAAATAATTCAAATATAATAAATCTATAATAATTTGAAATAAAAAATCTAAAATAATTTAAATATAATAAATCTATAATAATTTGATATAAAAAATCTAAAATAATTCAAATATAAAATATCTAAAATAATTCAAATATAATAAATCTATAATAATTTGGATATAAAAGAACTAAATAATTCAAATATAATAAATCTATAATAATTTGAAATAAAAATCTAAAATAATTCAAATATAATAAATCTATAATAATTTGGAAATAAAAAAATCTAAAATAATTCAAATATAAAAAATCTAAAATAATTCAAATATAATAAATCTATAATAATTTGGATATAAAAGAACTAAATAATTCAAATATAATAAATCTATAATAATTTGGAAATAAAAATCTAAATAATTCAAATATAATAAATCTATAATAATTTGAATATAAAAAATCAAAAAATAATTCAAATATAATAAATCTATAATAATTTGGATATAAAAAATCTAAAATAATTCAAATATAAAAAATCTAAAATAATTCAAATATAATAAATCTATAATAATTTGGATATAAAAGAACTAAATAATTCAAATATAATAAATCTATAATAATTTGGAAATAAAAAATCTAAAATAATTTAAATATAATAAATCTATAATAATTTGGAAATAAAAAATCTAAAATAATTTAAATATAATAAATCTATAATAATTTGAATATAAAAAATCTAAAATAATTCAAATATAATAAATCTATAATAATTTGGATATAAAAAATCTAAAATAATTCAAATATAATAAATCTATAATAATTTGGATATCAGTACATAGAATGGGTAACCACATGGGCATACTGGGTGCTGTAAGTTTGGATGTGCGGGTGGTGTAATGGATAATGGCTTGGAATTGTTAATCAGAGAGCCAAGTTCCAATTATAGTTGGGTTCATTATATTCACTTACTCTTGGGAAAGATACAAATCCACCTCTACTCCCCATTGCTATTGGTTAATTAGTAAGACTTGTATCACTAATTCGTTATTATCTCTCCAAAAGTCTTATAATATAAAAAAAATATTTTCTGGCTTTAAATAACCTGCCAAGTGTTGATAATCTGTAGAAAATGAATGAAGCAATCAATTATTGAAAAATTGAACAATGGTGTTATTTGAACCCGGGTCTCATGGTCAGAATGCTAACATTTTAACCATTCAGTAATATGATGTCTGATTTACCATGTGGTCCCATCCCCTGCACTTGGTGGATTAGTTTAACTTAAAACACTGTGAAGATCTTTGGGTGGTGTGTGTGACTGCACATAAAAAGATGGCTATAGAAATGCATTTATCAGAGAACACTAAACGAATTCATTTTATGAAGAACAAAGCATTCAGATGTAAAGTCCCTGTTTAGGTTGAGGCTGTAGACAGTGACAAAAAAAAAAAAATGCAAAAAAGAAAAAATGCCAGATCAATTGAATAAATCAAACTACAAAAGAAACAGAAATGAAGTCCACTTGTTAAGTAAACAGTCACTACCAAAAAAATAAACAACAAAAAAACCTTGGGGATTTCCCAATATAAAAAAAAAATTAAAAAATCAATTCTAGGTTGGGGCACAACATGACAGACCTTATCTTGATTAATGACTATATAAATCTATACAATACAATGTTTTTATCTCCACCCACTGCCCAGCTCCATCTCCATCCCTTCTTCTTTCTCTATCTAACTCCCTTTCTCTCTCTTTTCCACATATCTTTATATTCATTTTATAAGAGACTAGCAGTAGAGTCCGGCGTTGCCCGGGGATGTAACAGTAAGAGATAGATCAAGTATCGACCATCATAAAGACTGAAAAATAAAATTGACAAAGATTATTGTTTAAGGTTGATGGACACGCATGTCTTAATTATTTTTTTTTTTTTTTTTTACGAATTGGTCAAACCCAAACTCAAACTAAAACATTGTTTTCAATCGTTATGAGTCTACCGATTGAATAGAATTTTATTATAACCAATTGTCTTGTAAATAATTTTTAAAGCATTCTGAATGTAAAAATAAAGAAAAAAGTGTGCAAGACAATAAGAAACACTACCTGCCAAAAAAAAAGTGAAGTTTTGTTGAAATCGGTTGAAAAATGTAGGAAATCCGATCCCATATATAAACGAACACACACAAACAACCTGAGTTTTATAATAAGTATAACTCAATATGATTTGTCCCCCTTTCATTCTCACAATGCCTCTTAATCGTGTTTTCAAATTGATTTCGTGCAAAAACAATTGTGTTTTTCCAATTTTTGGCACTGTCAGAACCACCGCAAGGTAATTTTACACAGTCCTGTTAAGTTTTGTTGAAATCGGTTGAAAAATGTAGGAAATCCGATCCCATATATAAACGAACACACACACACACACACACACACACACATACACAACCTGGGTTTTATAATAAGTATAACTCGATATGAGTTGTCTCCCTTTCATTCTGGCGACAGTGATGCCTCTAAATCGTGTTTTCAAATTGATATCATGCAAAAACAATTGTGTTTTTCCAATTTTTGGCACTGTCAGAACCACCGCAAGGTAATTTTACGTAGTCCTGTGAAGTTTTGTTGAAATCGGTTGAAAAATGTAGGAAATCCGATCCAATATATAAACGTACAGACAGACACACACACACACAACCTGGGTTTTATAATAAGTATGATTAAATTAGATGTCATGCAGAGTGAGGGTCAGTAAACTAGTTTCCTTGCTTGATTGGTTGATTTTGTTTCGTGGCATATCAACCTCTATGGTTTATTTAATGCTGAATGCTAAATATTTTGTATATAATTTTATGCTTTCAACTACAGATATTTTGTACATGATTTTAGACTTTCAAAGTAAAGGTATTTTTTTTAGATATATATTTTGTAGATTATAAAATGTATTATTTACATTATTTACATTATTCGGAAATTTATCCTCATCTTCATTGCCATATTCACAATGTTTTGGCTATTACATGCTCCGACCTTCTTCAGGTGATTAGAATTTCGAACCAAACCCTTTATTTTGTCCACCGGGGTAGAGTGTTCTAGTTCCACATGCCATGTCTCTTCTGGATGTCTCAGTTATTTCCCTTTCACTCAACTCTTCCAATTTTTTTTTTTTTTTGGTTCACCACTGCTACAGCCAGATATTGAACTCACAACTCTTTGGGTTTAGTAATTGGATCTAACCAACGTCTGTATCCACTGGGTCATATGTCTAGGGATTTAGTTTGAAATTTCAATCACCTGATGAAGGCTGGAGCGGACAGCGGCCGAAATGTTGTGAATATGCCAATGAAGATGAGGATAACAGTCCAAATAATGTAAATAATGTAAATAATCATAATACCACATCTCAGTGATATAGACAGGCAAAATGTATTGTTACTAATTTTAACTATAGTACTTAGTGTTACATATATTGTTATTTTGCTATAAAAATTGTTGATCATTTTATAAAAATATACTGTAGAGTTTTGTTTGGGGATTCATTATTTGCCCATAGCTGGAACCCTAACAGATGCTATCACAGTGGAGTTGGAAGCAACATCAGTTAAGAGGGGGTTCAATGCTTCTCAAAACCTCCAATCTTCCACTCAGAGGCCTTGCTGCCGGATGGAGTTTATCGTCATACCCAGGACGTTCATGGACTGAGCAGTTATGCACTAAGTTCAGCCCTGCCTTGGTGTCCTCTTAATGTAGCCTCATTCACCAAAGCCTAGCAGATGTATATGACGGAACTGTTACTTTGGTTCTTTTTTGTTAGTTAACAATAGATTTGGAGTAGAAATCATTAAATACAGTGCTACAAAATAAAAAGCAGACATTAAAAAGATGGCAAGGAGAGTCACAATAATCAGATAGGAGTGGGTAAATCAGATTGTAAAAGGAAGTTGGGCTAAATCAGATGTTAAAAATTGGGGCAGTCAGATGTAGGGAGCTAAATCAAATGTTAAAAGTACTGCGGCCTAAATCAAATGTTAAAAGTGAGAAGGGCTAAATCAGATGTTAAAAGTGGGACAGTCAGATGTAGGGAGTTAAATCAAATGTTAAAAGTGGGACAGTCAGATGTAGGGAGCTAAATCAAATGTTAAAAGTGGGACAGTCAGATGTAGGGAGCTAAATCAAATGTTAAAAGTACTGTGGCCTAAATCCAATGTTAGAAGTTGGAAGGGCTAAATCAGATGTTAAAAGTGGGACAGTCAGATGTAGGGAGCTAAATCAAATGTTAAAAGTGGGACAGTCAGATGTAGGGAGCTAAATCAAATGTTAAAAGTACTGTGGCCTAAATCCAATGTTAGAAGTGGGAAAGGCTAAATCAGATGTTAAAAGTGGGATAGTCAGATGTAGGGAGCTAAATCAAATGTTAAAAGTGGGACAGTCAGATGTAGGGAGCTAAATCAAATGTTAAAAGTACTGTGGCCTAAATCCAATGTTAGAAGTGGGAAGGGCTAAATCAGATGTTAAAAGTGGGACAGTCAGATGTAGGGAGCTAAATCAGATGTTAAAAGTCAGATGTAGGGAGCTAAATCAGATGTTAAAAGTGTGACAGTCAGATGTAGGGAGCTAAATCAAATGTTAAAAGTACTGCGGCCTAAATACAATGTTAGAAGTGGGAAGGGCTAAATCAGATGTTAAAACGTGGGACAGTCAGATGTAGGGAGCTAAATCAGATGTTAAAACGTGGTGGTAGTTAGAATTAGAGGTAGATGTTGTGGGGGCTAAATCAAACATTAAAAGTGGGGAATTAAATTAGAGGTCACAAGTGGGGATATCAAATTATGTGTTAGATATGGGGAGCTAAATCATGTGTTAAATGTTGGGAGCTAGATCATGTGTTAAATGTGGAGAGATAAATCATGTATTAAATGTGGGGAGCTAGATTATGTGTTAAATGTGGAGGAGCTAAATTAGATGTTAAATTTTAAAGATTCCTAATCCTATATTTTCTATCTGGTCTTCTTATAAAATGAATATTTTAAAATTTTCAATCCTACTGTAAATAGTTTTGATTTTAAATATATCTTAAATATATATATTTTTTTTTACTGTTCGTTTGTTCGTATTTTCTGGAATGAGGATTATAGATGTTTTTCTGCACATAACACTTGTAAAAAGGAAATTTTTTATTATTTAATTTGAAAATGAATGGCTGTAATGGTTTTAGACCAATGATACAGCTCAATTCAATAGAGTAGTATTTGATTCAGACAAGGAAATGCCAGAGAACTGAACTGAACTTAATGTTCATCAAGAACCTTTGATCTAACAAGACCACAAAGCCACATGCCCTCAATTTAGTTGACGTTCATTTGATGGAGTCTAGTTTTTTATATATAAAATTTAGTTTGTTCATTTGAAATGGAGTAACATTACTTGGTCTAATAAACATTTTTTAATTTGATTATGTCCAAAAGTGTACTAACATTTTTTATGTATAGAAAATTTAGTTTTGTTCTTATCAAATGTTACTAAAATAACATTACTTGGTCTACACATTCATCACACATTTCAATGTTAATTTGATTATGTCCAAAAATGTACTAACATTTTTATGTATAGAAAATTTAGTTTGTTCTTATCAAATGTTACTAAAATAACATTATTTTCCTACATTCATCACACATACAATGTTAATAACAAAGTTTTTATGTATAGAAAATTTAGTTTTGTTCTTATCAAATGTTACTAAAATAACATTACTTGGTCTACACATTCATCACACATTTCAATGTTAATTTGATTATGTCCAGAAGTGTACTAACATTTTTTATGTATAGAAAATTTAGTTTTGTTCTTATCAAATGTTACTAAAATAACATTACTTGGTCTATAGTCATCACATATTCAATTTGATTATGTCACAACATTTTTATTATAGAAAATTTAGTTTTGTTCTTATCAATGTTAATTTGATTATGTCCAGAAGTGTATTAACATTTTTTTTATGAATAGAAAATTTAGTCTTATATTCTTATCAGATGTTACTGGCATTATGATATGTCCCAGAAAGGGATATATTTGTTCGAGGTAGCAAAGTGGTTTTGGCTATTGTAACCAAGTAGAATAATCTAGCAGGTAGCAGTAATGGAACTGGTACTCATAGTCGCAGTCAATAGGTTAGGCAATAGGTGTAGACCAATAGGATAGCCAATGATGTAGTTCATTGGGCATCATCCCTATACCTCTACATCAGTCTGTATTTATGGCTGACACCAGCCAATCATATTCCTGTGAGAAGGAACTCAGGTGTATGCATATTCATTACATCACATTACAATAGCATTGTCATAGATTGAGGCCAAGTAGATAAATTTAGTCTTCTGTTATGTTCTAAGTTCCGACAAAAATTGAGGAAGTCTCCTCCTCAGCCCAGCCTATAGCACCATCAATAACCAATAGAATAATAATGTTCAGAACTAATTTTGAATGATGTGTTTATGGCGTTACCGATAGGATGTTTAAGTTACTTGGATGAACCAGAATTTGACGAGACTTGGATCCAGTGTTTTGCAGCCTAGGCTAGGGCTAAAAAATTGAAAGACAACCAGGCAATATGGGGAGAAAATGAAATAACTTTCTTTTTCACTTTGGCTGGTTGTGAAGCTATAATTAAAATTTCTGTTATGGCATACTGTAAACAATTGGAGAATTTGACTTTTGTCAAAATTCATGAACTTATAAAAAGAAGACTACTAATCACATGTTATAGAACAACATAATACATGAGAGTTCTTAAGCAGATATCCGTTATGCTCCAATATGGCAATAAAGTTCAACAGCAACTATCGAATAAGTCATGTCTATTCAATATTGTTTTAATGATTTCATTGAATCAAACCTTTTACTATTTGTTACTATTTCTTACACTATCATCATTATGAGCAGCAACTGTACTAACTAAATTACAACTATCAATGGGCTGTCATGGGGTACTCAAGCGCCCCTTAAGATATAAGTAATTTTGTTCTGTCAAAAGGTAGAAAATCACTTTCTTACAATCCTACACATTCATGATGACAAACGGCAGCTGTAATGAATATGAATATATGGTGGTTTTTAATTTTTATTAATTTCAAATTTGTTGAAAAGTGTCAAATATAGATGAATTTGATCTGCTTGAATCTGGAATCTTAAACATGGATTCTCCAGAAACACAAAAGAATCTCTATGTAAGACCATTCCTTTTTGTTTTTCCTTATACTCTTCTTGCTATGTAGATATGTTATATTCTCTCTGCATGGGACACATGTATATATTTATATATGTGTTTATGGTCTTAACAGTATAAAATTCTTTCTGAGAACAAAGCATGTTTTTCATTCCTTTTCCATTCAGCTATTCCATTCCATCCGTAAAGTACGGTGTTATTATATCACAGATATAATAATGCCTATAATGGGGGAATAAATCTGTCTCCTGTTATACCCTTATTTATGTTTTCTTATATCTGTCACCCTTATTTCTGTCTCCTTATGTGTCACCTTTATGTCCATCTCCTTATGTGTCACCCTTATTTCTGCCTCCTTATGTCTGTCACCCTTATGCCTGTCTCCCTTATGTCAAGGGCATGTCAGAAAGGATTCAGAAGATTTATGGTCCATAAAACATCAGACAATATTCAGAAGCAGCTCAACCTCATGGAAGTTAAGACAAACACAGAGAAGAATATGGCCAAGAACTGCATGTATTCTCTCCCCTGCAGTTATAGCAAAGATTACAAAGGTGAAACCTGTTGCCCCCTAAAAGTAAGTCACTTTCCTACTGCTGTAACATAAGTTACCTGTGCCTTTTCTATAATATTTTCATGGTAATTCTTCTTATGAGCTTTTCACTCTGGTACCTAGACTTTATGAATTTAAGCTCAGTACTAGATTGGCAGATAGGTCTCATCATTTTACAATTGGAATAGCTTGATGTAACTGTAAGTTCTATACTAACAGTTTCTTCTCTCACACTTCTTGCTTGTGGAACTCTCTTCTGGCTTCTTGTTTCCCAGTTAACTTTGAACTTCAAAAATTTAAACGCCTTGTCAATCATTATCTTCTGTTTTCTTTATTCTTGTTCTTTTATTGTTCTCACTCCTTAACAGTGTCTTTTTTCTCATATTTTCTAACACTCGGTAACCCCTTGTGTCTTAGTGTCTTTATTGCCTTGCTTGGGGTGAAATGATAACCACACCAGAAACATACCCTTATATAGAGTATAATTCCACTGTCTGTGTAGCGTTTAATTTTTAAAAAAGGCCTCAATACAGAGTAGACCTTAATATTATTTATTATATGAGATTAAAGCAAAAACATGTTAAAAATTGCTACACAATAGCTTTCATGTTTCAGCACTAAAGTTGTGCCTCCTCAGGTGATGGTAAATAACTGATGAGTAAAAAATTATTTTTAAATTTCAAAAGCAGATAACAACAAATCAAAATTAAAATGAGGCTTGTGGGTTTACTTTGATTAACCAATTATGTGTCAGACCTATGCTAAATTAAAAAATAACCTAAAAAATGAGTGGAATTTTGATTATGGTAAAATGTAGTTTCAAATATAATCTTAGACAAGGTCATGAGTGGCAGACAAGAAATTAATACACACTATAAATGAGTGGCAACCATGTATCATAATTATGAAGCAAATGTAACTTGTTCAATTTTATAAGAAGCTAAGGGGAGGGGTAAGAAAATAATCAAATATATAGATAATTGTAACATGTTTTTATAGTTGATAAGAAAAAAGGCCTATTTAAGAAACCAGAAAATTCACCTTAAGTGTTTAAAAATAAAAAAATGTGTAATATTCATACAAGATGTTGATAATGCCAAGTAATGGCAATAGATTGCTGTATTAAATTCAAATGAACAAAATAAAATAATCTTTCATAGAGGGTACACCACAAGTTACTTACTAATTATGACCATATGAAATACTACTACCAAATTTAAAGTTAACCATATTGTAAAAGGTAAGCTTGGAGACTAATTATATATGCTTATTGCTCAAAGCACAGTCGAATAGTATTATAAAAACATTGGAGAATTTCAATAAGACTTCTTTAACTTAAACTAACAATCGGACAATTTTGCTGTTACACCCAATATATATATATATATATATATATATATATATATATATATATATTTATAAATATAAATGACAATAGGAAAACTGTAGTTATTGCTGACGCATTTCATCCAATGTGGACTTTCTCAAAGCAAAAACGAAATGAGAAAGTCCACATTGGATGAAATGCATCAGCAATAACTACAGTCATTTATATTTATAAATATTGTCCTTTCTACAGGTAAACTCTGAGAAATTTTCATATATATATATATATATATATATATATATATATATAAAAGTGAACATAGAAGTCAACACTAGAGGCAACATGCTCTATCTCTGATATTGAGCACTTTATCCCATAAATGTAGCACATCTTAAGACTATATTTCTTCATATATATATATATATATATATATATATATATATATATATATATATATATATATATATATATATATATATATATATATATATATATATATATATTGTATATATATATATATATATCGACTCTTCTGTCGGGATTCGACGTATGAGGGTCAAGCAGGTCAGTTTCCAGGAAACCGACAGCCCGACAACGGCACATGAGATTTGATTATAGTGGTGAAGGCCTCGTGCAGGACCATCCACACATGGTGGAGTAATGGATAGTGGCTAGGATTGAGGAATCGCAGAGCCGAGTCCGAATTCCAGTCGAATCCATTACATTCACTTACGTGCTAATACCCTTGGGAAAGGTATGAATCCTCTTCCTCTCCCTCCAGCTATGGATAAAATAGCAGAACAGACTGGGTTCTATAGCCTTGGATGGCAACTGGTCTAGGAGAAGGGCAACTCTCATTTCAAAACCTGCAGAGGGTCGTTTGGGAACCTTGTGGCGTTTGGTGCACCAGGTCTCTGTACTTGTCCCTTCAAAAAGTGTGGATAATATATATATATATATATATATATATATATATATATATATATATATACATATATTGTCATCCACAGACAGACTGTTTTGCTTTATCATAGCTCTTCAGTGTGGTTAGACGTCTGATTCTTTCATGCCAGGATTGAAACCTGACTGATTTGATTTGTCAGAGATCCTATTGTTTGATTGTTTCTGACATAATACAGACTTTATAACATAAAATATGGCTTTGCTTGGGTTTAATTCAAATGAACAGAAGAATTTCTCCAAGACGCAAGTTATTCTAAACTGCACACAAATGAATAATGGCATCAGAAATGAATAGATTCTTGAGACAATTTAAAAAAAATGTTAACAAGAATTTACGCTTTACTGATTGATACTTTGGAAAAAATTGCTCCTAATAAATTAGAAATGTTTGAATTTTAATTATTGCTAATCGTATAAAAACAAATTTATTTTTCAAAATTCAAAATATTACTGAATATTATTATCCTAAATTTTTTAGAATTTCATGAGAGACAATATTCAGAATATCATCTTCTTTGAATTTGTTTGGTTCTCCTTATATTTTATAATACTTTGGCTTTTTATTTTAATCGTTTTAAGGTGTTAAACCCCCTAAGATGCAGAGGATTACTGAAAGTTAAAGAAACTGAGAAAATGTTATAAAGGAAAAAGTACAATGAAAGAACAGGATTCAAAGAGGCAGAAGATAACAATTGATGTTGCATGTCAATTGCTGGAGATTGTAGTTAGCAGTAGGGAATGAAGACAGTAGAGAGTTCCACAAGTGAAAAATGTCAGACAAGTGACTATTAGAATAGAACTTATGGTTACATTTAGCAATAGTGAAATGATAAGACCTAGTTGCCAATCTAGTACTGTGCTTAAATTCATGAAGTTGAGGTATCAGAGAGGAAAGCAATATTTATTTTGAATAATACAAAAATGTAGTACAAAGCCAAAAGAGGGTAAATGGGAAAGCTGGTCTTCAATCTGTCTTATATAAACTTAGCAAGCCACAATTACTGACCCAAACATACCATAATATTCTTTGCACCAAAACAACACATTCTTATTTTCCATTCTTATTACGACCACCATAATACGTCAGAGTCTCTATATAGGCCAGACCAGTTCCCATATGTACAATTTGTCTGTGGTGGGTGGGGAATAAAAATAACAATTTTTAAAAAGAGGAAAGCTCATTAGAATAATTGCCATGAAATATTTATAGAAAAGACATTATAGCTGTGTGAAAGGGATTGAAGCCAAGATGCCAGGTCAAAACCAATAACATTGCATATACTTGTTATTCTACTATAATCAAGATCTCTTTCTGATTCACAAATGCATTTCACTAGATATGTCAGCTGGATATGAGCGCTAAGAAAGCAAAACCTAAAATAAAAAGTCGTCTTCTGAACAGGGGCTCCAAACACTGCATCCCGTCCACAAAACAAAAATACAAAAATCTAAAACACAAAAATAACCTTGAGCCTCAGCACCTGTTAAACCACAGATATAAAAACAGCACTCCTTAACAGCAGCAGTTTTGCTCAACACATTGACTGCTGGCCTATCTGCACACCTCACTAGTGTTGATTTCAGCCTTGATGATAAACGGAAATACATCCCACTTGTGCTACCACATGGCTTCACTAATCCACTCCAGGACTCTCTAGTCATCACCACTGAGACCATTGGTCAACCAACCCAACCTTATGTCAATCAACCCAACAAATCTGTCAACTAACAGTCTTACCGACAGTACTCTTACACCTAATTGCTTCCATTCTCAATAACAACTAAAAAAGCATATATCAACAATTTTGTCCCCTTTTCACCATTATGTATATATTCTGAAAATCAGTCAATGCATGCTTTTGAAATTTTAATCCTTGTTTGTTCTTTCCTTTGCAAACATACATTCATTATAACATTCATGTTTTGTCAAGAATCTTTAAATATGTCGCAGATGCACACCTTATATAATGACATAGATAAAGTTCTTACGAGCCAAAATTTCAAATTGTTTTGAGTAAATGTTCTGTTTTAGGGAATCCTGAAGAGTTACTGAAGGTTTTGAAGATATTTTTGATATTTTTATTGCTTTTTGTTTTTGTTGACAGTGATGGAGGATAAATCACTACATCAGCCAGAAAGAACAGCATCTTTCTTTTCATAGTTCCGAGAAACTATGAAATAATGATGTCCTAATTGCATATAATTCATGAAGATAATTTGATTTTGAATGAACACTGGAAAAATCTGGCCAGAAATTTTGTTTGAAGGATAATTTGATAAAATTCCAGGGAAGTATTTTCATTCTCTTTTTGTCTCTTTCCTTCAGTTTTTATTTAATTTTCTTTTTTTTTTTTGTAATCTCCATAAATAATAATCCAGTCTATCTCAATTTACTTCACCTCAACTTGATCAATACAAAATAATGACTCCTGCTGCTGTGGTCTCTTTTCTTTTTGTATACAACAGTTGCCAGAGATTATTGCATCCAGGTCAGGAATTTTTTTTCAGCTATGGCATTGTTAATATTAGTTGTTTCCTTTTTTACATTTTTTTTTATCATATCACCCCATGAAAGGCTGCTAAAACATAAGGGGGTTACTGAGTGTAAAAAAATAAGAAAAAAAAAGAAACATTATTAAGAAGCAAGAACTATACAGGAGCAATCAAAATGACAGAATATAACGATTGACATTGCATTTCAGTTTTTAAAGATCAACATTGGATGAAAAGCAATATCCTCATAATATGCATTTCTTACTTCCTTCCTCCATTTATACTCTTACAACAGCTTCATTCAGTAACCCTCTACCTTGAGTGGCTCTTTGGCTTTGTATTAAGATAACAATAGTATAAATATAACACACCACAGATAAGTTTATTTAATCATTCTCTCATGAGTGAATAGTGTAATATGACAAGTCATTTTAAGATTTTGTTTCACTTTGTCCTCGGTCTAATATAAATCTATATTATAAAACACAATATGACTTTATATGTATTTGAATATTTTATTAGTGACACAAGACTTAATAACCGACATAAATAGACAAATTTTATTTTTTATATTACCACATATGATAACAATTAAAATAAAAAAAATAAAAAATGAGCTCGCTAACTGGTTTCAAACCTCACTCAACAGATCTAAATCGAGAGTAATAAATAGGTATATATTATTAATAAAAGGAATGAAGTGTATTCAAGTAAAAAAAAATTTAAATGGAAATCAATTTGAGGCCAAGGGAAAAATCCTTCTGTTTGCAAAGTGAAGGTTTCATAGATAGAGTATATATATATGGCCTCCAATATTTTTAGGTGGCAATTAGAGTAAAACTAACTCAGGATGGAAAACGAGTTCACACTAAAATTAGCAGCACAATTGCAGTTATTTATAAGGTGTTCTGCAATGGAAGACCCGTATGTATTGGTCAGAACATCTGATGGTAAATAATTAGAGTTCCAGATTTTTGTAGGCATGTGTTGTTGAATCCTAGCATCCAGGCTTTGAGTCGTACTTTCTAAGAAGTGCAAACTGCAACTACAGTTAAATAAATAAATCAAGGAACTATTATGTTGAGGTGGAAGAATGTCTTTCTGCATGGATGCAAGTGTAGGTGTAACAGAGAACACCACACGTGTATTAACAGCAAAGTAACATTGCCAAACTGCTAAGGAAACCCGTTTAGCATATCTGTCACGAATGCCACCTACCCAAGGATGACGTAGGTACACAAGACATCTCTGTACTGAAGCAGGTTTGACTTTATTAAACTCAGAAATTTTATTTTTAATGACAGAGAAAACAATGTCTAATGGATAGGCATTGTTGCAGAGAGTAGCAGTAATAAACCTGATCTCATCATCCAGCTTGTTTTTAAACAGATTAAGACCCTATGTATAAGAGTCTTATATATATATATATATATATATATATATATATATATATATATATATATATATACCAAAAAATAGACAAAATTTATTTTAATATTACCACACATGATAATTAAAAGAAGAAAAATGAAAACCGAGCTAGCTAACCAGTTTCGAACCTCACTCAACAGATCTAAAGCGAGGTTAATAAATAGGTATACATTATCAATAAAAGGAATATGTACGAAAAAATTTAAATGGAAATTAATTGGAGGCCAAGGAGAAAATCCTTCTGTTTGCAAAGTGAAGGATTCATAGATAGTGTTATGGTCCAAGTTAGGACCAAGGAAGAACAACACGAACACAATAGTAGAAATAATGAAGGTATATTACACGAAATAATAATACAAGATATGGAAGGTTTTAGTATGACTGTCAGTCTGGTTTGGAGTGAACTACTATCGGCTCGACTCGATTCGACTCTCTCTCTTGAGAGGCATAGCATATATAGTGTTAGCAAGAGTTCATTCTGTAGTTATAGGTAAGGACTCATGACAGATAGAATATATATAGGGCCTCCAATATTTTTAGGTGGTAATTAGAGTGGGACTAACTTAGGATGGAAAACGAGTTCACACTAAAATTAGCAGCACAATTGCAGTTATTTTTAGTCTGCTTTATGCATAAAACAGTTGAAACCTAACCTGAACAAAATAAACTATGAAATCTCCACAAATATTCTTAAATGACTATAATTGATAACAGAAGCCATTGGTTTATACCAACAGCTTCCCATACTTAATATTTTTTGTTTTGACTCTCACGTGGTCATGTGTAACGTCATGAGCTACGGTGCAATTTTCGCTTCCAGCGTCTCATATGCACGAGTTTGTCATTGTTTGGAAATCTTCCATGTAAACAAAAACAGACTATCATTATTGTTTTGTCCGTGTATTGTTTAATATATTGTAATGTAATTGTCATCTTTGATAATGGCTTATGTAAGCTGAAAGCTTAGATAGGATTAAAAAATATGTATCAATATTGTGATTTTCTTTCTTCTTTTAATGATAATGTTATTAAGCTTATCAGATGATGTGAAAAGAATTTACATAAAATAAATAGACACAACTTGTCTATATTATTTAATGAAACATGCATCAATGAAAAATGTTGCCTAAATACACACAATATATATATATATATATATATATATATATATATATATATGTATATTTAGGCATTTATATTATTTATATTTATATTTATTTTATTATATTTATTTTATTATATTTATTTTATTATTTATATATATATATATATATATATATATATATATATATTCGGTACCTGTTGGGGCCTGTTTAGGGGCCAGAAAGAAAGACACGGAAGATGATGGTCGGTTGAAAAAAGTATATTGAAGTTATATACAAAACAATAGTGTTAGTAATAAGTAAATTAGCACTATGTCTACTACTCCACTCCACTTCACACTCTGCGCTCAGTATCCGACTCTCACAGTTTGTATTTATGAGAGGAGGGAGAGTTCATTATACTGTAAGAGGGTTTACCTCAACAGTACCTCAACATGATGTCATGGTTAGCAATCTGGTCTTTCGAGATCAATTACGACATCATCCCTTGTTCAAAATGAAACACATATATTTTTTTTGTTCTGATCTCAGGGAGCCTGTCTACTCAAAATCAATAAAACAATTTTCCATCTTGTCAAATAGGGTCATTTAAAAGTAACTCTCTATTTTATGTATGAAAAACATCTCTTGTCTAACTATAATTTTTACAAGACGGGAGAGTCTATCATACATAAAATAGGGAGATATTTTTCAACCCCCCAGTATATATGTTGGGATCCATCAACTCAGGTTGCTATCTTGGTGTCAGGATTCCAAACATTTAACATCACATCTTTTAAATGAAATATAAAAAGGTTATTTTCTGAATGTCAGTTCAAATAACATTTATATATTCTTTTCAGAAATATATAATAACAATAAAATGTCCAATTTTCCTTGCATTGAAGTTTGTTTTATAAACTGTTCTTAGTGTGTCGTGAAATATGTGAACAAACTTACTTTATCATGGCAAGCTTAATGTTTCTGCCAGTGTGTGAACAAGGCCTCAATCAATGGCTGCTGGCTCATCTCTTCCATTGAGTTTGTGGGTGTGTATGTACACATGTGTAGATCAAACAGGACTCCAAAACTGTTTTGGACACTGAGAAGCAGTATGCTTCTATTTTTATATCCATAAGGGAGATCCAAAATCTAATTTTACACATTTACAGTTTCTAGGAGAAAGTGCATTATCTGACATGATCAACAGTTTGAACAAGACCAGTACACTCAAGTCCTCGGTCACAATGACTAGTGACATTGTGCTAGTACCACTATTGACTGCTCCCAAATAGTTCAGTCGACCCAATTTAAATTAGGAGGCTTGGGTCAACCCAGGGCATGGTTTTCATGACACTTTCCAGAAAAAAAGATACTTGTACTTAGAATCAGAAATTGAGAGTTGAAATTTTTGGGAGATATGAGAAAAGAGTACCTAGAGAATACAACACTCACAGGACATATTGAAAGCAGGAGGTGCAAAGAGAAACAGCAAGTAACCTACTTAAACTGCTTGTGTAAATGGATGGCAAAACAGGGACTGAGGGGGCATAATCTATATTGGCTGGCCACTCATATCTGTGTGTGTGTGTTTGTGTGTGTTTGTGTGTGTGTGTGTGTGTGTGTAATGGATTTTAATCTGACATCATTTTTATTACTATAAACGTTATTTTAATGTATACACAGGTGTGAGTGTCTATCTCTATTTTTTAAACATTTCCTGTTTGCTAGGCCAGTGGATATTAATTTCACTGTCTAAAAACAATAATGTACACTCAAACATGTGCATCCACTAAAATCACTTAAAAATATATCAACTTCTTTTTCTTATATATATATATATATATATATACACATGTGTGTGTGTGTATTTCTAAAGTAATGGATTTTTATTTATTAATCTAACAGATTTTTACTTTAATTTTTTTAGTGGATACTCATATTTGAATAGACACCCCATTTGTTTTATTAAATGGTATTGCAGATTTTTCTTTGATAAGATTTATCAGATATCCAGACCAGCAGATGAAAATAAAAAAATATACTGAAAAAAATAAATAAAAAAGTAACCTTTAAAGTGATAATATGTGTGTGCGTGTGTGTGTGCGTGCGTGTGTGTGCGCGCGTGTGTGTATATATACAGGGTGCGATGGGTAAATTGTCGCCATTTTATATTTTTAATTTTGTGCATGTGTGTTTGTTTGTTTTTGATTTTGTCAACTGCACAGTATAGTAGGGTCATTTGGGCACCATCTGTGAGAAAAAGAGCACCATGCCACAATTCACTCCACCAAAAATTTTGAAATGGCATTCTGTACTGCTTGGCATTTGCACCGGAAACTCTAATACAAACATTTCAGAGTGTTTGGGTGTCAATCTGAGGACAGTGCAAAGGATTTAGAAAGAGTTGGATGCTTCTCTTAAAACACTTTTTTTTAGGAAAACAGGTTTCTCAAATCCAGTAGCTTTTATTGCTCTTTCCAGTGTTGATGGTGGTTTTCTTCCTGACCTTTTATATATAGTCATGTGGAATGTCAACATCTTGATTATGTCATTATTTTCTCTTAGGGTTAAATGTGCAATTCATTTTAATTGTTACTGCTGTTGGTAGTCCTCAAGTAATGTGGTTTCTGTTATTTGGTACAGTTCTTTGTGATTCTGTAACACACAATGTGCAAAGTAGGATGTTTTTTACCAAGACCCTTAGGCTTTACCCAATCAAAGATTTTTTTCACCATTGATCTTAATCAGCAGCAAGTGATATACAGCTGACAGTTTAGATATTTCTGAACAGATTTGATGCCATACATGGCACCCATATGAAAGTCTCAATCTGTTCAGGCTATTTAAGAAGATGACTCGAGTTTTTAGGTTGATGTTTTAGTTTTGTAGCAATTGGTGGCGTTGAGTGAAACTATTTCTGGTTTTATATGCTCAATTTCTTTTTATCCTATATTTAATCTCTTTTTGAAACATCTCAAAGTCTGTATCTGCTAACATTATTTTCATATCCAAAATGTAAATAATTCTTAAGCAATTAATTGATTTGAAAAGTTCTCACCTGAACCAAAAAGAAAGATATTGAATCATAAAACGTATGTGTTATTCCATTTCAACAATCCAGTTCAACACATTCTGTATAATGTTTCTTAATTCTCTTCAATCTTTCCCCAACAAAATGGCCTTTGAAATACTGATTTGTCAAATTAAGTTGAGAAAAGAATGTTTCAGCACGTTGTCATATATATATATATATATATATATACATATATATTGTTGTCACTAATCAAAATAACCCCATCAAATCTAAACCAGCGATGGTCAATATAGTATATCAATTTCACTGCCCAATGTTTCTTGTCATAAATCAATTACCTATATTGGACATACTACCACTTCCTTGAGTAAAGACCTCATGTGTCACTTTTCTGATCAAAGTGCTATAAAAAGCATGTATCCACCCACAATTTACAAGATACATTAAGGAAAATTATGTCTGGAAACACTAAAATTTTATATAAATCATATTACCAGAAACATCTCACTGTGAGAGAGGCCCTATATATAAAACCTCTTGTTCCTTCTATCAATCTCACCTTATTAAACAGTGTTGGAATGCTAAAAGTTTTTAAAAAAAATAGAAATATACTCACTTGAATTTCAGCCATGCTCAACATGCAAATCTCAGAATAAACGCTTCTACTAGTATTCAAAAAAACACAAAAACACAGTCAAACATAAAGCGAAATTAACAATGCCTAAAACAAACTCTCTTGAAAATGGCTGAAAGTGCTTGGGACAATGGACAATACAGACAGTTTTTGCAATCCCTTACACCCACCAAATGAAAAAAATGTAAAAATGCAGGAACAACTAAATAAAAATTAATTAAATTTTCCTTGTCTGTAATATTCAACAAACATTTTAAAAAAAGTTGCTGCTGAAATCTACAGTAATATATATATATATATATATATATATGTATGTATGTATGTATAGTCATTCAAAGAATAAATCAATAAAGTTAATATTAACTTTATTGATTTATTCTTTGAATGACTATTTTACAATATTAATTAATTAATAAAGGACGAATATTTTCTGAAAATTTCTCGGACATTCAGGCTGGTAAATGTTATTTAATACTGTTTATTATAAACAGAGCATTTACTTAAATACTTGTATCTATAAAAAGAAACTTAAACATAAAAAATGTCTTTAATAAATAAATTGTTTTAGACTTTGTCCATTTCTTAATATATGACGTCATTTGTTTACATTTGATACATGAGAGCAGTTATGAATATGCAAGATTCTTACCAAGATTGAAGTTTATAAGCAGTAAATTCGTTGCCTACCTAACGCTCCTTTGTGGCCGAGAGGTTAGGCGCGTCAGCGTAAATGACGATTCATTATAGGATGCAGTTTGAATCTGTCAAAGGACGAATATTTTCTATATAAGAAAATTTCTCGGACATTCAGGCGGTAAATGTTATTTAATACTGTTTATTATAAACAGAGCATTTACTTAAATACTTGTATCTATAAAAGAACATATATATATATATATATATATATATATATATATATATATATATATATATATATATGTAGATTTAATAGGCTGATGAAAGAAATTTGAGAGATAAATATAGCAAAAATAATAATACTGAGAAGCATGATGAGGGATTTTAAAAATACAAATTTTAAGACATGCCTGTGTTTTTCTCAAGGAGACGAAATAAAATAACCCTATAAACAAGCTATGACCCTAATTGTGGCAAACAACTAGGCCCAAACTATCAGATCTCTTTGGTAATATAACACATGTGAAAAAAAAATTCCCTGTAAAATAAAGTCCCACTTTCTTTAATTTTTTATTTTTCATCTCAAATTTTTTTTCACTGGCCTATCATATCTACATATTATATACGGACAATCTTTCTTTACTATCATATATAAACTCGTTTCTTGATGGATTGATAGACACTAATAATAATACATTTACTACCTCCCCATATAAAAAAAAACAACTAGCATAAACACATGCACGCTCAACCATAAAAGTGAATGTCCTAATTATTACTAAATAACTATTATATGTGCAAAATAAACTGCGCAAAAGCAAACTTCAACAAGAAAGGTTTTCTATACTGAATTAAAAAATATTAACCAAATCCTCATTAATAATGACTTTCCTAATTACATCGCTGATAAACAAATTAGACAAGCTATTGGGAATATTAACATAAATAAAGATAAACATAATATGCCATCAAATAACTCTAAGCATATCAGACTACTATACCATAATCAAATGCATTCTATCTATAAGCAGAAGGAAAAAAATTCTGAAAAGACTCATAAACACCACATATATATATATATATATATATATATATATATATATATATATATATATGACTTTTAAACATATCAAACTACTATACAGTAATCAAATACATTCTAACTATAAGCAGAAGGAAAAAAAAGAAAAGACTCATAAACACCATATATATATATATATATATATATATATATATATATATATATATGACTTTAAACATATCAAACTACTATACAGTAATCAAATACATTCTAACTATAAGCAGAAGGAAAAAATTCTGAAAAGACTCATAAACACCATATATATATATATATATATATATGACTTTAAACATATCAAACTACTATACAGTAATCAAATACATTCTAACTATAAGCAGAAGGAAAAAATTCTGAAAAGACTCATAAACACCATATATATATATATATATATATACACTTTAAACATATCAAACTACTATACAGTAATCAAATACATTCTAACTATAAGCAGAAGGAAAAATTCTGAAAAGACTCATAAACACCATATATATATATATATATATATATATATATATATATATATATATATATGACTTTAAACATATCAAACTACTATACAGTAATCAAATACATTCTAACTATAAGCAGGAGGAAGAAATTCTAAAAAAAATCATAAACACTAATATATCTCCCACTGATCCAAGTAAAAAAATAAAATTAATTATATATTATACTAAATTTAATACAATCAACATAGTCATCCAAAACAATTTTTCTCCATCAGCTAGCATCTTACATATGATTTAAAATCATATAATTTTATTTATTTCTATGTACTGACATGTGTGTATTTTAGTTATACGCATTTTAAGGTTGCATGTAATAAAGGTAGAAAGTCATTTTGTCTTATGACAAGCAAGGTTCCAAGGAGAAGAAATGGATGTCTTGACACTTTGATGGTCAGTAGCAAAAATAATGAGATTGTAGGTTTTAGGTACAAAGAATCCAGATAGGAAAGTTTTCTGTTGCATGCTGGGAGAAATTTTATTATTTTGGTATTATTTATTTTATTTTAAACAAAGTTCCAATGCCATTTGCTTTATTTTATTTTATTTATGATGTTCACTATTATTATTATTTTATATTTTTATTTATTAATAATAATGTTCTTACATTTTTAAATTAATTTCAGAAAAGGCTATATGAATCTTTTGCTTTTGAGCCATTTTGAAAATAATATATACATATATATATACCAAGGTAGCGGATTTGACTGATCTTCTAATTTTTAAACTGAATATATATATATATATATATATATATATATCAAGAGGAAGAGAAAGGAGGAGAGATCCAAAATCCAAACACAGATCTTCTCAGCTATATAATTATCTGAAAGCGAGATCTTCAGAGTGTATGTCATGATTTGTAAAAAGAGCAGCACAAATGATAGGCTTGTATCTGGCAAATTGAAGCTCTGTGTCATGCGTAAATCTATATGTGATGGGATAAATGTTCCAAAACATATTGATTTGTAGAAAGTTCAGGAAAATCTTCAGAAAAAATGTTAAGGAAAATAAGGATCGATTGATTAATTCATTCATTTTTTACGGCTTATCAACCTTTTGCAAGTTATTTAAAGCCAGGAAATATTTTTAGATTGTAAGAATTTTTTTTTTTTTTGAGATAATAATGGTTTGGTGATAAAAGTTTTGCTATTTAATCCATAGACGTGGAGAGAGGTGGATTCATACATTTCTCAAGGTTATTTGCACCTCAGTGAATATAACAAGCCCAATGGAAATTGGAACTCATCTTTTTGACTAACAATTTCCAAGCCATTACTAAGCAGTTACCCATCTAGATATTGACCAGACTTGACATTGCTTAACTTCGTTGATCATATGAGAACCAGTGTTTCAACACAATGTGGCTGTAACCCTTAAGGAAACGGAATTTGATGGTATTTAGGATAAGTTTCAAATGAGATTTACAATGTTAGAGCTGAGGTCATTGGTCTCAGTAAAGTTATGTCATTTTATGAAGGCTTATGGCCACATCACATTGAAACATCAGTTCCTGTACATTCCTAAGCAATGCCAAGCCTGGTCAATACCTAGATGGGTGACTGTTTAAGAACACCAGGTGCTGTAAGCATGGATGAGTAGAGTGGAAATTGTTAATTCGAGGGTCAAGATGTGTGAACCGTTGCTGTAAGCTTAGATGTACAAGTGGTGTAATGGATAATGCTTCAAAATAGCTAATCAGAGAGCTAAGATCTAATTTCAGTCGGGTTTGTTATATTCACTTACATGCAAATACTTTTCCTCTCCCCAGCTATGGGTTAATTAGTAAGACTTGTATCACTAAACCATTATTGTCTAAAAGAAAAACAAACAAAATGTATACAAAATATTTAGATTTCAGCACGAAATAACCCATAGAGGTTTTGATATGCTGTTAAAGCAAGCAAGCAACCAATAATTTTATGGTATGTACAGTGTAGTGCATATTTAAAGACCAGCTCAACTTTCAACTTATAAAGACTACATTTCATGAATTTGACAGTATATTATGAGTATTTGTATAAATATGCAATGAGAAAATTTTTATGCAAGCATTTCTTTCAAAAAGTACTTTTTTGTAGAATTTTTAAAAAAATACAAAGAACTTACCTTGGCTACCCAAAAGAGCCAGAGTCGCATATATGTTTTGTAAGGGAGTGTGGAGACAGCGAATCGGCGAGCTTTGGATGGACAGTGAATCGAGCAGCACTTTATATTGATGAAAGTGGTGTTGTCAATTGTAGCCATTTTTATTGGCTGGTTCTAAGTGTTCATTGGCTGAATGCTGGCTGGGTCAGGTGCATAAAATATGGTATGATAATTCAAGGGGAGTTCACTTTTCGCTTCTGACCAGGAGTGACATATTGGAGATCAAGATGCAGAGAGAAGTGTGAAGTTGTTTTGTCTAGTAAACCTATTGGACTTGTACTACCTTCCCTCACTTTTTTTTCCATGTGTGTGTTTGTTGCAGTCTTGTTAGGGCCAGAATTAAAGACACAAGGGAGGAATTGAGCTAAATATGTTAAAAGAAAACAGTAATACAGACATATACAAACGAGGGTGTTACAGCAAGAATGTTCAGTCCAACTGTCAGAGCTGACTGCTTGAAACTTCCCTCTCCAAAAGGCAGTACCTGCTCCTATTTATAATTGGGAGAGTCCATGTGTATGTGGGTACATTACTATAACAGTGTGCATTCAACCAATTTTTGCAAATCATTATTTCTAGTAAATTAATCTGAAAAATTGCTTTCTAGCAAGGTCTCCCCGTTGACTATCGAAGCCCTGCATTCTGTATTGACTTTTTCAATCATTGGGTTGAATGGTATTGTCATCTTTCTTCATACACCTTACAAGCAAGGATACTCCACAGGTTGTTAATTAGATTAAGGTCAGGAGAACCTGCCAGCCAACTTATAATGTCAATGTTATTATGCTTTGTTCCCAATGGATTGGAGCATTGTTTTTGGAACTTTTAGTTGGCACCAAGAATATCTTCTGCATAAGGAAGCAAAGTACTGGATAAAAGATTCTGATATCTGGCAGATTTAAGCTGAGTGCTGATGAAGGCTATCAGTGTTTTTCGAAATGTTTTGCCACTTCTAACACCTTGAATATGGTAAGAGGACCTCTTTGTGCAAATCATTATGTTATTTACAGTTCTCACTCCAGCTCTGGTTCTTGTTTGATCACCAAAGTTAAGCATCATTGAATTTGGTCAGTACCTAGATGGGTGAACTCTTGGGAATTCCAAGTGTTGTATGCTTGAATATGCAGGTGATGTAAGGGCTCACCTTTATACACCTTATGTGCAAGGATACCACATAGGTTGCCAATTGGATTGGGATCAGGAAAACCTTTCAGTCAATGTTAGTGTCATAAAACAATTTTTTGTGCTTTGTCCTCAATGGATTGGAGCATTATCTTAAAATTTCCAGTTGACAACAGGATTTTTTCTGTAGAAGGAAACAATACACACAATAAGAAAAATTGGATATCGTGTAGCATTAAGCTGAGTACTGATAAAGGTTATTCTATTACTGGTTTTATGTTTTCACAACAGCTGTTTTTGGCCTTTTTCTGTTTTTCATAATGTGTTGTACTTTCTGATTAATGGAATAGACTATTGTCTTGTTGAAACTTTCCAGTTGGCACCAGGGATTTTTTCTGTATAATGAAGCAAGACATCAGATAAAAGATTTTGATATCTGGCAGCATTAAATCTGAATGCTGATGAAGTGGTCCAAAAATCTGGACTTTGTAGAGAAAACTGAAATACTCCCTTAGCATTTGATTTTCAAAGTCAATAAAAAGACCTTGTCCTACAAAAGCCCCGAAAGCAGAAAAGTGTGACCTAGCAAAATCTGTATTAATCTATAAAATTAGTCATTGTCTATTGAAGTCCATGCATTCTATATTGACTTTTTTATTCATTGGGGTGAATGGTATCGATGCCTACCTTTATACACCTTACAAGCAAGGATACTTTTCAGGTTGATAATTCGATTGACATCAGGAAAACCTGCTGGCCAACTCATAATTTTAATGCTATTTTACTCAAATAATTTTTTGTGATTGTCTTCAGTTGATTGGAGAATTATCTAGAAACTTTCAGTTGGTGATAGGAAGTTTTTCTGTATACAGAAACACGGCAAAAGATAAAGGACTTTATTATCTTGTAGCATGAAAGTTATTCCATTATTGCTCATATGATTTCAAAAGAGCTGTTCTTGGTCATTTTTTAAAAAAACAAAAAACAAGTCTACAAAAGAGTACTTTTTAAAACAAATAATTGTAGAAAGACTTTCAAACAGCACATATAGACAAAATCTCATAATACTGGGTGACCCCTCCCCCTAAATTGACATAATTTAAAATGTGAATATCTGAGTAACTACATGTTCCAGGCAAATGAAATTAAATAGGCTCCATGTTAACCAATAAAAGATTTATTTATCAAAATTCAAACAAGATATTCAAATGGATCTAGATTTTTATAATTGATTTCACAAAGCTTCAGAAGTGTTCAATATGCACACCACCTGTGACATGACACACATCATGATAGTAGTCCAGCTCCTGCCAGACACGCTGTAGCATGTCTTACGTAACATTCTCTGATCTAGCTCAAACATTCCAGTGAGAGAAAAATTGGCTGGTTACATTCAATGCTTCAAAAACCAAATGTTACATTCCATCATCACCGATCAGACCCTAAACTAACACCAATCACAATGCATGGTTTCGCTCAGGGAAGCCGCATGCCTTGAGTGATTACTTGGCCTCAAACTCATTCCAGATCTCATTAGAACTTGTCCATATGATTTATCACTTAAGATGCATTGAAAATGATCAGCTCTCTGTACTGTTCCAGCAAGTACCTGACTCCTTGTGCTATCCTCTACCTTTACAGGAGCCAGATCATGCCTAAAATGGAGTACAGCTATCATATTTGGACAGGAACTGCTGAGTTCTCACTTTCCAATCTTGAGTCCAAAAGCATCTCTGCATCTTTGCGAGTGACAAATTATTCTCCATTTTTGCTTCTTATTAACTCTGGTCATCCTGTGAAACTGTTGTCTGATGTTATCAAAATTCAAACCTTCATGCCTGCAAAAAAATATGGTGTCAAATGGATGGTTTTTCTCATGACAATGGTTTTAATTTAACTACCTTCACTCCTTGTTTTCAAAAGTGATGATTAGAATTGTAATAAAACTTAAATATATGAAAGGAAATTTATAGATATTCTTTGTGCTTGGGAACTGACAACAAGAATAATAAAAAAATTTTACTAGATTATTTATTTACACAATTTATTTATTAAAATGTTTGGTAAAACATCTGCTAATTGCCATTTGATTCAAACTTTATAAAATTAGGAATAATAAGGATTTTCTTATAGTTCATTCACATATTGAACAATTTAGTAAATATTTATAAATTTATGAATAAAAAAATTGTTTTTCATATTTATTTCTTTATAAATTGGTAAATAATAAATATTGCATTGTATTAGTTTTTAAAATGTTGTAAATATAAAATTATTCTTGCAAATAAAAAATCTAATAAATAAATAGTGTTTAACATTTTTGTTGTCAAATTATAATGAAAATTTATAAATCCAGATGCTTGCAACCTATTTTAGTAAATTTATGTGGCAAGTGCGTATAAAAGAAATGCATGGAAAATACCTTTTTTACAAAATTTGTAATTACAGTCGCTTGTAGGAGGCATGGTGGAGTAATGGATAGCGGCTCAGATTGAGGAATCAGAGATCCGAGTTAGAATTCCAGTTGAATCCATTACATTCATTTCCATGCTAATACCATTGAGAAAGGTATTAATCCTCTTCTTCTCTCCCCAGCTAAGTAGTAAGACAGACCAGGTTCTATAGCCTTGGATGGCAATTGATCTACCACAGAAAGAAATGGCAACCTCCTGTGGGAAAAGATCTGCCTCGTCAGTCATGAATTGAATGGCACTGACTGACTGTAGTTATGTGTTTACTTAAACCTTTTTCTCTTCTTCACAGATATTTTGATAAATTTATGAATAAAATAATTTGTTTTATAGTTATTTCTTTATAATATGGTAGATAATAAATATTGCATTACAGTTGGTTCTCATATTTTTCTAAATTTCTAAATATAAAATTATTCTTGTAAATAAACAAGCTAATAAATAAATAGTGTTTAATAATTTTGTTGTAAATTCTCAAGAACAAAAACAACATGTATAAATTCACTTTCATCATATATTTATGTTTTATTCCAATTCTAATTATCACTTTTTAAAACAACAAACATTATTGAGGAGTGAATGTAGTTAAAATAATAGTGGTGTCAAGGGAAAAAAAAATGTCCTTTTGACATTTTGTTTTTTTGTGGGCATGAAGTCCATGTTTGCCAAATCTCCTTTGTTAAAGTGAAAGTTCTCTCGTAGCTGTGAAGTTCTAACCTGTCAGCAGTTGAAGTCAATAAAACAGTCAGAAAGAATGATGTTGGTGAGGAAGACTGATATGTCCCGGAATGGGATATATTTGTTCGAAGTAGCAAAGTGGTTGTTGACTACTGTAACCAGAAAGGACAATCTAGCAGGTAACTGCAATGGACTGATCCTCATCGTAGTGGTTGGCAATAGGCGTAGGCAATAGGCGAAGACAATAGGCGTAGGCCATGTACCTCCACATCAGTCTGTATTTATAGCTGACACCAGCCAATCATATTACTATGAGGGGGAACCCAGGTGTATGCATATTCATTACATCAAAGACCAAATAAGGAATCTTGGTAGTGTAGATATGACGACAAGATGAAGGCTTTGTCTGCGTCTCTTTAAAGTTGGTTTCCAAACAAATTGTTAGTGTTTGGTTTTGATCATGTTGACCAGAAGAACAGAAAAAAAAATGTATAAATTAACTTTCATCATATGTTTTGGTTTTATTTCAATTCTAATCATTGCTTTTTAAAACAATAAATATTGCCAAGGAGTGAAGCTAGTTAAAATAATAGCAGTGTCAAGGGAAAAACCATCCTTTTGATACACCATTTTTTTGTGAGCATGAAGGTCCAAGTCTGCTGTATTCTTTTAATTGTAGTCTTTAATTACAATGTCTTGTCTTCTATCTTTTTCATGTCTGTCAGTATGAATGGTAAAGTTTCAAAGAATAGTAACATCACAGTTTCTATGACTGTTTCAGGGTGATGTTTTTTTTTGGTGTTTACCCAACACAAGATCCAACAGTTACTCAAGGTAAAGGGTAACTGAGTGACGAGATGGTCATATGAAAATAAGAGGAAGAGGTTAGAAATGCAGATTGTGAGGATATGTTGGTTAAACAACAGTTGATCCTAAATGTGAAAAGGTTAGAATTCTTGTGATCAGGGAAGCATCCTCTCAAAAATCTGTTCCACAAGGTAATAGTACTTGAGAAGAATCTATCAGACATTATGTGCCAGCATGTAGCACCTAAATAGTGACAATTTCCAATAAATATGCAACCCAATCTTATTATGTACTAGCAGTAGAGCCCGGCATTGCCCGGGGATGTAACAGTAAGAGATAGATCAAGTATCGACCATCATAAAGACTGAAAAATAAAATTGACAAAGATTATTGTTTAAGGTTGATGCACACGCATGTCTTAATTAGTTAAATTCATTTTTATATCTTTATTTATTATTAAAATTCTAATCATCACTTTTTAAAACAAACAGCATTGCCAAGGAGTGAAGGTAGTTAAAATAATAGCAGTGTCAAGGGAAAAACTGTTCTTGTGACACTTTGTTTTTTTTTCCAGCACAAAGTCCATGTTTGCCAAATTTGGTTGGCCACTTGGCATTTTGGAATCTTGTTGTTCTTAGATGCAAATGCTAATTGTTAAAACCATCCTCCCGTCTGAATGACTATCCATCCTGACAAAACTTTAATGAATAGTGATTTTCACCAGCCAGCAACCTATAATCAGTTACCATTTCAAATTATTGTGAGTTTTAAATTCCATTCCTCCAATTAGTAGAAAATAGTCCAAAGTCATTGTCCAAAGGTATCTCTCAATAATTTTTTTCCAGGCATAGCATCACTAAAATATGCTCAAATCAAGACATATTGAGAAAAGTGTGTTGTGGGTGGTATATTGGCCCACAAAAAGATATTGAATAATGGAAGACAGCAACACAAAATAAAGACTTAAGTTAAAAAAAAAAAAAATTACCAAGTTTATTTTCTTTAAAGAAAATACGTGAACAAAAATAAAGATACAGTCCACTAAGCAAAAAATATCTGTGCGCTCATCTAGAGGTTGAGACAAGTGTAATCTTGAGGACAGTTTTGTAGCTGCTGAATAGAGCAGTTTTGTAGTCGCTAAATAGAGCAGTTTTGTAGTCGCTAAATAGAGTAGTTTTATAGCCGCTGAATAGAGCAGTTTTGTAGTCACTGAATAGAGCAGTTTTGTAGTCACTGAAGAATGTTGTCCTGAAAAGGACAGTTTTTTAATCAGTGAAAAGCATTGTCTGGACAAGGACAGTTTATTGTATATCATTGTTGCTGGTGAGGATGGCTGGAGCTGTGGCTGATGATGGTGAGCTGAAGCTGATGGCTGGTGCCATGGGCTGGCTTTCGGTTGTTAGAGTGTGTAAACTGCTCTCCTGAGTAGTTTGTAACACATTGATACTTACCAGGCACAGGGATTCGTCCCTGAACTAGTAGTATCATGGCTATGACTAGATTAGACCAGCTCTGACCAGCTTGGACCAGTTATGACCAACTATAACCAGCTAAGACCAGTTATGACTAGCTTAAACCAGCTTGGACAAGTTATGGTCAGCTAAGACCAGTAGCCTGAGTGAAGACATTCAGGTCCCCACATTAAAAACTGACCTTGCATCACAACCTGACTCAGTGGGGAGTCAAGTAAATACAAACAGATACTATGCTTTGATCCTAGTCATACCAATCTTTTTCAATGCTTTGAGGATGTTTTGTATCCTGAATCAGTTTTACAATGATCGTTTGTTAAGCTTTTCCTTCTGATAGTTTTTAAAAAATGTTGGTTTGCCAACAGGATATGACAAGATTGTCCAAACACCAAACCAGTTATTAAACTATTCGCTTTTAGATAGTGATAAGGCTGAATTTTTTTCCACGTATTTATATCCACTTCACAATGTCATGTACTTGAGAATACCAGGAACTGTCAGAGTTTGAAATTTGATGTCGGTTAATCCAAATATAGAATGGGTCAGCACTAAGTAATGATAAACATGTCAATTCCACTTTCAACTATGAACAGTGAGTTTACACAGGTTAATAATAAAAGCAAACAACAACATCCTGTTCACATCAAGCAAGGCCATCAGGAAATTTTCCTTGAATGATGAACCAGGAAATTGAAAAAAAAGAAATCCGTATTTCAAAGTGCCAGCTGTGGCAGACTATGCTGCAATCAGCTCAGCAATACTAGTTTGACATTTTCATCACTTCAATCATTCTAGTAGAGCAGGGTTTCCCAACCTGGGTGATATTACCCACCAGTGGGCAATTTCAACTGTTGAGTGGGCAATGAGCAACTGAACAGAAAATGGTGAGTGATTGGAAATTTTGGTGGGTGAGATAGGATTTTGAATATTAAAAAGGTAATTCAACAAATGATACCCAGAAAAAATATTCAAAGGAGTTACGAAAAGAAACCTGTATAAAAAAAACCCAAAACCCCCCAAAAAACAGGCGGCTAAATAGGAATAACTGGGTCACGTTCCTAAATAAGATATAAATAGCTCCACAAGTAACAAATATTTTGGCATTTCCTATATTTTGAGAAGGGTCATTGACATTTAATTGGTTCTTCAGATGAAATAACATTTTTTTCATATATAAAGCAGATAAGGGAAGACCAAGAACAAAAAAAAATTAGTCGCTGAATTTTTATTAGTTGCATGTAGTGTATATTCTTTTTAATTTCATAATTGTAAACAAAAATTGTGATGTAATGGAATAACCTGTCACCACCGCTCCCATGAGTGTTAGTAACTACCTATAAATACTGTAAGTCAACAGACTAAAGAGGCTAGCTGGGATTTGTTCCAGCTAAACAGTCGAATTCTCTGCCTTCGGGCAGAGGGGAACCTGGATGAGGCTCCGCCAAAGGGCAAAGTCTTGTTCGGGGAGGTAGACTGCCCCTGAACCCGTTTATGCAGGTTCAAAAAGGGAATATTTTTGGCCGAGCATACGGGCTTGGAGAACCCACGTTAAACTGGCCTTGTATCACATGCAACCCTCATGGGGGGTAGCTAAATATGCTAGCTGGGATTTGTTTCAGCTAAACCTCTTTGCCTTGGGGCAGAGAGGAACCCGGACAAGGCTCCGCTGAAGGGTAGAGACTTGTTCGGGGAGGTAGGCTACTGTTGAAACTTGAGTAATGCATGAAATAATAATGCAACACAAAATGTACTTAGAACAAAATGTATTGAAACAAGAAAGTGTACACAATATTTACATATAGTCTTTTGTATATTCCTGATAAGACCGTTCCTGGAGAATGTGTTGACTGAGTCGCAGTCGGGCAGAGTCTCTGGTTGAATCTCTTGATTCCTCCCTCTCTTCCCGGTACCAACCATATTTATATGGTCGGTACTCCACTATGCAAATTAGGTGGATCCTACCACAACAGCTACCCTTGAACCCGTTATAGTGGTTCAAAAAGGAATATTTTTGGCCGAGCCTATGGGCTCAGACAACCCACGTTAAACCGGCCTTGTGACACATGCAACCCTCGTGGGGGGGGGGTAGCTAGCTGGGATTTGTTAAGTACGACTCAGACTTATGCGAGAACTACCAACCTTCCAATAGTAGCACTCACTACTGGATTAACTTGCAACGATCTTGTGCATAACTGTTACCTTTATTCTTATTGTACTGGTTTTTTACAATAAATCTTTACTTATTTTACCCACCTTGTTTTTTAAATATATATTCCTATTAGCACAGAATATAACGAATTGTTTAATTTTTCTCAATACTTGCAATGGTAACCCTAACTTGACCATAAATCTAAATTCTATGTATAGTTTTCAATGGTCAAGTTTGCTTTTGTTTGTTCTTTAATATGTTAGTAGCTGTTGTGGTCATCACATAAGTCAGTATTTGTTACTGCTCTTTTGTATTTCCTACTATATTATAAAGTCAGTTTACGAACTAGTAACAAACTTTTATGAAACAATTTTGGTATACTTTTGAATATTTACTATACAAGTTGGCAGTGGAAAATTTTTTCCATGTGAATGTGGGCAATAATGTGAAAAGGTTGGGAACCCTTGTAGTAGAGAAACAAAAAAAATGGTGAATGTATAAGACAGTGTCAAAAGAACAGTTTTTCCCATGACACTGCTTTTTTAATTATGTTCACTCCTTGGCAATGTTTGTTGTTTTAAAAAGAGATGATTAGAATTGGAATAAAACCTAAACATATAATGAAAGTGAATTTATACATTTTTTTTTGGTTCTTGAGAATTTGCAGCAAAGATATTAAACACTATTTATTTACTAGATTGTTTATTTACAAGAATAATGATATATATTAAAAATTATAAAAAAATCTAATACAATTAAAACTAATGCAATGCAATTAATCCTCTTCATCTGTGAGGAGATTTTCCAGCAATCACTGCCATATAGGTGGATCAATATTAAATAGTTTTTTTTTTTTAAATAATTTTTTTAAAATAATTTTTTCTTTGTTTCTAACAAGGTTTTCCTGTTTCTAAAATGCTTACCAATAATCTGTTTTTATGTGTTTTAATTTATACGCTATTGTGTTCTTGAGAATTTTCAACAAAAATATTAAACACTATTTATTAGATTGTTTATTTACAAGAATAATTTTATATTTACAACATTCTAAGACCTACTATTGTTAAAAGTTATAACTAATGCAATGCAATATTTATCAGTTACCAATTTATAAAGAAATAAATATGAAAAAAAATTTTATTCATAAATTTATAAACATTTACTAAATTATTAAAATAAGTGAACGAACTATAAGGAAATCCTTATTATTTACCATTTTATAAAGTTTGAATCAAATGGCAATTAGCTGATGTTTTGCCAACCATTCAAATAAATAATATAATCAATAAATAGTGTAAATAAACAATCTATTAAATAAATAGTGTTTATTATTTTTGTTGTTAATTCTCAAGAACAAAGAAAATCTATAAATTCCTTTTCATGTTTTTAGGTTTTATTCCAATTCTATTTATCGCATTTTAAAACAATAAACATTGCTGAAGAGTGAAAAGTAATTAACAAAAAAAAAAAAAAAAAAAAAAAAAAAGCAGTGTCATGGGAAAAACCATCCTTTTGATATTCCATCTTATTTTGGGCACAAAAAAACTTATTAAGTCAATCAACATTTAGCCAATGATATAGTGCATGGTCTATTGGAGTTTTCATATATAATTTTTCCAGCTTTTTCATATATCATTTTTCCAGCTTAAACATCAGTTTGCTCATGTTGGAGATTGGCAATTGGATTCTTGGCTAAATAATAACAACATAAGATGCTATTTTGAGCTATCAGTACTGAAAAATGCATGTCACTTTGACAAGAGTGACTGCTTCTTATTTCTAATGATTAAATATGCCTGTCTTGTAAGCTGGCTAGCCAATCCCTATTGCAGACACATGCTCAGATTTATTCATGTTCCTTCAACACTGAGAGCCAACCAATAGTTGATATTGCAGTGATGCTGAATAAACCTTTCCTGAGAGAGAGCACATAATCTGAAATGAACAGCAATTTGAACAAGGCCAATATAGTCAAACCCTCGGTCATGATGACTTGTGACTTTGTGCTAGCACAACCATTAATGGTTTCCAAACAATTTAACTCACAAGGTTTTTGAGTCAATCCGAGGTGCTGTTTCCAGGCACTTCCCAATGGTCCTCCATGCTGGGGTAATCTCCCAAGGTTAATATTATCAACAAGTGGGAAGATTGGATCCTTGGAGTTTTGGCATATCATTTTTTTCAGCTGTGTACTCAGATTGTTAGAGTTTCAAAGTTCTGGGCTAATATTTTTTTTCCTATGATGCTAGTAATAAAAGAACTGTAAATTTCATTGCCTCACCTGGCTCCATCAAACACTATTACGTGGTGCTGTTTAAGTCTATAAAAAGACATTTTTCTTCCTCTCTCTCTTTCTTTCCCCTCTCTCATTTCCTTCCCCCCTCTCTCCTTTCTTCTTCTGGCTCCAAGATGTATCAGCATGTGGAAAAAAGAATGTCCCTGCTGGCGCACGTTCGTTTCCCCGGTCAACTGACAATGGAACTCTCTTTCCACTTTTCAAAACATAGCATTTGCATGTGTCTTCCGAAACTACCACCTATGAAATAAATCAAACTTTTCTCTGGTTGTTCCAACTCGGCGCAAGGCTGTCTCGAGTTCAACCATTATAACCATGCCGACCCTCCAACGAAGAAGTAAGTAAAAACTTTTCTCTAATTGTTCCAACTCTGCACAAGGCTGACTTGAGCTTGACCATTATAATCATGCTTGTCCTTATTTACTCTAACTTCTGGACCAGAAAAGGAAAACGGACATATACAAGTGACATTAAGAACTTCGTTTTACTACAGATTAAATTTTAAAAAAAGGAGAATAAACGGTTTGTAGTAGAAACCCAATTTTTTATGCTTCTTCTTAATTTTTTACACGTGAACACGCACAGACCAACAATATCTGTAATGCGGTAGTGCCAGAAAGACTTGTATTTACTGGAAACTTTTGAATTAAAACGAACTGTATATGGTACAAAATAAATAATATATATTTATTAATTTGATTTAGATTAGAGTGAGTCCTTTGCTATTCGGTGTAGCAAAGTTTTTTATAAGGCAGATCTTGGTAGCAGTCTGGAGAAAGTTTGGGCTCGGTTGTGGGTTGTTTCAGCGTCAGAACTTAGTAGTAGTAATAATCTTAGAAATATGTCGGCATCAACCTGCAGTGTTTTTCTCAGTCCTAAGAAGACCAGAAAGGATCATTAGTAGATGACCTCTTAACTTCTTTACGTGTCACGCATGGCTGGTTTCTCTGGCGGTCTCTTTTCATCTTCTGGCTTAGGGCCGTCAGTTTATATTCTTTTGATAAGGATCCTACACCAGGGGTCGGCATCCTTTTGCTAACTATGTGCCGACTTAGGGTTTTAAAACCATTTAGTGTGGCAACAGCACGCGTATTTTTATACAAGTCAAGGTCAATATACCTGTTCTACAATATATTTTATATAGTAATATACAGTAAAAAAGAATTCTCTTATTACTATATTTGTACAACAACGCACAATCTTAAAATTTAAAATTCAAACTCAGCGTTGCGACCGCACGTTCCAAAACAATAACACATTTCTCATAGCATTTTTTCGGATTACATCTCTATTTTCGTTGTCCTCTTATTACCGAGAAGTAAAAACAAGAACAAATCTATTTCCATACCTGAGGACGTCTGTAGGAACAGACGAAAGCTTGTAAAAAATTAAAAAGACCTTATGCTACTGGAATTTATAAACAGGGATCATATCATTCATATACAGGTTCGGGGTTGGTGTATCTTATTGATATTGTTTGCGAAGATGTATTCTTGCCATTTAAATCATTAACCTCTATATTTGTTTTATTGTATGAATGATTCATGAATTTATAAATTATAATTGTACATATAATTAATATATAGTATATATATTAAAATTGAAACAGCTAAATATCTTCTTTGCGTTGCAGTAGTTATTGGTTTGAACTTCGTGATGTCATTTGCGGCTGCGTAACCATTGGAAATTGTTTGGTGAGCCACGTGTGTCACGCGTGCCGTAAGTTGCCGACCTCTGTCCTAGACTACTGGCACGAACCTTGGTTTCGGCTAACATTTAAAGTCTCTTTGTGCTAATTTTTTGATTGGACATTTTTTCCGGCGTTCTTTTCTTTTTTCTTTTTTTTATATAGCGGAACTTTTGCGGGGAGGGGGCTCTCTGATATTTGTTAGTTTTTGGTCACAAATAGCTAGGTTCAGTCCAGCAAACTTCCACCGTTTTTCGGCCGGGTTCAGTCTTTTCTTCTTCTTCTTCCTCTTTTTTATTTCAGAGGTACCTTCTCATTAGTTGAGAGAGAAGTATATAGAGAGGAGATTAAAGAGAGAGGGAAAGAGAGAAATTAAAAAAAAAAGAGATAATGGTTTAAAAGGAAAGCGCAAATGCCTTATTTTAATTTAAATTATTTCTTTTTTGTTTATATATATTATATTTTTTATATTTTATTTTATTTTTATCGGGGTTGACTCCATATACAGGGTGGGGAGACAAAATTTGCACTAAAAAGTTTTACTCGTTTTTTTCCTGAAGAAGTTCAACTAATTTTATGAAATCTGCGGCATTTTATTGTCATAACCTTGCATAATAATTACCCACATTTTTTTCAGATAATTGTGTAAAAGATAGGTGTTGAGGAAAGCAAACATCAAAGGGTGTGTGATATGATTTCAAGCGTAGTTGGCGTATCTCACGGACAGTTTTTAATGTGAAGAAGAAAATGCTATGAGGGAAACTATTCGGAGAAACTCTGGAAATGGCGGAATCAACAAAAAGCGTAATAATGATTTCATCAACACTCTCAAATCCAAAATCTCAAAAGACATGAGAAAATTAGTAACTGAACTTGTAGAGGACCGGGGAGTTTACGTGTTGTTGAATTAGGAACACGTGCTGTTTATTTCATGCAAGAAGAAGGTCCAACTACAAGAACATGGCGGACTCAAGTTGAGTCCAACCGAAGATGTAAAGAAAACAAACAAGACCAATATATATATATATATATATATATATATATATATATATATATATATATATATATATATATAAATATATGTATTAAACAACCATTTTACAAGTGACAAAGACATCAACATTTGCGTTTGTGTGTGAACGTAAAAGATTTTGTATTTTGGTGAATGTTTCTACGTACGTGTATGGGTGTTTCATGGCGTTTTCCCACAAGTGGGGAGACGCTATCTTCTAAGAGAGCTTACATTGTAGATGTGTTCGTTGAAATGAAGAAATGAAAAAGAGAACGAGGCAAGAAGTCGCCCAGTATTTATAGTGTAGGGAGAGCGTCCTCTGGTGAACAATTAGAGAATTAAGGAGGAGCTAACTCACTCCGAAAAACTTAAGGTGGATGCTAAGAGCAGTGAAAGATGCTAACAGCAGTGAAAGATGACTTAAAACTAAAATCTGACACAAGAACACCAAGACATTTGCTGACACGACCCATGAAGGCCAGAAGATTGGAAAGATGCAAAAAAGTTCTTACTGTGAAAATCCTAGACGAAAAGATCTTTACTGCTGACGCTTTTCAGGAATGACAGATACATTGCACACTCAAAAGCTCATGTCAATGGCCCTTTCAGAACGAAGCATCCAGATCAAGTTATGGTCTTTGCGGTTGTGACCTCGATGGGAAAACATGCCTATCTAATTTTACAAATCTGATAAAAAAAAGTTAATGCTGATACCTATTACAAGACTCTGACAGACAACGTATTACCATGGCTCAAAGTCAACTACCCAGAGGGAAACTATGAATGGATTCAAGATGGTGCTCCTGCTCATACAACCAAAACAGTACAGAATTTCTGCAAATCCAATTTTGCCGATTTTTGGCCATCACATTTCTGGCTCTCTTCCAGCCCAGATCTCAACTCTCCAGATTATGCTGTTTGGAGCATTTTAGAACATGCTACTAATGGACCCTCTCATCCAAACATATATGGATACCATTGGAAAAGAGTGGGACAAGGTTCTCTGGTTTTTTGGAGAAGAGTTGTAGAAGTTTCAGTGGGGTAGGCGTGTGGAGGCAGTAATTGAGGAACAAGGGGGACATATCGAATAAAATGTTTCTTTCATTATGTATTTGTATGTTGGAACCATTCATATTTCTTTAAATAAAGTAATTAATCAACGATATGGCTTTTTATTTCAATACCAAAATTATGCAAGTTATGTCTCTCAGTCCTGTACACCAAAACGAAACCTTTTAAATTTCATAAGACATGCTTTATTTTAGAACCTGTGCGTGTAAAGATATGTATATATAGTGTCGGAGATAGCTCCTCCTTATCTCCTTACCTTTCAACAGAGGTCTCTCTTCCCTGGCTATAAATACTCGCTGACCCTTCGCCTCTTTCTCTTTTTGCCCCAGGCCTTTGGGCCGCCACCTTGAGGTAAATCTCTTTTTCCTCAAGCCTTCGGCCTTATACCAACTCACAGATGTGAACTCTCACAGATACAGCGTTTCCCAAATGCTGGGAACACGCTAGGAACAATACACGTAGGTACGAACACTCACCACAACACACACATATAATATTCACAACACGTACTCTGTCCATATAACTGTACATGTAACTTGTAACCTTTAACTTGTTATTAATACTTATATTTGTTTACATATATTTATCGGTCTTGTGTTTGTTTTTCTTTGCCTTCTTTGGACTTAATTAAAGTCCAACTTTCTCATGTAGTTGGACCGGCTAGCAGGAAAATCTTAACTCACGTGTGTTCATCTACTTATACTCAACATCGCTAACACAGTCCTCTAAAATAGTCATTTATTGTAATTCAACTATACTGTCTGTATGTATAATCATGACTAAATTGAAACACATATTCAGGATTTGGCAATTGTATTTCTTGTCTGTGTATATATGAGAGTGAACAGTGAACCAATAGGTGTAGATTGACACGTCACGGACTTCATAAAAAATTAAAAAAAACAAAAATAGAAAACGCGTTTTAAATAATTTAAATGTCTTCTTTAAAGTTAAATTTTTGGTTTTATTGAAAGATGATAGCCTAAAGCTTATAGTGAGTTATCAGTTATAGTAAAGTGTATGAGTGTTGAAAAAGATTAGTTTGATTTGGCCTTGTTAGTTAGATAGCCCACCATAAGAGGGGTATAAAACGAGAAAATCAAATTGTAATGTGAAACAAGAAATTTATATACATATAAATCAATTAAGGTCTTTACAAATAAAATTAATATATTTTGGTTGATACAAGGTCGTCCAAATGTTTGTAGCGATCCTTGCAAGAATGAGTTTATGTGTACGTAGGCAGAAACGTATGTGTGGATGTATCTATGTATGTATGAGCGTTATCGTAGGATAGGAATGTCTTTGAAGTAATCGCTCAGTCTTAAAATGTTCCGTTCGTTTATCAGGTGTAAAAGAGGTGAGGGAGAATAGTAGAGATCTCTTGACGTTTGTCAAGGGACGTGTTAATACGCTCGTCTCTCTAGTGACAGGCGAACTTAACCGTCTTTTATTTTGTTTGTGGGGCTTGAAAAGGTTATTTGGGAATTCACTCCCGGATATGATTCAGGCCTTTCCATTGGACAACGACAAACTTCGCGTCGGCTCGCGAAATGGTCCGTAAAATAATTTTGTTTCTGAGAATTGAAGATTATTTGAATTTTGTTTTTAAATGTTTCCTAGTTTTCTATTGGCCGAAAAACATTTCGCATCAAGGTGTGAAATTTCACGAGTTTTGTTTTGGATTCGCTTTTGCGTGTGTGTTAAGCAAAGTTTGTAAATTCGAGTCTTTTTAATTTCTATCAAAATCAATGAGTCAGTGCTTAGCATTTGAATTTTAAAATCTAGATCTTGTTTTGTTCACTACAAGCTAACTTGTATGAAGAGAAAAATAGATTTCCGTATCTAAATAATGGTTTTAGACATTGTGAAAGTATTGGTATGTTCGTTCGTCAATTGTCATCTCCCTGAACCGCCATTTAAACAACAAATTTTAAAATCTCTTAAAAATTCAATATTTTCAATAGAGCAGGGTTTTTAAAAAATAATTTATGGATTAATTGGATTTTATAAAAGTAATACTTACTTTTTTTTCTTAAGGATAAGGAAAATGTTTATGGTAGCCTGTGATGCCATAAGTCAACAGTAGTAATTTTCTAATTTTATCCTAGACTACAAAAGCGCGAAAAATTAAAACAGAAAGAAATACCGAATGCCAGCAATGCAATAATCAAAAAGTTGATATTTATGTTTAGAAATAAATTAACTTTAACTGTATATAACCAATAGTTTAAGAATATAATGTTCTATTCTATACGCGTTTTTGAAACTTAGTAGAATGAATAATTTTATTTTTATACTACATTAGGAGTATAAAAAAGAAATGAATTAAATACTAGTGAAATGTTACTTTTGAATTTAATTCATTGCTTTTATTTTTTATTTATGTTCTTACCTATTTGATTTCATAAAACATTTATTTACAACCAATACATTTTTTTATTATTCCGAATTTAAGAGTTATTGAATTATCTTATATCATATTAGGGAAGAGTAGTAAGTCAATGGAGGTAATTCAGAATTATTTACTTTTTTGAACTTCCGTACAAAAATTAATTTAACAGTTGCAAGAAGGACAAATAATTCAAATTCTTTTAAAAAACGGTTCACACTAGAAAATGGCATTACATTCTACATTTTTCAATTCTTCAAACATTTTTCAATTCTTTTTCACAAGCGTTCTTTTTATTAAATAAAAATAAAAAGAACGCTTGTGATGAACAGGATGAATTTCAAAATTGTACTGAAAAATTACAAGAAATTTTTTATAAATAAATATTCAGTATAGAATTTTCCCTGTCTACTCTGAAAGAAAATAATGTGTTTTTTTATCAAATTATGCAAGCACCAACTCTCAAAAAAATATTTTTTGAGATTTTATTGAATTATTTTCGGTATGTTCACATTTGATATTGCATAACCTTTTTACTGAAATAACTTGTACAGGGATTTTTCTTTATGTAACTGTAAAAAATTTCACGAACTTTCCCCAAGTTAAGTACACACTGTACACACGAGATATCGAAAAGGGGAACGAGGCTGACCTCGCCCACCCAGTCTATTCATTAATGAATAAGTACTGAAAATTTCGTTTAAATAGGAACTTTTGTGAAAATTTTTAAAACATGGTGTAGCGTTTTTTCGTTTTTGTCCCTTCGTTTTTTTCAAAACGTTTTTTTTCTGGCGTCAAAAAAAAAAAAAACGCATCCATTTTGGTTCAAAATGGATGCGTTTTTTTTTTCCGAAAAATCTTTGGTGGTATCTATTAGAGTTGGGATTGCTATGAGTTTGAATTTGTTATCAGAAGGTTTTTTTTTATATTAAGTTGGTTAGTTTACGGGCATGTTCACCATATTAATCCACAACAATATAGAATATAGACATTCAAAAACGAATCAATCACAAGGCAATTGAGTAAGAAACACCGATTATTAGATTTCAATAAAACAACATGCATTCATGTACAATTAATATACAATTTGAAAACTTGTAGTCTGATAATGCAAGAAATTGACCATTGATAAATTGGGTTCCTTATTGATTTACAGTTCGAAATTGTTCAAGTGTTTAAGAACTGGTCAAACAGAGTTAAGTGGAAAATGTTATTTATACAGAAATTTGTGTAGTTTGTATGCATGAATAAAGTAGGAGTTTAATTGTCTAAATTCTCCAGAGTTGTTTACCTTGGATTGTTTAGATATTTGATTAAATATTTACGAATACTTGTTAGTAGTGAGTTATTGTCACTTTTTAGTATTGTAAGAAATTGTTTCTGGTAGAGCGAAATGCTGCGAAAGTCAGAGAAATTTGCGCGGCAAAAATGTAGCTGGTTATGATTTTTACTGGCATGAATTCGTTTGGCACTTCTCCAGGATGAAATTCTGACTGCCTGAATCGATCTGAAAGCTTCCTTTTATCTTTTTCTGGAAGTAGGAATCGGCTCCAAGCGGCTAGGCGCGAAAAGATATTTTGCGTGAATTTGCTACAGTTTGAGCCAATGAAAAGTCTAGTTCACTGGAACTAGGGTGTTGATTGGTTAATAGGTAATTTTGTGGTAGAGTGTATTATTCCGGAGGGGTCAAAAGGTATGTATGGACTATGACATCAATAGCATGTAGTATGTTAGGCACCGTCCATCCAGGATTCTGTTGTTATATGAGTGTCGGGATTCCAAATATTTAAAGGCAACAACACATCGTTTAAATGAAACAAAAAAAATGGTTATTTTCTGAAGGAAAACTTGAAGCAGAACGTCAGTTGAAATAACATTTATTCTTTTCAGAAATATACAATAACAATACGATGTTTTGTTTTCCTTGTATTGAAGTTTGTGTTTGTTTTATCAAGTAATTAAGTGTTCAACCTTCAAGGCCCAACTCGAATGGCTACTCTCAACCCTTGCTGCAGAAGGCACGTAGCTTGTCCTGACAGGTTGACTTCAGATTTCTCGTTCCTCCCGTTGGAACAGTCGGAGAAATCTTCCTTCGAGACACCTTTATCCCAAAGGAAAAACTACATACAACCCATGCTCCAGAAGACACGTACTAGTCCTCGCTGTTTCGTACTCAGATTTCTCGTTCCTCCCGTGGGAACAAGCGGAGAAATCTCTCTCTACAAAACGTCTACTCAAGGGAAGAACTTGGTTAAATGGAAACGTCAACTCTTTTTCCTGCAAAATTCCTCTATTTTGCACTCTTCTTTCAACTACAAATAAAAGCTGTTGAACAGTTACTTCAAGCATTGGGTTGTAGCGTGTTGTCACCATTATGTAAGGGTGTGTACTACATACATTTAACTTTGGCTAGGAAAGGTGAGATTAAGGACAATGCGTGGACGCAATGCAATTTATATTTGACGTAAATAGCACATAGTATAAAATACAAAACAGAATGTAATGATTTCAAAACATAACAATTGAATTTATTAGTGTTTGGTGTACAAGCATATAAGCTGAAGGTGTGATAGAGTTATGTCTCTTAGATTTGGAAATATTTGTACCTGAGCTCATAAAGTGAAAGTAATTATTAAACTGTAGTTTAGAAGAATAAAGTTCCTTTAGCATGTTTGGAATTGTGAGTTGTAAACCTTGGTAAGAGTTCGGAAGAGATTTTAGAGTTCGTTCTTACGTGAATGTTGGTAATGGTCTTTAACGTCTGACTACATGGTCAAGACGGGAGTTCTTGAAAGTTACATCTTGGCAGCAAGGAGAAAGATGAATGAAAACCGAGAGAGAGAGAGAGAGAGAGAGAGAGAGAGAGAGAGAGAGAGATTACACGTGTTTGGTTTTTATAATTTTGTTGTACCACGTGACAGACTCCGACAGAGTTGGCGCCAAAATAGATCTGTCGTGTGGGGGTGATTTAATTGGCCAAAACTGACCAATCAGCAAGCTAGATTGAAGGTGATTAACCAATGAATGTTTGTTATATATTTTGTAAGATGGTGGTGGTGAAAATCACAACAGGAATAGCAGCGGTTAACTGGCTGTTGTGGAAGATTCAACAGGGTTTTCTTCATTCCACCCTCACTCCCGAGCACACACACACACACACACACACACGGGAAAAAATTCCTACAGTTGTGAACTCAACAAGTAAGGCCTTGTGTTGCCAAGATGGTTGGTCTGTCCCCAGATGTGAACTAATTTTAATGGATTAAAAATACTGGACAAATTCTCGGTCCCTATTACCGTTCCAGAAAGTGCCTGACTTCTATAGCCATCAGACTAAAAATAGAATATTTCTACCATATCTGGGCTGAAGCTAACCAGTCTTCACTTTTCAACCTGAAAGAGTTCAAAAGCCTTAATGCGGTTTTGTGGGCAATTAATTTAAAACCCTATAGACCCTTTCTTCACAGACGAAATGTCGCAAGCCTATCAGTGCTCAATCTCTATTTCCATAGTAAATGTTCAGATGAACTACATTCCTTAGTTCCACCAATTCAGAATTTTATAGCGAGGCCACGCATTCATTTCATATTCCATTGGTAAAGAGGAATTCCAACTTAGGCAGCTTCTTTCCGAGAACTGCTACTTTATGGAAAAGACTCCTGAGAGGATACTTCCCTAATTACTAAAATCTTAATTTGTTCAAGTCTAGGATTAACTGTTATCTATTCTACATGGCCTCTCTGAATTTACTTCCTCCTCTTACGTCCATACAACCTTGTCGGAATTAGCTCCTCTTTAATTCCCTAATTGTTTACTAGGGGTCGTTCTCCCTACACTATAAGTACAGGGCGACTTCTTGCCTTGTTCTCTTTTCTACTTTGCATTTCAGCGGACACATCTACAATGTAAGCTCTCTTAGAAGATAGCGTCTCCCCACTTGTGGGAAGACGCCGTGAACATTAAACACACATACACGTACGTACGAACATTCACCAAAAAACAAACTCTTTATGTTCACACACAAACACAAATATTAATGTCTTTGTCACTTGTAAATTTGTTGTTTAATATACATATATTTTAAGTGCAACAATGCCTTGTGGTTATTCTTCTTGCGTAAGTCCTGTTTTCTTATCAAAGTTAAATTAATGTGGTGAAGTCCGCCACAACCTCATTCAGTAATACCCTACCTTGAGTGGCCCCTGCAAAAGGATATTTTGGGAGAGGAGGAAAAGCGAGAACGTCAAGTGACTTCTCCTGAGTATTATGAATGGTGCAAACGAAAAGAACACAAGACTTTTACTCCGGTGTAAAATTTGAAAAAAGTTTACATCTATTAAAAGATACTAGCACTGAATACTAAATTTACAAAACAAGCTTGTGCAAAATTTTCCTTTGGGTGCCAAACAATTAGGCAAGACAAGTTCTAATTAAAATTCTGTTGGGCTCATAAAAAAACTAATTATAATTATTATCAACAAAATGTTAATTACTAGGATTTATTCGACTGTCTAAAGTAGTTTAGAAAGTTGACGGTTCATAGTTTGTTTGTTTTTTATTTGTTTAGACATTTTACAAATTGAGATTAGATAAAACTTGTATTTTCTCCAAAAGTTCAAAATTAGGGTTAATATTTCTAATTTTGTGATAAACATTCACAAACAACTATAAAAGATAATCGAATATCTCTAAATTTATAAAAAAAACTTCTTCTTCTTTCTTTCTTTCTTTGTTGGTGGCTTTTAGTTTGTTTTTTCTTATCTAGATCCAAGAAGCAGCCGACGCTCATTCGCTTGTGAGAACAGAAACCCCTCTGCCTGTCTGACAAACCAGACTTCTTAAATAGCCACAAATCGGCACCGAATTAATTCAGAAATTTAATACTATGTAAACGCGCCAATACAAAGTATTGGCGCGTTTTCAAACCATAAGACTTGAGCCTTTTTTTTTTTTTTTTATCTTATATGAAAAACGAAATAATATCAAGCGCTGCAAATCACACCTGCGGAGTTTTGTGTCGAAAGTGAAGTAAACGTTTCTCCCCATTTTAGAGGGGAGAATTTGTACAGTCCCGGCAGTAAATGAGCTAGGGTCGATGTAGTATCTATGCCAGCGTGACAGTGGTCACGGAGACTGGACCAAAAATTTTGTCCTTGATTCATATGCATACGTATATGTACGAAGCTCCCCACGTTAAAACGACCTTGTGCCACATCATACCTTAGTGGGGAGGCCGGATAATATACCTGGCTTATATTGCAAGAAATATTTCCTTTTTTTTTAATAAATGTTCACTCAATACAAGGCCAAAGTATAAAAATTTGTTTAATAAAAAAAGAATTTGCTTCCCTGTACGTTTTCTCTAAATGCTTTAATGGTCATTGTTCAAGTGAGCTCTTCACTATGATATCTAGAGGTTTTGAATTTAAGCGCAATACGAAGTTGGCAACCTACATTGGTCAATTTTTTTTAATTCTTAATCATAAAAAAGGAAAACAATAAATTTTCCTTTTTATTTCAAACTTTTTCCAATCTGGAAATCAGTCATTGTTAGTGTTGCAAACCCGAACTGAATATTAGAATATCGGGTGTTCTAATAACTTGGACCGATTCTAAATATGAATTAAGTTTAAGCGTCTAATGAGTTTTTTTCTTTTTCCTTCAGATTTAACAACTTAAGTCTTTGGCAATTTCAACCATGGAAAGATTAACAAACAAACAACGTGTTAAAGTTATCGAAGTATATTACGAAGATGGACGTTCAAACAAATGCATTTCGCGCACTTCGATTTTTTTTTGGCCAACATAATCGATCAACCGAGAGTGCAATTGGGAAAATTGTTCGCAAATTCAAACAAATTGGGTCGGTGGCAGATGTGAAAACACCATTGCGTGCTCGTTTACGCAGTTAAGCTGAAAACATTGCTGCAGTGTACAAGAATATGGCCGAAAATCCAGACACCTCTATTCGTCATCGCGCGCAATAATCGAACTTCTCCACAACAACGTTACATCGTTTTTTGTGTTTTTTTGTTCATTAAGGATTTGTCTCTAAACGCTTACAAAATTCAATTGACACAAGAACTGAAACCTGTTGACTATTTGGAGCGCCGTACATTCGTCAATTGGGTGCACGAGCAAAGGCAAGCCGATGAAGATTTTTCGTAAAAAATTCTCTTTAGTGATGAATCCCATTTTCATCTTGGTAGATTCGTTAATAAGAGCTGTTCCAATAAACTGGACCGAGTTTTAAATGTGAATTAAGTTTAAGTGTCTAATGATTTTTTTCTTTTCTATTTTGGTCAACCAACCGACCAACCGAGAGTGCAATTGGAACAATTGTTCGTAAATTCGAACAAACTGTGTCGGTGGCAGATGTGAAAACACCATTGTGTGCTCCTTTACGCTGTTCAGCTGAAAACATTGCTGCAGTGCACGAGAAGGCGGCCGAAAATCCAGACACCTTTATTTCAACTGAACCTCTCCACAACAACGTTACATCGAATTTTGACAAAAGATTTGTCTCTACACGCTTACAACATTCAATTGACACAAGAACTGAAACCTGTTGACCATTTGGAGCGCCATACATTCGTCAATTGGGTATACGAGCAAAGACAAGTCGATGAAGATTTTTCGTAAAAAATTCTCTTTAGTGATGAAGCACATTTTCATCTTGGTGGGTTCATTAATAAGCAGAATTGTCGCATTTGGGCTGATGAAAATCCAAGGAAGATTGTTGAAAAGCCACTGCATTCACAAAAGGTCATTGTTTGGCGTGCATTTTTTGCTAGCGGAATCATTGGGCCGTATATTCATAAATTTGAACCTTCATTTTTGTAATAGGCTTCGATAACTTTTTAACACGTTGTTTGATTGTTAATTTTTCCATGGTTGAAACTGCCAAAAACTTAAGTTGTTAAATCTGAAATAAAAAGAAAAAATCATTAGATGCTTAAACTTAATTTACATTTAAAATCGGTCCAAGTTATTAGAACACCTTATATAATTAATAATACGCTTGAGTTCGATACTCACTGGGTGCTCCATATTTTCGACTTTGTGCCACGTGTAAGCTCCGCTTACTAAATTGCTATCGACATCAACCAGAGTAGTTTGAAATGAATATTAGCATACCGTCAGGCAGTACTACTCCTTTGAGAGGAGGCTGGAGTCATTACTCGACGCCTGAGGTGTCTCCAAAAAGGGGACGTGCCAATTAAGGGGACTTGATCAATTTTTGAACAACTTTCCACATTAAACCTCGACCTTGTGTCACATTCTGTTGTGAGTGGGCGCGCGGAAAAAATCCTTAAGCTTGTACCTATAGTGTATGTCACGCTTGGTATCACAGATACTGTGAGAGGGAAACAGAGAAACAAAAAGAGTGCGGTACAGAGAGAGATTGCAGAGGGGTCATCTTAGATAAAGGCAGTTGCTTGTGGCGAGGGGTTAAATAGTTTCGTGACCTTACAATCTGTTGAGGACATGTCATGTCAGTATTTGTAAGATATATACTCTGTCATTTGTCTTAACCTAGAAATTGTCTTGGTTGAAAAGTACAGAGTGCAACATTAATTTAAAAGATTTATTAAAAAAAAAAATCCATGTAATTTACACGGGTCCTGCTAATTCACATAAAATACATTCATTAGCATAAAACATTTCACTTGCAGACTTGAGTAAAGACCGCCCCTCCTACTCAATGTACTTCAGCAACGGGCCTGGTGTCAATTGAAGTTAAACTTATGATGAATAATTGTCTTTTTATTTACTTCACTCTATCAAGTTTCCTTTTGGAGATGTTTCAGTTTCATTAATTTTTTTAGTAGTAATAGAAAGTGATGCACACTCAGAGAGCATATGGTAATCTCACGTCCACTATAACGGAATGTGGCACAAGGCTATGTTTTAAAAAGTAGGAATCTCACACATAGATAAGGATAAGAAATTCGTCGACATTACGGTACCCAACCCTGACGCCAGTGATTATTAACCCAAACTCTTCCCCACTTTTAATAAAAATAAGAGAAATGCCGCCTGCGGGGGAACGACAGCCTCCTGGATTTGAGCACATTTACTTCTTTTTAAATCCGATTTAGGGGCTCGACAAGAGAGTGTTTTATTTTTTTATCATACATATTTCAGTGTGTAAGTAAGTGTGTACCTACTTAACTTTAGTAGATTAATAAAAAATCCTATATTTTCCAGCAGGTAGCCTTGTTTTAAAGGTGCGTGTGTCTTTTGTTACTTTGTATATGAATGTAGCTAGTCAGTATTGTTATGGATATGTGTAGCCAGTAAGAGGCGGTATACAAAATGAATTATATATCCATTATACAATTAGGTGGTGGTGGAGGAGGAGGGAAGAAAAGAATTAGCGAAGAATAGAGGAAGGGGGAGAGAAAAGCGAAAACGCTAAAAGAAAAACTCGGAGTAGGAGTGGAAAAGAAAACGGAAGTGATGCGGGTTATCTTCCCCTGTCCAGTCCATTAGCGAATACGTCAACTAGTAGACATTAAGTCACTTGCTTTTTTAAAAAAAAGGCTTTCTTCTTTCTCTCTCTGCTCCACTTTTGTCTAGTCTTTGATTTAACTAACCCTCCCCTGACGTTGTCAGTAAGTAAATCGGCCCGCGCTGTATATGTTATTTGTGACAAAGCGGAGGATAACCACCTGCGATCTCTTGGACATTTAAGAATTTCATTGTAAATTTGCCCTTGTTATTATTTGTGTATGGGCGCTGGCTCATCGCAGGACATGTCTGTGGTGGAGGTACCAGCCACGGCGAGACATTTGGCCACCGTAAGTATATACAGTAATTGACTTATTAAGCTAATTCTTATATATTAATAAATAGATAAATAAATGTTTCTGCTGTCTACATGTCAGGTAGGATTGGCTGAAAGGGAAGATCATTCTTTTTACAAAAAACAAAAAAAAAACTTTAAGGCATGATTTCTTTTTTACCATTTCATTGAAATTGAATTTCTCTTTATTTTTTAAGTCTTCTCTATCTTGTGACTAAAGAAATTAATCTTTATTTGAATATTTAAAAACAAAATTAATATTTAAGTATTTAGCATTTTTTTTTATTTAGACATAATATTGTTAATTAAGAATTTTCTTTGTCTTTCTGTCAGACAGACGTGTCTTTCAAATTTGGGAATTCTGTTATTTAATGACTTCATAAAAAAAATACTCTGCAGAATTTGAAATGATCACAGAAAATGTATTTATAACCCACCTTTTTTTTTAAGTTGTGTTAAAAGTAAAACTAATATTTACAAAAAAATAAATAAAAATATCTTTTTATTAATAATTTACTACTGCTTTAGTTTTTTTTAACCTACTGTTTTAGTTTTTGAAGAAATGAATGACTTAATCGACCCCAGTTTGTAATTAATTACAATCAACAAAGTCAAATTAGCAATTATTGTTAATTGTAACAATGAACACGACACGAAACTGACTATTTCTCCACGTTTCTCATTGACTTTTTTTTTTAAATTGACTGCTAAAATGACTTTAAAATGACATTTTAAAACGAATCTATAATACAATTTGTTTTAAAATGAATGCAGTCAGTTGAATCCTCAAACGATGTCTTATTTCAAATAAACCGTTTGCTTTTGCATGAGAAGTATAAGTATTTTACTGCTAGAATTTATTAATTTAATAATTCTACCATTGTTACACTTACAGTACAGTTACACCTTAATGTTGAAAAACTCATACTGACATCATTCGTTTGGTTAAAAAATGATCCCCAATTTTAAATGTTTCTAACTAAACGAAAACGACTTTCAACATTAGTCAATTTCTGTAAGGGATGCAGAAGCATTTTTTTTTTTTTTTAAATTAACAATGACAAAAATTGTGTTAATTTAAGTTTGTATATATTTTTTAATTCTATTTAATAAAAAAAAGTAAATTTAGATGTTACGGATTTCTTTTGAAACCGGTCTTTATTTTAAAATGAATTATCCAGAAATTAATGATTTTGTTGATGGAGATGAAGGTGCAAAATAGTAGCACTTCTTCACTGTATAGAGAGACCCATCACTAATTTAACTCTGTTTCGGGATAATTATGACAAATTTGGTCGGTAATAATAATACGATTTTTCTTGTTTCTTAATCTATCAACCGATTTACATGATTCTGTTCATTTTATTTCGTTTGGCGTTTTTCTTTAACCATTAATAATGAACACAAAAACCTTGAAAATACCTTTTTAAAAGAAAAAAAAATCAATTACCAATTGGAGATCTGGCTATCCGATCTTTTTTTTTAAATTTTTATTTCTTTTTTTTTTTTTTAACAAACATTTTAGCTTTAACCCAGACCAATTATTTAACTTTGACTTAACGGTGACCATAGTAAAAAAAAAAAAAAAATTATTAACTATAAATAAAATTTTCTAGTCAAGTTAATTTTTGATAAAAATAACATTTTTTTTTAATTTAAGTTAGGCAAAAAAACGGCCAACGATATCGTTTCTTTATGGTTCTGCCATACACCGGCGTTAACTTTTATTAATCAAAATAATTTTAAAATTATTTGTCATTTGTTTGTTAGTAATAAATACAAAAAAAACATTAAAGATCGCTTCTTTTTTTTTTTTTTTTTTTTTTAAAAAATAATAAAAAAAAAACCCTTAAAATGTTTGCAGTTGTGAATTATCACAATTATTAATTCAATATTTAATTTTTAATCTTTTAAAAAATTTAAGTCTTTAGTTTAAATTTTCATCTAAAAACCTTAGTTCAGTTCATTCTGCCAAAAAAAATGTAATTCAAATTTTAAAATCCTTATTAATTAATAAAGAAAGGATTTATTTATTTTTTTAAGTTTTCCTATTTAAATTGGATAAAAATCGGTAAAATTATTTTTAATAACTTTTTTTTAGCTTTGTAGACGAGTTTACAAACATTTCAATTGAAACAATAAAACCTTAATTATTAAATAAATTTTGAATTTGAGGGCGAATTTATCAAATTCGTTTGTAAATGTTGAAATTCTCTTGTATTGTAAAGAAATGTCTTACTTATAATTTTTATTTCTCCATAATTGCTAAACAATTTTTCTTAATTTTGTATAGTTCTGAAAACGTTTTTATTTTATTTTTAATAATGATTTATGCAGGAAAGAAGAAAATGCCCCTTTGGAAAAGGAAGGAAAACCTTGATTCTTTAAATATTTCTTTTATTTTAAATCAGTCTTGTATTGTGTAATGTAGTTTTAAGTTTTAGTTAAAAATATTTTTTAAAAATGACTTCCAAATTAAATATCAGGATTATAGATTTATTTCTAAGCCAAAAAATTCAACACTAAGCTTTACATGTTTGAAAATTTTCGTTTTTATTTTGAATGCTTTCTTTTTTCCTTTTTGTAATTTGAATTTTCAAAACATTTTTTTTTTTTTTTCAATTTACTAATTAAAATATCTTTTGTAAAAGACAATTTGAGCCTGAACTCCTGAAATTCTGTACTTCTTCAGATTGGTTTCTTTCTGGAGGGCTGACGCTTCTTATTCAACAGTAGTAAAAATAAAACTACTGTATCATCCTAAAATTATGCAGGAAATATGAAATACCTCCAGATTGTATATTTTGGCAGAGAAAATATATCGATGATGAATAGTTAGTATGGTTTATTTATCAGTCATATCCAATCAAGTTTAAATCGAAATTAGATTGAAATATGATCTTCTTATAAATGCTTTCTTTTCTTTTAATATTTTTAATCGCAGAGTACCACTGACCTCTTCTTAAGTGATGTGTGCTTCATGACCAATTATCTATCCATAACCTTTTTTTTTTTTTTTACTTACTTGTCTTTTCTTTTTCTCAATTCAAAAGAAGCATTTTATTTTTAAATAACGTTTTTTAAACAATTTCTCTTACTTTTTTAGTCAACTGATTTTAATTTTTCAAGATGAAAAATTAAAAAAAAAAAAATCTTGAAAGTGTTTCTGATACGAGTGAACCCACTGGCTTGTTGAATTATTGAAATGTTGCAACAGTTGTTCGCGCATGAAGGAATCACCTTTTTTTTTTTTAATTATGAAAATAATTAGAATTTTTTAAGAAAACAAATAAAATAGATTTTATTTTTATTCGTAAAAAAAATTGTATTGTTACGCGTTTATTCTCACTATTACTGAAAAACAAAAATGTAATTTAAATTGTGTAACTGTAGTTAGTGTTTTTTGTTTAATGGAAAGTGAATCTATACATGCCAAATGCATATGCACTTAATTTATTTTCTATTACTCAACAAAATTAATGTTATTGTTAATCATGTTTTTTTTTTTTTTTTTTTTTTTTTTGTAAGAATTGTATTATTTCTCTTCAGTCTTCATCTTCGTTCTCTTGTCCCCTTTTTATTTTCTGACATGCTGATTATTACTTTGACAACTCTTTTACTATTCTAAATCAATTTTGGATAGATAATTTTTTTTTTTTTTTTTTTTTTTTTTTACGCCATGACCCTTCAAGACATAGATGATCATATCTACGGATTGTTTTCTTTTTTTATCTGTGAATTGCCATGACTTCATGGGAAAGCTAGTGGAGTGATTTCCCGTTGCCTTCTCTATGGTTTGAAATTCAGTTTTTGATACCCCCCAAAAAAGCCTATAGAACCCAGTTCACTCTGCTATGGAAGATTGATTTATTCCGTTCCCCAAAAAGGGTATTCGTTTGGTTTTGTTATTTTATTACATGATGTTTACCCTGTACAAGACCCAAGAGCCACTCTAGATAGACGGTTACAGAGTAACAAGCACAGTTTATGGGGGTATAAAGAAGATAACAATTATTAACCCTAGACTTGAACAGGTTTATTGTAGTGGTTGAAGAATCATCCCTTTTGGGATTCAATTCCACAAAGTGTGTGAAAATGAATGTAATAAAATGAAATTTATGAGCTGAGTTTAAATTCTGGACTGTTGTTCCTCAAGGACACATGGCACAGTGGATAAAGGCGTTGGTTAGATCCAATGACAGGACCCAAAGAGTGAGTTCAATACTCGGTTAAGGCAGTGGAGAACTTGAAGAGGGGAATTAACAGGAGATAACTGATAACTGACATTCATTAAACATGGCATGTGGAACTAGAACAGTCTAACCCAGTGAGTGAAATAAAGGGTTCAGTTCGACATTCTAACCACCTGAAGAAGGCTGGAGATGAAGACAATAGTCCGAATAATGTAAATAGTGTATGTATATATATATATAATGTGTATGTGTAAAAAAAAAGAAAAAATTGGCAATAACCTTTACTCACTTTTTGTTTGTTAAAGATTACATTACATCACTTAGCATCCTCCATAGTTTACCTTGACTTTTTCAGTTAGCCTGAAGAATATTTGAGTGTTCTTGTATTTAAAAAAATTGAAAATGTTTTTACTTCTGTTTACAAATACATGAATATTGCAATATAAAACCCATCATTAGATGGGATGCATTGGTAAAGTTATCCTTTTGTCGTGTGTGTGTATATATATATATATATATATATATATATATATATATATATATATATATATATATACACAAAATATTTATATAATATATTTTTTAAAACAAGGAATGTATTGATTTTAATTTTAAAAATGTCCCTAAGGCCCTTTCAACCAACATCTCATCAGGAGACAATCGTTGGATCAACGAAAAGAATATTAACGACAATGAAGAGCAAAAAGAGGGGGGAAACACACTAAAAAAAATCAAACAAGTGTATATATTTGTAACGAGGGGAGGGGAAATAATCGTGTAAATAAATTAGTGAGGAACAGTTAAAATAAAATATCCCCCAACAGATTAAGAGACTTTACAAATTCTTTCTGCCGGCAGAGAGAAGGTTTCCTTAATCCTATGCAGACCGATTCCAAAATCTTCAAATGATTGTTGGAATCGGCTGTATCATTGTCATTAATATTCTTTTCGTTGATCCAACGATTGTCTCCTGATGAGATGTTGGTTGAAAGGTCCTTAGGGACTTTTAAAATTAAAATCAATACATTCCTTGTTTTTAAAATATATATATATATATATATATATATAAAAATCTTATTTAAATTACGAGGCATATTGGTATAAATTTGATAACTAAATTCAACCAGTTTCGTCCCAGCTTATCATTTTTTATTCTGTGAATTAAAAAGACAAATGTGTAAATTAATTTACAGGAAAAACAATGTGGTGGTGGTGGGGAGAAAATTCAAGGAAAACTAGAGACTAATAATATTCAGGCCCAGCAAGCAGTCCCTCTGTTTACAGAGAGAAGGCTTTTGAAATCTGATATATATCCAGGACCTTGAGATGATATAAAGAGTGTCCACACTAAAGTCTGTAACATAGCTGTGTTACAGACTTTAACTATTATGTTCTATACAACAAGAAATTTATTTAAGTGTGTGTAAAGGAAATTTAGTCTGTCGCAAGATAAGTATTTTGTACTTTTCATCTATTGACTGTTGTTGCTCTAGTTTTTTTATTGACCACTTCCTTTACAAAAAATCTGCTTGCCTTTTAAACATGTTAAATTCTAGTCTTTTTATGTTTTTTTAGGTATTGTATATAAAATGTGTATGAGGCTTAAATGTTCATTAATCTTTTTTTCTATTCCAATTAGCGACAAGATGAGTGAATATTTACTTTTATTCATTATATAATTTGACAAATAGTATCCTGGGTATGACTATAAACTGCATCCAGCATAAAGGCCTCTGATTGGGAGATTGGAGGTTTTGAGGAGTGTCAAACTACCTCTTCTGGTGTTTCCAGGTCCGACAAACTGAGGTAGTAGCACCTGTTAGGGTCCCAGCTCAGGGCAAATAGTAAATCCCCAAATTAAAATCACCTATATATATATATATATATATATATATATATATATATATATATATATATATTTTTTTTTTTTTTTTTTTTTTGTAGTGAAATTACCAGCAATAAATTAAAAGATAATTATCAATAATACATTTTGTCTACAAATTATATATCTAAAAACCTACGTTTACCCTGAAAGTATAAAATTGTCTGCAATATCCATATTTGAAGGTGTAAAATTCTGTTCAGAATAGTTTACATTTTGGCATTAAATAAGCCATAAATATCCATATGCCACTAAGCAAGATCAACCAACTAATCAAACAAATAGTGGGTAAGTGAATGACAATGGGGGGGGGAACTAGTACTGCATTGCCTTCTAAGGACAAACTTCATACTAAATATTTAAAACCTTGGTTACCTAGTGAAGCCAGTCTGATATAATCTTATTTAATTTTCTATATTTTCATTTTATTTACATCCTGATGCTTGGACTGAATTTTTCTTTTTCGCTCTCATTTTCTACCAATAAAACAAGAGCTATTTCTTTATTATATCAAAACGTTCATTGCTGATGAATAGTGTTTTGGGACGTACTGATCAATAAACCTACAATGAATGACTGTATTGAGTTGGCTTAGCACGTTATCCATCCATCAAATCTTTTTTTTTTTTTTTTTTTTTTTTTTTTTTGTCGGTTTAAGTTTGCACCTTTTTATTGAGCCTTCTGAATGAGTCATCACATTGAATGGCCGTCTTTGCTGTCCATTCTGTTAAATATGGATTGTATGATAAAACAGATGACATCAATTTTCTTGTCCATCCCCAGGAAATGCACCAGACACTTGTTCCTTCCAAGGTGTTCTGGGCATTAATTTTTAAGCTAGTATTCTGGATTATTTGTCACCTCTAGGACTTCTTTCATTCATCAATCAGCATTTGTCACTTTTTTTTGCATCCAAAAGAACAACTTTCCCATCTGAATATGAAGCCATACTTTGCATATTTTTTTTTTCTTCTCCCACTCTCTCCAAGAGACAGTTGATGAGAATTCATAAGTTGTCTTTGTTTGTCTTCAATTCAACATTGTTCAGTTCAAAGCTAAACTGGGAACTAATTATTTCACAAATTTCAACTTAATTATTTTTAAGGAGGTGAAGATATGTATGTTATGTTACGTTATTTAAATAAAAACAGACCCCTTAAAGGTTCCATGTAATAAATTATTTCACCACAGTCCTTTTAAAAGTGGTCTGTTTTTATTTAAATTATTTGCTCTGGAATTTATCCTCCTTAGGTTTACCCATACGGATTAGCTAGTTCTTCATACATATATATATATATATATATATATATATATATATATATATATATATATATATATATGTGTGTCCTTTTATAATCCTCTTTTTTTTTTTTTTGTAATTAAAAACTATTGACAAGATACTGTAACTAAGCTTTTTATTCCATTTTTCTTGTGCTCATATAAGCATTTCATTTTCTGGACATAGGTGTGTAAAAACTGTCCAAATGTTCTATATATCTAAGAGCTTTCTGCTATTCTATTAGCCATTATCAAGGATGTTTTTTACTTTTAATCTTCAATGTAGACTTTTATATACGTGTATCTATAGTGATGGGAATATTTTTCTTATTTTACAAACACAGTCAGCACATTGTAACTGTGTCCAAACCTGATATTGAGTGTTGGCATTTTCTTTTTCCTTATTAATGCTTCCATAATTTTTAGCCTTTTTTTTTTTTTTTTTTTTTTTTTAAACATGGGGATGATGTTATTATAGTTGTATTTTCTACAAGTATGTTGCACACAAAGTTTAGTAGGTTTCATGTTTCATTTAAAATGACTGAAAAGGTATTGCAAATTTAAGCTTTTTATTCACTTTTCTGTTTTTTTTTTTTTTTCATCGTGTGTAAAAACTGTCCAGATATACCACTACATGCCTATCAAAAAAAACTCACATCACTTTGACCATAGCTCTGTTAGGACCTATTTAAACACAGAAACCTGTCGAATACTGTCAGTAACATACTTGTAAAAAATACAACTATAAAAGTATCATTGTGTTGTATTTTTTTTTTTTTTTTTTTACCAAAAAAACAAGGGCTAAAAATAATGGAAGCATTAATAATGAAATGAAAAGACAGCCAACAATAATATCAACTATGAACATGGCCACAATATGCCAATTGTTTTGAAGGGGAGAAAAACATGCTTGACAATGGCTAATAGAATAGCCAATAGGATATATAGGACAGTTTTTAAACACTTTATATACAGGAAAGGAAACACTTATATAGAAGAAAATTGAATAAAAAGCTTATTTGCAATATCTTATCATTTTTAAGGTCAAATGTATCACACAAAAAATTTTTTACACTTTGTCATACATTTTTTTTTTTTTTAATTTTTTTTTTCCCTACCATATTGTTCTTGATATATAAATTTATATTAGTGATGGGACAATACCAGTATTTTTACCAATTCCAATATAATTCCCAATACTGTTCTAAATTTCCAATTACGATACCTACAATGATTAAAATTCATTCTTTTCAGGCCTAACAATTGGTTTGGGAAACTTAATGAACAATGTACATTTATTAACGAAACATTTAGTAGAAAAATGAATAGAAAAGAAATATGGTTAGATATCTTTTTTATTTAAAAAAATTGGGCAAGAGTTTAAACAAAACAATTTCTTTAAGGTAAATCACTTAAGTTAGCTACAGTTAATATATTGCTTTACTTTGGTTATCATCAGAAATCTTAAAATTTCCAAATTACTCTTTTCTGCTTGCCATAATTGGGGTCTGAAAATAAACATTGGCTAAATTTTAAATTTTTCACTGTTGAGATAAAAAAAAATGTTTCTAGTTTTTTAACGTGAATAATTTGTAAAGATTCAGTTAATAACGGTTTGCTATTAATTGTAAAACAAAAAAGGGCTTTTTTTGTCCACCTTAAGTTTTAACAAGCACCCTTTAACTATCATGCAATCTACTTAAAATTTTGTATGTGGCACTATTTCAATGAATGGAACAAATTTAGTGGTGACAATTCAATTTCAACATGCACTTCAAAAATAAGAGACTTGCTTTTGAAACTTTCTCGGACATTCAGGCCAGTAAATGTTGTTTAATACTGTTTATTATAAACAGAGCATATTTGTATCTATAAAAAGAATGTTAAACATAAAAATGTCTTAAAATAATTGTCGGACTTTGTCCATTTCATAATGTGTGATGTCATTTGTTTACATTTGATACACCATGAGCAGATATGAATGTACGTGAGAGATTCATGGAAGATTGAAGTTTAAATACAGTAAATTTGACCTTGCTAACCGAATGCTCCTTCATGGCCAAATCGGTAAAGGCACGTCAAGCTAAATGACTGTTTCGTATAGGATACAGGTTCGAATCCTGTGGGAGAACAAATATTTTCTGTGAAAATTTCTTGGACATTCAGGCCGGTAAATGTTGTTTAATACTGTTTATTATAAACGGAGCAATTAGTTAAATATTTGTATCTATAAAAATGTTAAACATAAAAATGTCTTAAAATAATTGTTGGACTTTGTCCATTTCATAATGTGTGACGTTATATATATATATATATATATATATATATCAACAATAATACTTTAAGCAGAAAGGCATCATCCTATGTATTTAACTCCTGCATATACTTTGATAAAGGAATACCTAATCCTGCAGGACAGTGAATGAAAAAAGTGCAAATTTTAAATTTGCTTACAGATGTTTAATAAGAATTAAATATAAATTATCACAGCAACATAATAAATAAATAAATAGGGGACTTCAATTTTATCTCAAATAAAAAAAAATTAACCACTAATAAATTTTACTGTCTAAAATAAAAATTCTTAGAAGTAAGATTTAATTTCTAAAGAGAATCAAAAAATTGTTTTATTTTTTGTTTTAAAGTGCTGCAGCACTTTAAAACAAAAAATAAAAAACATATCTCAGTAAAACATTATTTATTTATTCTTTTTTTTTTTTTTTTTTTTTTTTCTTCTAAGCAATTTTAGCAAACAATAAATAATTTACAATAAATTTTGTAAAATATTAGGAATTTGAGAACTAAATAATGCTGATATCCAACTTGGTCATTTCATGAGTTATGAGATTCAACTGTTACAAAACATAAAAATAAAAATAAGCTTAAAAATTATTCAAATTTTCATAAGAACTGTAAATTTGTATTTTTAATGGGATAAAAGTACTTGCTTTTAACTTTTTTTTTTTTTTTTTTTTTTTTTTTTAATTATAAAACTTGCAATCTTGTTAGTTCTGAGGAATAAATGAGAAAAAAGTTCAAAATATTTTAAATTCCATAATAACTTAACACAGGAAAGTTCAATTATGCCAAAGAAAAATATTGGTAAAATAAAATTAAATACAATTTTTGATGGAAATGAAATTTTAGATTTTAAAGCTTTTTTTTTTTTTTTTCAGGAAACTTCAAATAAAAGTTAAGTAAACAAAGATGAAAATCCATTTTGATAGCTATAAAATTTTAATACATGAATTTTGTAGAAACAAATTTGGGTTTCATTAAAAAAAAATGTCTACTTTTTTTTAGTCTTTCTTGGTTATTGAAAAGATTTGTTTTTGTTTACCTAGTATGCTACATAAACAAAAATAAATCTTTTTCCTTAATCGAAGCTTAAAAATGATTTTATGGATTAAAACGATTATAAAAACAAATTGTAATTTAACTGCATCTCTACGAGGACAATTTGTGACAGTTAATTTTTCATGTGAAGAAATCAAATTTAACATTGGTGTGAATTCTATTCACTTTTCTTTTTTATAAATAAAAATTGTCTTAAAAGAGAGCCTGGCAGAACATGAATTCATTTTGTGTTTATATTACATAATTTTGATTATAATTATTAAATTAATAATTCATAATATTAAATGGGTGAATTAACAATGTTTAAAAAGAAATTAAAAATAAATTTATTTTGAACTGAAACAGACTTTATAGAAAGTTCAAGAAATGAGTAGAAACTTGCACTTTTGTTCGTTGTTTTTTTTATACAAACAAGTAAAATAAATTTACATCATACTTGGGTGTTATTATGAACTAAAGATTTTAGTTTTACTGGTTTAAGATTGCTAAATATTTATATCTTTTTATTATTAGTACCAGGAATGGAAGATTAAGTTTTAGATAAAAACAAAATCCAAAGAATTGTTTTTGGAATCTGAAATTAGGTAAAAAAAAAAAAATTCTCCAATTCTGATAACCCAAAAAGTTCTTATATTTCCAATTCTTGATTAATTGTCCTATCAGGAATTTGTGTGTGTGTGTATGTATGTATGTATTCAAGATAAATATATATATATATATATATATATATATATATATATATATATATAGGTAAATAATCCGGGTTCTTTAGTATTTTGTTTTTATTTTTAAAAACAGTTACTTCATACAGAAGTAGAGTTTAAATTATAATTATTTTTGCTGTTGTATTCCTTCCGCTACATAAGAATTCTCATGTAGCAGTGGAATCAAATTTTTGGTTAAATAATTTTTATTTATTTATATATAAAATGTGTGTGATCTCTATCATGCTCCTTTCATGATCATAAACTTCATAACCCATTAGGGTTGTAGGGGCATTATATATACTGTAGCAGTGGTCTGTCTTGGGCAAAGATAGCCTGATGGAACCCAACATTCTCCAGGCTAATTTGAATTCATTTCCCTTCTCCTAGACTGGTTGCCAACCAAGGCTCTAGGGCCCAGTCTATCCTGCTATTTAGTGGAAGAAGAGATGCATACAATTCAAACAAGATTCTTTACTTTTTTCAGAGAATCCATTCATAATAAAGGATGGCAGTTTTCTGGAGCTCTACAATCTTGGTCTCAATTCCACTTTTTACTAAGCATTCTTTCAAGTTTCTAGATGGTGTTCCAAGTGCACCCATTACTACAAGAATTAATTCAACTGTCATATCCTATAGCTTTTCAGCTCCTGAGCCAGATCAGAGTATTTTTCAATCTTTTCTGTTTCTTTGGAAATTCTTTTCTTTCTATTTAGAATTAAAACAATAAAAAAAAAAAGAAAAGCCATTTAACATGTTGAAGATTGTAAATTATTTTTCATAACCAGGGTTATGTGTGTACCTATGTTATACTTGAATGATTTGTCTGTCCTATAGACTTTTTGCCAAAATAAGGTATATTTGTTTCTTAATGAAAATTGTTTTAACTAAGTAAATTAAAACCTTTTTTTAAAATCTAAGCCTACTTTCCTGTTTTTCGACCATTTTTGTCAATCACATACTTGTTATGAGTATATTAAATATAAAATTTTTGCATGTGGCCAATGTCATTAGTAAATGAACAGAATTGATCATTAAGTAACAATTATGAAACTACACTTGGGAAAACATGAACTTTAAAGTTTTCTTCCATGAAGATAATTATTCTGTGGTACATACCATGTCCCATCAGAGCACAGATTACCATGGTTTTCAACAAATTCTGTTTTCTGTGAATTGTCATGACTTTTTGGGAGGAAACATAAGGAAATAGTTTACCTATTGTTTTCTCTAGTTTTGATTTTTTTCTTCTATACTGACTATCCAATGCTCTAGAGCCCAGTTTACTGTGTTGTTTAACCCATATCTGGGAGAAGAGATTGATTTATTCCTTTAGCAAAGGCATTTGTACAAACTTGTAAGCCATATAATTGCATGCTGAACTTTTAATTTCACAGTATTAAAAAAAAAAATAAAATAAAAAATTCAGATCATTAAGCCAGTAAATGAAGAAATATATTTATCACTTTAAAATGTGGATACTTGTAGGCACTTTTTTATTTATTAAATAGTATATTTATTTATTAAATAGTATATTTATTTATTTTTCTACTACTGGCTTAAGGTTCAAGGAATCTCATTAAAGAAAAACTTGTGCTCTTTAGCAGGGATTTTCATATTATGCATTTTGTCCTTTAGAAATTCATTGGCCTAATGTTTACATTGATGTGATTGTGCACGAAGGAGAGGGAATGCTGGGAATTAAAAATTTTGTTTGTTTTTAATGTGGTTGATTAGACATATATATTATGTTTATTGTGCTGTGTATTCAAGAAATATTAAGAAACTACTCTCCAGCAGGAATCAAACTTGTGTCCCCCTTTGTAGGAGAAACCATCATTTGATCTGACATGCTTTATTGCTTAACTATGAAGAGCATCAGAATTCAGCAAGACTCTATTTTTCCTCTTATTGTGCCAGTTACAAACTAGTGGACATCAAAAAAAAAAATGGCAACTGGTTTTGAAAGTTATTTTTTTATTTTTTTTTTTTTTAATAAAATTTTGCAACTGATTTGCTTTTATCCTGATAACATAACCCATTAGGGTTATAAGAGCACCATACGTACCTCCATAGTGGGTGTGTTCAAGGCAAGATAATCTGATGCAGTCCATTCTTCTTCAGGCTAGTTTTGAATTGAGATTTCCCTTCTAGAATAGTTGCTGTTCTGTTGTCTTTATCATTGTGTTCTTTTCCAAGGGCATTAATGCAAAGTAAACTAAACAAACTCTGCTTGATTTTGAACTTGGCATGCAAATTCCAATTTGTACGCCAATAATCATTATTACATGCATTTTTTTTTTTTTTATTGTTTATTCACCTTTACTTTATCTCTCCTATATATATATAATTACATTTAAAATAATTCAACGTTACTAAGAGTTCTCATGTTTCAAAACAAATATAATTATTTGAATTAAATTAAATAAAGTCACAGCTCTTTTTCCATTTCATTATATTTTTTTTGGGTTCCCTAAAAATTTTTGTTTGCAGATGGAACAGAAATTGGTAAAGCAGGTAATTGAATTTAATTCAAATAATTATATTGAAGTTTTTAAATCTTGTTTTGAAAAGGCATGAGAACTCTCACACAAAGTGCTAATGGGAGGGAATAATATTTTCAAAAAATTATATATATATATATATATATATATATATATATATATAATCAACCAACCAAGTATCCTGTGATCATGTACCCAATTTAATGAAAGGTGATAACTAACTATTAGCCAATTATTTTTATTTTATTTTTTTTTTTTTTTTCTTGGGATGCCATTTCTTATATTTTTTTCTTGGGATGCCATTTCTTATACTGTGCAAGACTGGGGGAAATAGGTAGTACCTGAAGATGCTCAGAGAATATTGGTTGACATATTGTTTACAATAATTCTATAACAATTAAAGATGTAAACAAGAATTTGGTTAAAATTATGACAACTCTTCATGTCACAATTAAAACTGACTTAACCACGTGTGTTTTTTATTTTTTATTTTTTTCTGTAATTGTAGGTATTTTGTGAATGTACCTTTTGACTGTAGTTGTATCCACTATAGTTTTGTAAAGGATTGTAACGATGTGATATGTCTAGTAAATAACGAAGTATCGGTGACATTGCCGAAGCATTTGCCCAGATTTATGACTAACATGCATGTGCATGCACAAACATGAATATTCGAGATAAAGCAATTTTATTTTAACCATTACAGATTAAGGTCACTGTCAAACTATTAAAAATAGGTGTGTGTGTATATATATATATATATATATATATATATATATATATTTTTTTCTGTTTATACATTATTTTTATAGTTACAAATAATGAATTTGCTAACCAGATGCTTCCTCTATAGCTAAATGGTATAGAACGTTAGGCCAAATGACAGTTCTTTATAGGATACAGGTTCAATTCCTGTCAGAAGACACAAATTTTCTATAAAATTTCTTGGACATTCAGGCCAGTAAATGTTGTGAATACTGTTTATTATAAACAGACTATTTACTTAAATATTTGTAATATTTCACAGCTCATCAGTGTGTCTAGACATCTGATTGCGTCAAGCTGGGATTGAAACCTGACTGATTTGGCAACAGTTGGAGATTTTCCCCCTGAGCCATCAGTCCACAATTGAAAGGCAAAGTTTTTTGTATATGCATGCACATAATGTACCTCAAAAGAAATCCCTAAAGTTTTAAAATGAATTTAATAAAAAAATATTTCTTGAGGCTTTTATTTTAGTTTTAATTTCAAGCTAATAGATTAAATTTAACAATTTTAATAAACAAAATACTTTGTTGTATTTAAAAACTAATTTAAACTGATTGGAAGGAGTTTTTGTGTTAAATAACAAAAAATTGCTGATTTTAGCCAATTTTTATTTTTAACCATCTGCCAGTACAGTGTAATTCTTTTTATTAAAAAAAAAAAAAAATCTTTCAAAAATAAAATATTTATTTCTAAAAGTTTATTTGAGGAAGATTAGCTGATTTAAAGTTTAATTAATCTAATTTGAAAGAAATATTTACTTCAAGTTTAAATATCACAGAATGCATTTTTTTTAACACCTATTGTAGGTGTTTTCATAAGGTGTTGAAAACTTTGACAGCTTATTGTTAACTAGAAATTTAACTAATTATTTTTTAGCAGGGTGGATGTCTCTCAAAATATTCTCCATAATCTAATGTTTTATTGAATTTGAGCTACTTTGGTTTTAGATTTACTATAGTTACTGCTGTTATTTTCTGATAATGTCATTCATTTACAAAAATTGTTACCTTTTTATACAAAAAAGAAAAAAAATTGTAAATGGGGGAATCACTGAATTGTAGGCTTTTCCATTTATGATTAGTAAATATAATTTTTATTTAATAACAATATCACCTAATCGCTACAAATTAATAGAGAATTTTAAGATTTAAAACCTTTATAAATTATTCTAATATTTTTAAAAAAAAATGGAAACTATTGTAAAAATTCATTGAAAAAATTTTAAGGGACTAGTCTCCATGATAAATATTATTTATAAAAGTAATTAAAAGCTTTTCTAATTAAATAATGTCTTAATTTTAGTGCATTTTTTTTATTTTTTTATTTTACAATTCAGAGCAGATTTTCTGTAAATGGGCGTCCTAATTTACAAGAAAAAAATTTAAATTCTCCAAAGAGTTCTGCTTATAATTAATATAAACGTTAAGCAGTACAAAAATAGAATTGAGGGGTAACAGATGTAAAAAAAAAAATAAAAATAAAAAAGATAAAATTAGCAAGAAACATTTCTAAAATAATGTCGTTTATTTGTGAATAAGTCCTAAAAGTTTCATTAAAATCTGGCAATTCCATTTTTGCAAGTATTTTGAATATTCTAAAAAGGATATAAAAAAAATTATTAATAATAAAACTTTGATCTTTCCTTTTAATAACAGATTTTGATAAATTTTTTTTTTTTTTTTTTTTTTTAACTTTGGGCATTTTTTTCATCATGTATGCTCATTTCTTAGCAAATTTTTGGAGGGACTTATATACATTATTACTTAAATGTTACTTTTAGTGGACACCCATATTTGAGTAGACACGCTGTTTATTAAACAATATATTTATTTTCATCTACCAGCCTGAATATATGAGAAATCTTACAAAAGAAAAATATGCCGGTGAGCAAATATTTTTTTTCAATAAGATTTTTCAAATACACTGTTTAATACATAAACAGAACGTCTACTTGAATATGGGTAACTACTAAAAATAACATTTTAAGTAATAATTTTGTGTGTATGTATTTATTACTTTAAATGTTAATATAGTAGATACTTGTGTTTGCAGCAGATGGCTCCTTATTTTTATTTTAAATAGTGTGCATTATGTCTATTGGTCTGCACATTCAAGAAATCTTAATGAAAATGTGATCTCTGGCAGGGATTTAACCTGCATCCCAATTTGTAAGAGACATTACCATTTGATCTGGTGTGCGTTATCACTTGGCTACAAGCAGGGCTCTATTTTCCTTTTTTGAAGGAAGCATGCTTCACTATTCAGATATTTTTCAAAAAGCTGTCTGCTCAGTTTCATATCCAAAATGTAAACAAAGTAATTTCTAAAGGAATTAATTGGTTTATTTTTGATCTGCCACTTTCAAGATTTATTATAGTGGATATTTTAGCACGTTTTCTTTACAATTTATGGAATGAAGGCTCAGGACAGGTTGATAGATGTAATATAAGCTATTTAAAATAAAGGGGGGGGCATCTATTTCAAATCTGAGTATTCACTAAGTAATGTTATTAAGTAATAAAGATATTGGTTTAAAAATAAATCTATTAAAGACAACTGACATGGTACTGCGTTTTATTTAATTTTTCTTGTATTTGTATAAGTACAAATTTTTTACACTAAAAGTGTAAAAATGGTTCAAATGTTCTGTTTGAGCACTTTCAGGTATTAGTCATTATCAAGTTTTTTTATGTATGTTTCTAGGCGATGGAAATGTTTTATTTTAAAAACATGGTCAGCATATTGGTCATAGTAGTTATATCTGCAAAATACAAGTATAATAGAATATATACCATTTTAAAACTAAGAGTAATGGAAGTACTAATAATGAAAGGAAAAGCCAACACAATAACATCAACTACGAACATGGCCACAATGTGCTGATTGTGTTTGGAAAATAAAAATATTCCTGTCTATAAAAACACACATAAAAAAAAAAATCCATACGTTGTTAAAAAAAAATAAATAAAATCCTTGATAATGGCTAATAGAATATCTGAAAGCTCTCAGATATATAGAATATTTGGACAACTTTTACATGCTTTATGTCCAGAAAAGAAAATACTTATGTGAACAGAAGAAAAATTAAATAAGCTTAATCGCAGTAACTTGTCAGTTGTTTTTAGTGTGTGTGTATATGAATGAATTCCAAAAAAACACACTCACTTTTTGCCTTCTTATAACTTCTTGAATTTGTTACATTTTTTTTTTTTCCTTGGATCAATGAATTTAGTAATACTTGATTTTTTTTTTTTTTTTTTTTTTTTTTTTTTTTTTTGTAAGTCAAACATTGATATTTCTTAATTTTAGCCATAAATCTTGTTTGCAAGTCAAACACTGCATTTATCATGTAAAGAGTGAGTACATTTATTTAGGATGTCCTTTTTAATTTTTTTTTTTTTTTTTTAATTCTTAAAAATTATACCCCCCCCTCCCGTAATAACTACTTAATGGAACAATGACGATATTTTAAGCTAACCAAACTATAGTGAATAAGGTTAAATGCTGTCTTTTGAATGCCAAGATAGCACTTGCTGTTAAACCATTTATTTTTTTCCCCCCACCTCTCTTCACTCTCAGTTTGTTTTCTTGAGTATTTACTGTGGGTAGTGTGACATGCAGGATGACACTACTAAACTTCATAACTAATAACTATAAAAATAAATTTTTACTTCTTATCAATGGGGCCCGTTTTCATCCGTTTCATCTCTTTGACGACAAGTTTAACATAGCCATTAGGAATTAATCTTTATTTTTAGAGTTAAAAATCTCTATTACTTCCCCCTACAAACACAATTTGTTTTTTCTTCAATTTTTTTCATTAGCCCTTAAATAGCAAACCTCATCAATTGATGTTTGATTGGAGATCAAATATGACCTTCTACTTATCCTTCCCTTAATTAGCTAGTTAGCATGACCATAATACCCTACCAATACCGCTTAAATAATGGACTATTCCATTTTGATAGTGTGGAAAGATGGAAAACAGATACTACTTGGTTTTATTAAGAAAATGAAAGAAAGCAATGAAGATAGTTGGCTTTAATGCCAGTTTCAGTGAAATGGAAAAAAGTGGCCAATTTAAAATCTTTTCATATTTACCCTCTTACTACTTCAAATACTAACCAGCCTTCATATTTATTTTTATTGCAATATTACATTAAAGTTAAGATCCAGAGGCAGATATACAATATAATTGGCCCTGTTCTGGCATCTCGTCTACAGTCGCTCTCTCACAGATGCGCCGTCATCTCTCTCCGTCTTTTTTACAAATATTTTCATGGCAATTGCTCCGAGGAGCTGCATTCGCTGGTTCCCAGACTTCATGAATTCAAGTGCCCTACGAGGCTGGCATCCCGCTCTCAACCTTTCACTGTCGAAACTACTAAATGTAGCCGCCTCTTCTACTCCAATGTCTCGCACCTCTCGCCTGTGGAACTCCCTTCCCTATTCCAGTTTCCCTGAGAGCTATAATCTCCAGCTATTCAAATGTAATGTCAATCGACATCTCCAGTTGCCTTGATCTATCCACTATCCTTCTCCTCATCCTTTCCTCTATCACTCCTATCTGATCTTGCTCCAAATCTTCTGTAACCCCTTGCATCCTAGTGGCTTCCTGCCTTGCTTGGGGTGAAAAGCTTAAAAAAAAAAAAAAGTTTAAATATTTGCCACTGCAATGAGATAATTTCTATAGATATTTTATTGTTGTAGAACAATAAAATATATATATATATATATATATATATATTCTATGAGCCTGTTGAATCATTAACTTAAGAATTAAGATTCATCAGAAAATTAAGGCTTATGGCAACGCTTGTTGAAACACGGATGCTTGTACAATCACTAAAGTTAAGCAACATTGAGCCTGGTCAGTACCTAGATGGGTGATTGCTTGGGAATATGAGATGCTGTAAGCTTGGATGTGTGGGTGATGTAATGGATAATGGTTTGGAAAATTAATTGGAGGGCTGAGTTCTGATTCCTGTTGAGATATTTACTTACATGTAAATGTCCTTGGGAAAGGTATGAATCCTCTCTTCCTCCCAGCTATGGGTTAATTAGTAAGACTTGTACCACTAAATCAATATTATCAAAAAAAAAAAAAAAAAAATTAAAAACTTAGACTTTGGTATTAAATAACCCATGGAGGTTGGTATGCCATTAAACAGAAAATTAAAATAGGAAAACTGAAATTTTCATGGGTATTTTTAATTGATAAATTAGTCTAAATGACTATCGGATTCATGAGATGACTGTTTGCTTGTGTATTTGCCTGTAAATAAAGCTGGAAGGATAAACCAAAAACAGTGCTATGTCTACATGGTTACTTTTTGGAGAGAAGAGACAAAAAAATTGTGACAACTTGGCTTCAAGGAACATCATACTACACGCACACACATTTTACCCCATTTGTTGTGCATACTCTTGTAACCATTTTTTCTCGTCCTTTTAAGGTTAATTTTTATGTTGTCTTGCACACATGCGCTCTTAAAGAATGATCAAAAAACCTTTCCATGTAAACAGCCACCTCTCTTGCTTAGTTGATAACAGTTTGTTTAATCTCCTGAAGTGTCACAGATCTCAGCTTAACTATAGAGTAAATAGCTATTGTGTAGTTATTTACTAAGCCTTTATGCAGGGTTGCAATGATGGTGTGACTAGTAAGATAAACAGTAGCCTTGGTTATAAACAAGCTTGCTAATTAGTATAACAAAGGATCTGCTGATGAGGAGCATAATCTTGGTCTTCTGCCTCTATGTGCCATGCTCCTTAAGGATGTTAGCGATTATGGTTCTCCACAACTTCTTGTCCTTTGTAGCTCTTAATAAGTTTTGTCTTTTTGTTATCTCTCCTAAAGCTTTTTCTGTCATCCATTATACTCAAGTTCAGGTAGGTTATATGTTGTTTTCCTCTGCCCCCTCTTCCCTTCAATATGACCTGTGTCAGATATTCCAAGTCCTCTTTCCTCATGTGCCTTAGAAATTTCAACAACTTGATATTAAGTATGTGTCCTTTTTGTTTCCATTTTCTCTAAAACTTTGTCATTGCTCACCTGTTCAGACATTATTCTCTGTAAACTTCTGTAGAACCATATTTCTGTTGCTTGAAGTCTCTTCATCTGTGAGGAAATTGTCCAACTTTCACTGCCACATAGGAGTTCAGTACTGTCTTTGTTTCTAACCACAAGAAAGGTAAGTGTTGATAATCATGATCCAATTCTAATGCCATTGCAGGACATTTCTCAATACAATCATGTACTGCCTTTGGGACTTCCATCCAGTTTTGAATTCCATTGTCCTCCTCCTAGACTAGTTGCCAACAAGGCTACAAAGTCTAGTCTGTTCTATTTACCTCTTAGCTGGATGGAGAATAGATATTAATACTCTTTCCTAAGGGTATTTTTGTAAATGCAATGGCCTCGGCCAGGATTTGAGTTCCTGCTTTCTGTAACACCAACCGATATGCTTTATGCACATCCCTACTTAATCTTGAAGTAGATCGGGTAAAAATAAATAATAAAAAAAACAAAAAACAAACTTTATCTGTATAGTGTCTTTTATTTCACAATCTTCTTGCAGTTTTTGTTGACTTTCATTAGTTGATAACCTTTGACATGGCTGGTCCAAAACTGTTCAAAGATAGAACAAAGATGTATTTATGTCCATCATAGCAGTTAAGTGATATGATATGCAAGCTATGAAATGTAGGCTGTTTTATCAGATTCCTTGGATATATATTCAGAGGAAACTGTTTATTATGATCACTTTAGAACTGTCTTTTATGTAATGGCTTATTATATTAAGCAAAGAATATAAAAATTGAAACTGTTCTTTTTACAGAATACAACTTTAAAAATAAAACTTGACTTGAAATTATTACTATTGGTAGTAGTTATTACATTTAGAGTATCAACATGTTTTCAATGGTATAGGTTTCTTTTTTTTTTTTTTTTTTTAAGACCTTATTCTTGATCATACATATCAAAAGGCTTGCTATGTATGAGTTTGTTTCCTGTAAGTCGTACATTTTTGTGGTCAGACCTTCTCCACTTGTATTATGTACTTTTCATGAATGGATAAATTTTATTTTCTCACAAACTATCATGGAGAAATTTAAATAAAGAAAACAAACTATCAATCCATTATTCATGTTGTCTTTGCAGTTCTTGATAAGTCTCTTTGTGGTTATTCAGTTTTATTTCACTTAATTAAAAAAAAAAATATTTCATCTGCTTCTGTTTTTGTGATCTTTTTTTTTTTTTTTTTTTGATATTCAGAAATTCTTGAATACTTTTCATAACTCTTCTACTTCTGTAGTCGTCTGGAAGGTGGGTTGTGTGTCTCTTTAGTATTATTTGCTCATCTTACAATTTTGTTCATTACCAAAGATGGATGAGAATTTTTGAATGATGCTCGAGAAATAATTTTAGACATAACTAATTAAGTTTGAATCAAAGCTTGATTCAAATCTGTTGAAACTCAGATCTTTGAAACAAAATTTGTAAAATACATGCATGAAGATATAAGTTGAGTATTTAGGTAGCAACTTCTCTTTAATACAGGTTTTGTGGAAGATGACAAGGTAAATTATTTTTCTTGTATAAGTGGTTCCTTTTCTGTACTTAATGAGTGGCTGTATTTGGAAATTAAGACTGTCAACTTTCAGCAAATTATTGTACTTTATTTTTTGGTGGTGAGGAATACCGGTTACTGTACTGTAAGCTTAGGTGTGTGTGTGATGTAATGGATAATGGCTCAGAATTGGAAATCCTGTTTGAGTTGTTATATTCACTCATGTGCAAATGCCTTTGGGAAAGGCATGAATCCACTTCTTATCCCCCCAGCTATAGGTTAATTAGTAACACTTGTATCATTTATCTCAAAAAAAAAAAAAAAATTCTTGCAATCTATTTTTTTCACATTCCTCCCCGGTCTTTTGAACAGTAGATATTTATCTCTCATTTCCTTTTTAGGATTGAATTTCTGGTTCGTTCTAAATTCATTTCTTTCTTTTTCACTTCTTGTACTCTTTTGCGTCTTAGTGGCCTTATCACCTTGATTGGGGTGAATTGATTTTAAAAAAAAAAAAAAAAAAAAAAAATTATCCAGATGCTCATATTTAAAAAGGTCATTCCAAAGTTGATGCTTTTTTTTTTTTTTTTTTAAATAAAAACCTCTGCTGGTCTTTTTATTCATATTTTCAACCTTTTTAGTTTTCACTGATATTCTCTATTTGAAAGAATCCACTTGCTAAAGTCTGGTTTCAACTCCAAATCTAGTATAAACTGTAAAAGAAATGCCAGGGGTTTTCTCTGCTCGTTTATGAATGGAAAAGATTCCTTTTCAAGTTCTGACTGGATTGATATGATATTTAGTTTTCTGTCTTTACAGCATTTATCAACTTTGGAGTGTTACTAATTTGATGCTGAGGTTAGTGGATGAAATTATCAAGGTTTTCAGCAAGTTCAAAGATTAATCCTGAGGATTTTTATCAGTTGCCCTTGTATATCATGTTTTCTGAAATTCTTAACTGACATTGAATTATCAACCAGATGTATTTAAGGGGAAAATTACTTTGCTATTTCTGTACCTTTTTAGTTTGTTTCATTCTTGGTATGAATTTATCTATATTAGGTTTGAGGGATATACACCTTCCATAAGAGTATGTATGTAGCCAAGTGGTTAGAACATTCACTTTCTCCTGGGTTCAGCTCTCACCATGGTTGATGTGTCAGGAAGATGATTCTTGATGCTCCCTGTCTAGGGAAATGATCCCAAAGTACCTGAAAACCATACCACAGGTTACTCCAATCCTTGGGTCTAAAATTAGGTAGATGAAACTGTTCAGAGCCATCAATGGTTGTGTAAACAGTAAGAAATCATTGTCAGTGAAAGTTTGAACATACTTGCTTAAAAAAACCCTCTCTGTGTGTGTGCATCCCTGTGTGAATCTCTGTCAGTGTGCGTCTCTCTCTCTGTTTACCCTCCCATCAATTCACAGTGGGCTTTTTTTTCTCTTCCTTTTTGAAGTATCCCACATAAGTATATATAAACAAAATATGCACTTGCATTTTCTACAAATTATTTGTACTTTTAATCCTCTGGTTATTAAAATGTGTATATTACATCTAGTAATTCACAAGTTCTCATTAAACATTTCTTCAAAAAGCTACCTTTTTTGAAATGATTTTAAAATAATAAAAAAAAGGACTTAGATAATTCTTGTACAGAAATTCTGAAATATTTATCAGGGGCACTGAATGGTGCTTTTTTTTTTTTTTTTTTTTTTTAATAACTTCAGTTGACCTTCAGAACATGACTTGCTTGCTGTCAGCCTTTAGACTACACAATTAAGTGGTACATTGCTTTTTAATCAAAGCTATAATATCAATGAGAAAAATCTTAATTGCATGATCATCTCTTGAATATGAATAGACAAGTCAAGAGTTTCTGGTTTTGGAAATGCTTTGCATTCTTAAATCAATATGATTTGAAAATGCAAGCTTTTGACCTTGAAGCGGTTAAGAAACCTCTTGGGTATGCTTGCACTGAAATAGACTAATTAAATTTCTGACCATATAGAGTTGGCTTTATGTCAAAGCTTGTCAGTCAAAAAGTTTTGAGTCTTTATTGCTTAATTAAATATTACAAGAGCTGCCCCTGCAGCTGATTGCCACAAAAGGTTTAAATGAGGCTGGGTTTTTGTTTTTGTTTTATTTTGTGTGAATAAAAGATCTCTGAGTAGAACAATGTATTTATTGACTCATACCTTGTTTAAAATCATTGCTATCAGGAAGTCTTGGATTGCATTTAGTTTAAATATCTGGATGGTGGTTAGCAAAAGATTTCAAGTATCCATTTTATTCATTTATTTTAAACTGAATTTTTATTACAGGTATGGCTCTGAGATGATTTTTTTTTTTTTTTTTTTTACGTTTAAGTTTGTAATAAAGTTTTACAGGTTAATGTATATCTCCCCCCCCCCAAATGGTAATTTCTCTTATTATAAATGTTATAACTTTGGTTTGTGGCTAGAAAACTTTCTGCTAGGTGTTTAACTAATGGAGGCAAGTTAAAAGGGACTTAGTATAGCTAACCTGACATGTAAAGGGCTCAGTTTAGCATTTTTACTTTCAATGCAACTTGAACTGATTAATGTGTTAAAAACAATGCTCCAGGTCCCAGTAGAATTGGATTAACAGGGCTTATCTATGAATATGCTTTTGGAAGTAACTTTCTACATTTCCATGCTGTGTCAAGCTAGACAATTTTTCTCACCTGAATATATAAGACTACCATTCATCCAGGCATTGCCATATCTTGTCTGATGCTTCTGCTATGTATTTAGAGATTGTTGACAAAATTCAAAGAATATGCAATGTTATGTTCTTACCTGGCATTTCTGCTTCAGTCACATTCCCATTACCATAACATAGCTTACCCATGTCTTTTTTCTATAAATATTTTCGTGGTAATTGTTCTGATGAACTTTCCTCTTTAGTACCTGAACTCTGAATTTTAGTACAGTACTAGATTGGCAGCTAGGTCTCATCATTTTACAGTTAAAATTACTAGAAGTAACTGTAAGTTCTTTGCTGACAGTTTCTTCTTTCACACTTCTTGCTTTCCAATAAAGCTTGATTTTCAAAAATTTTAATGCAACATCAATCGTGATCTTCCATTGTGTTAATTCCTGTTATTTTGTTGTTTTCTATCTTTAATGTTTTTTCTCAGATTCTCTTTCACACTCAGTAACCCTCATCTTAGTAGCTTTATCCGCTTGCTTGAAGTGAAAAATGAAAAATCAGTTTCTACTAGACAATAAAGAGTCAAAAATCTGTTATCATATTTAAATGCATTAAGGCCTTATTAATGGTCAGGTTGTTCAACTAAATAACAATATGAGTTATCTATAGACATGAATAGTGGAATGAGCAATTTACCCCATAAATTAAAGTTTTCAATTGGTATTTCTAAATTGGTTTTCTAGCTTCCTCAAGAAACCTATGCACTTATGGCTTGTTGTTAGAAAATCTTTAGTTACTATATAAAAAGACAGATATTAATTATGGTATATAATAATTTTTATACAGGGGTTCCCAGAGACATGAAAACTATTTCAAAGGTTCCACAAGAGGTAAAATTGAAAAACCCTGAATTGAAGTATTTGGTTTGATCTTCCCTGAAGGTTATTCAGATCTACAAGTACTGAACAAGTCTGGTAGGCACAACAGCTGAAAAGTTGTTATGATGATGGCAATAACAACAACAAAACTGAAAACATTAGTCTGAATTTAAATAGTGGTTCAACTGCTTTAAGAAATGTAGTGTTAAAAAAAAAAAAAAAAGAAAAACTTGTAGGAAATGCTCCATGGCTGCATTATTAACCAAAGAAAACCTGGTGGTTCTAAATCTGACTGTCCTCGTGTGATGCTAGAGAGACCTGCAGAACATCTGGTGAATTATGGTAAAATAGGGAGCAATTTTACAATTCTTACATGGTTGTAGCCAAAATACTTAATCTACAAGCAACATCTATCCTTGGTAGTTACCTGGAGATTTTTCTCTGTATAAACAGGGGAAGTGGTAACTGAGCAGTACTAAATAACTAGATGAAACATCCCTAGGCATGGACAATGGAACAAGAATAAATCTACTTGTGTAGATTAAAGAAAGGGTTCAGTTGTAATTGATCTTGAGACAAACTTGCTAACCATTGCACAATGTCAAAGTGCCCTATATATAAAATATGGACAATTATGGGAAATTGTTCTGTGTGGTAGGTAAATAAGTTACTTATAATTTTAGTGTTTTCTGGATAAAAAAACCTGAGATTATTTTTTCTTATAAGTTTGTTCTCTCATATTTGTTGATGTAAGTCAAATGATTTATTCAAATTACTAATCAAGCAAGTATATTTTTGTGAAATCTAAATTGCAAGCCAAAGAAATTATTTCACTTTTAAAAGAATTGGACAAATTTTCCTTTTTTTTTTTTTTTTTTTTTTTTTTTGCTCATCGGTTTGCTTATTTTAGAATTTTTCTAACAAAATGTCATAAAATTTTAGACTCTACCTCAAAATTTTCCTTAAGTAGGTTAGCCTTTCTCTCTCTGTTGACCTTACCAGGTCATTCCTCTTTTTAATGGCTCCACTTTGGTGGACATGATCTTCTATGGCATTCTCAGCCCTTTGATCAAAATTGCTTGTCTAATTTCAACCTATTTCATTATATCTATTAAAATCTTTTTCTTAGGCAAAATGTTTTTGTTGTCTTTTCAGAATTGCAGTTGTTTCTACTGTTAGAATTCTTATTGGTTATTTTAGTAGTTTCACAAAAATGCTTTTCTTTAAGAAGTTTTAATTGGATGTATAGATTTTTTTCTTTCAATCTTGTGCTAAAAATTTTGGACATGACGTGTGTGTGTGTGTGTGTGTGTGTGTGTATGTATGTATGTATTCAATATATATATATATATATATATATTTTGAACAATAAAAAATATTAAAAAATTAAAATCTTCAGACACTGGGTTGTAGATTAATATTCTTTTGTGTTTTTTGTTTTTTTTATTTCATTTAGATTCATTTATATATATATATATATATATATATAAAAAATTCACACTGGGGAAAATGCAAGAGGTTTGAATAATTTCCTTCAGGAACCTTGATCTAACATTTGAGTTACCCAAGTATATACTGGGGTATTATAAAAATACATTTTTTTTACCAGTAATCCTTTGGTTTACAAAAAGGTACATGGTAGAACTTTTTAATATATTGTTTCCTGTAGAAACAACAAACTTTTTTTTTTTTTTTTTTTTTTTTTTCTCCTTTCATAAGTTTTCTTTTGAATCATTTAGTTAAAGCATTTTTATTTTTGAACATTAACTCTGCAAATAAGTGGACTATAGTGAACATTTGACTTTTAATTAAATACTAACCATTCACAAACCCATTTGGTTTCTCTTAAAAACAGTTCATGATACAAAATGAGGTAAAAATATTATCAATTTTATTATTAACTAGCTTAAAAAAATCACACTCCATACAGACCATTAAGCTAGCTCCTGTAGAGGGCTAATTGGGCATCTGGCCCAAAACTAAAGTAACCTCTGGTTCAGTTTAATCAGCAATGATAATTTTAACAAAATAACTTCGAATACCCCAATTCACTCCATAGAACTACAAAACCTCACTTTAACTTTGATTCTGGTTATAAGTCCAATTCTGGCCAAAAGACTGATTTGGGTTGAAATTCCAATTCGGGATAAAAATTGAGTTCTTCAAATCACTAACTCTTCAGAATTTAAAAACCTCATGTCATGAAACCTCTCACATTAACTTTGATTCCTTGGCATTTTGAAGAAATAAAATTGATTTTTCAAAGTTTTGGAGATATTTTAAACTGAATTTAAAACAAAAATGTTTAAATTCACAATTTTTGTGTTACTTTGAACTCCATATAAATCAAAAACTTAAAATCACTAATTTTTTTTTCAGTTATTTTAAAATTTGTATTTTTAACTGTTCTCTCCTTATCTGGACACTAACACTGCCTGTTCAAGGACCAGATGAAGAGCAGATTTTCAATCCTGGGATTCCAAAAATGTTTATGTAGAGAAAGTGTGGCCCAAGTTAGAGGGCTTCAGACACACTGACAGACAGAATTTGCTGTTTATTTTTAAGATTATGCAATTTAATTTGTACTTAAAGACTGTAAAAATGGTTTCTTCCTTGGGCTTCATAATTAACACAATCAAAATTCAGAGTAATAGCTTAAAAAAAGATGTAGTCTTTAAAAAAAAAAAAAAAAAATTAATAAGAAAGTAAAAATTTTTCCAGCACAAAAGTGTGTTAATAGACCTGGATTGAAAGTATGAAAATAAAATATTTTACGATGTTTTAATCTTTAAGAGAAATTTCTTCCATAAAATGGATTTTAAATACAAAATTGAGACAGATCTAGCCTTTTTCAAAATAAGTATCCATACTTATTTCTTTCTCACATTTAATTAAAAGTACCCAACTTCAAACAACCAGCATGCATCCATTTATTTATAACATCATGTGACACACCTCTTCACCTTTCAAATAGTCTTCTTTTTTTTTTTCTTTTTCTTTTTTATATATACTAATGTTAACCCAATACATGGCCCAAGTGCCACTCAAGGTAGAGGGTTAATGTGTGGACTTATATTAGTGTAGGAAAGAAAAAAATGTTAGGAGTATAGAGCTAAAGTAGACTTTAGAAGGAACCAGAAACCAAATCCTAAACAGGAAACAAGATAAACCACTACTCTTGTTTAAAAGACTGGGGAGGAGTATGAACTGGATGATAGGTGAACCTAAAGTTCTTATGTAGTGAATTGTATATATTTAAATTTATTTAATGTTGTTTCTATAAATGTTTAATTTTCATGCACATAATAGTTGCAATACAATATGTAAGTGTTTGTTTATGCAGGTTGGTATAAGAATGTTTATTGAAAACAAATAATGAATTTCTTGTTAATGCCATAAAAACAGAAAAATGTTTCTAACTCAAGGAATGCTTTGTCTAATTTTAATGAAATTTTAGCAATGGAGTCAGCAGGCGTTCAAGGTACAATATGCTCTTAAATTGGTTGAAGTGTATTATCTATCTATCTATCTATCTATCTACTTCTATTGGTAGTGGGGAAGAAAAAAAAAATTCAACATTCTGGAGCAGACATTAGGAGAGTTGAAATACATTAGAAGGAACTGGAAACTGAATACATACATACAAAATTAGTTTTAGTATATATATATATATATATATATATATATATATATATATATATATTATATATATATATATATATATATATATATTTGATAATGAAATTTTGACGTCTCAGGACAAAATGACACCTCTGAACCTCTAACCCCGCCAATTATGTTTCATTTTCAGACAAATTTTGTTTTTTAATATCGTAACTAAGAAACTGAGGCAGCTTGAAGTACCTGAACAGTGGCTAACAACTCTACCAGACATATGTGTCGACAATTGGACTCATTTTACACTCTGAAGGGCATAAAAAGAATCAAGATCAACATATAAACATGTCTGTAGCTGGTTTTTAAAATAACTTTGAAATTTTTAGTTAACTGGTATTACTAATTCAATTGATTTTTTTCTACATACAGTGATGACGATTTTACTCCTGATTCAAGAAGAAATCAAAATTCAAATTTGGGTATTTATATATGTTGCATATAAAATCTAAAACTGTTCATTATATGTAAACTCTGTCACAAAATGGCACTCTTTGTCTTGATCTTGATCAGTTTTGTTCAAACTTGTTGCAATAGCAAACAGTTTGAGTAGAACTGACTTCTCACCGATGGAATATAGAGGAAATGTGGTTGGTTTGCTACAATCTAAGTGGCATGGCGGGTCCTTGCCATGTAGGTTAGGCCTGGTGAAACCAAAGGATGTAGTTTGTCCAAGCACTTTCCATGGAAGTAGCAATAGAGCTGTGAGAGGCTTGCCATATTCCACCTGTGAGAGAGGTAAAGTGGAAAATAATTGTAATTATTCTACAAGTATACCCTGAAGTAAAAGAAGGTTTAGAAACATTGGCTCTAATCCATAACTGTTATTTGTCATCATCCTGTGTACAATGATGAACTACTTCCAGCAACAAGGCCTCTGAATGGGATGTTTTGAGGAGCGTGGAATTACCTTTTAATTGTTATTGTTCCCATGTCCACCTGTTAGGGTCCCAACTATGGGCAAACAGTTAACCCCTAAACTGGGGTCAAAACACTATTAAATTATAAAAGTACCAGCAATACATTTTCATAGTAAAAAAAAAAAAAATTACCAGCAATGTTGCATTTTTGTAAAACAAATTACTAATGCTTCCAAGAAAATTAAATTTCAACATTAAATGACCCATAAGGAGTTGATATACCACTAAACAAACTGATTTTCATCAGCTTTTCTGTACGCAATGTTTAAAGATAAGTGGAAGGACTTGAGCCTCTCACCCAACCCTATGCATTTTATGTTTAGATATTTCTTCACCTTGGTGAACCGAGATGTTTTCACAGCTCTTAAAATATCAGTGTGCCTAATTAAATCTTATTTTAGTATTTTGCTGTCATGAGATAGCAAGAGGATGAGATTGTGTATGTGTGTTAACTAGACACTCCTTTCGGCCATCCTGTCAAGGCATATTTTCAAATCAATTGTCAGTGTATAATATCAAGCTCGACTCCTTTTAATCCTTATAGTTTTAGCTATTGTTCTTGAATGGCTACAGATCTTTTGACATTAAAGGAGTCATTTATTTCAGATTGTGAACTTCTTTCACCTGAAATGAAGTACTTTAATTATTCTATTTGACCAGTTGTCTGCATCTTTAACAATGTATTTATAAGACATTTGAAGAACGCGTATGTTTGAAAGTCTTCAGAATTGATTTTGGTTGGTTGGTTAATTTTGTTTAGTGGTATATCAACCTCTGTCTGTTATTTAATGACAAAATCTATATATTTTGTATGTAATTTTACTTGTCTTTTGAGGTAATGATAGTTTTAGTGATACAAGTCTGGCTGGGGAGAGATAAGGTGGATTCATACCTTTCTCAAGGGTCTTTATATGTAAGAAAATACAACAAACCCAATTGGAACTCTGCTCTCCATTTAACAATTCAGAGCCCTTATACATTACACCACCTAGTATTCCCAAACAGTCACTGACCAGGCTCAATGTTGCTTAACTTTGAAACACTGGTACCTATATGATCACCAATGCGATGTGGCTATAAGCCTTCAGAATTGAGTATATATTATTTAAGGTCACAGAAAGTATTAGACTGAAACATGATTTCAATTGTTTTATGTTCTCAATGTTTCTCAATTCATTTTATCATATATCCCAAACTCTTAGTTTACAGTGTGAACAAGTCAAAATTGTAAAATTTATTTCAACTACTAATACCTCATTTACTTTCAGGGTTATTTTGATAAAATTAGTATGCAAACAAAATTTAATGTTTTCTCTTTCTAAAAATGCAATTCATTCTCATGTGTAGTTATTAGCTTTTGTTCCACCTCTTTTTTTTAATTATGCCACTATACCAATGATGGCTGGTGCTTTTTTGCATTTTCAAAGTTGACTTTCTTTTAAAGCTTGTTTCACTCCAAGTTGTCTCACTACACATTTCAAAATAAACTCATCTTAAAGAAAAAAAAAAGATGCTTGTCAATTTAGTAGGCTAACCATAAGGTCTGAAATTCTTTCACAAAAAAAAAAAAATCTCTAAGTTGAAAACTTTAATGGATAACAGAAAAATTTAATTCTTAAGAAAAAAAAAAAAAAATGAAAATTCCATGTACTTGTAAAGCAATGTCTTGTCTTTAATAATCAGTTGTTTTCTCTGTGCTTGTATAACTCAAGGTGCATGTGAATCAAAAAGAGGACATATTGTATTCATTTTATGCAAAACTTTTCAACACATTGAAATTTGTATTGCTGACTGAGTGAATGAACATCAGCTTAACGCCATTTCAAATCAAACTTGTTCCATCAATGGATATTACAGTTTAAGTCTTTTCCCTATATTTTCATTAAAAAACCAGTTTAAAACTGAAGTGCTTTTTCATTGCATTAAAAAAAAAGAAAAAAAGAATTCATATTGTAAAATAGAAAAAAAAATTTATAAACTGGATATATTTTGAATTCTTTAAAATTCACTCTTGTTTGTCTGTTAAAAATAAAAATAAAATTTTAGTGTCCAGTTTTCATTTTACTGGTTATTCATTTCACTTACATTTATGGCTGGCAATATTTTCTGAAATTCTTGATTTGAAGATTGAACTGAAAATTTCTATACTTTTTTTTTTTTTTCCAAAAAATGAAAGTAGATACATTTTTTTTTTTTTTTTTTTTTTTTTTTTTAAAAAAAAAAAAATTAAAACTAACTGAATAAGCTTAACTTTGGCAGTATGGGTCCATAAAAAACTGAAATGTAATTTTCTAAATGTAATCTTTTTTTATGATTATTTGTTTACTCATTTTAGAGATTAGGTCCTATTTCAGAGGTTAAAATGAAGTTCATATTTTCTTTAAAAAAAATTGAAAAATTGGATACATTTCATAGTTCTTAACTTTTGCAAACGTGTTGTCTTTTTCTCTTTTTTTTTTTTTTTTTTCCTTAAGCCATTATAACAACATTATGGAAGCTAGGCATTGCAACTTTTTTCCAAGCAAATATCTGTTCCATTTTTTTTTTTTTTTTTTTTTTTTGTTGTTTTGTGTGTGTGTGTGCTTTCCATACTAGAGCACCCCCCTACCCATGTGATTAAGAAAATTTGCATTTTGTTTCCTGTCCAGTCGATGATGATATCCTGAAATGTAGTTTTACTTTCTAAGTGAAAGAAGCAGGTGAAAGCAGAAGCCAAATTCTTTTCTGATAAAGTTAAAAAAAAAAAACTGTGATAAAAGGAATAGACATTTCAGCGATATAACTTTTTTAATTGAACTTCATCTCTACCTCTAAAGGAACAAAGAAAAGATCCTCATTGAAATGACCTTCAGTTACAAGCACAAAGGCCAATGGGTTGCAGTATATTATTCCAACTTTTACATCAATCAAGGTATTAATATTACATCTCCATCCAATTCTGTAATTAAACATTTACTTCCAACCAAAGGCAGAAATGATTACTTTTGATGGCTTTTGTTGGATGATATTGTACAAGTGGTATCAGCATTTGTCTTTAGATGGAACTTTGATGTAAATAATACCACTTTCAAGATCTGATAGAATATGTAATGTTCCAGGAATATTGGCTTAGAAATTCAGACTGCAAATCAACATTAGAAGAGGAAATGCAGGAGGACCATTCCAACTATCCAGAAAGTTTTTTTTTCTTCATCAGTTCCAATAAATATAATTTCATTCGTTTTAGTTTGAAGATAAATGAGTTTAAAACTTTGTAATAAGCTTTTTTTTTTTTTTTTTTTGAAAGGTTGACCAATGATTTATTTCATGAAACAAATTTAAGTTTTGTAGTCATTATTGTTCCTTTTTGACAAGTTAAAAATTGCATAATTTCACAATTTTTCCAAAATTAGATATGTATGAGGAAAGAACTTGATTTTTTTTTTTTTTTTTTATGGAATTTCCTCCCAGATTAGTAAAGATTCAAAGTTTCAGGTGTGTATCTCCAATGGATAATTTTTTTTTATGGCAAGTTAAGTTTGGTATGCTTTTGACCTGTTTTTGCTTTACTGTTAAATTGTGCTTCTGGTTGTTTTTATTGATGTATTACTGAGAAAAAGAATTTAGCTTCATCTCTGTTGCAAGACATTATCTGTTGAAATGAAATTTATATGAACAATCAAAAGTGCTCTTCTGTTTCAGGTTTTAACTATTTCATTTTTGAGATTGCAATTTTTCCCAATGTTTTTGCTGATCTGATCTAATAATTATTGATTTCATTAGTATTATATTTCTTTTATTTCAAGACTACTTATATGAAATTACATTCCTAATGATTTTTAATTAGTCTGAAGCCTGCATCTTCAGTTATACACTGTTGAATTTTGCTTCTGGTTGAATAGTATACAAAATGGAAGACTGGCAAACTTTCTAGTTCTAATCCTGCCAGAGGGCACATTTTCTTTGTTTCCTCAAATACAAAAGCAGGTGTGTGTGTGTGTGCATATATGCATATGTATCTATTCTAATCTAATATACACACATACTCACTAACTTGTATGTTGATATAGTCTTTTTGGTCTACTAGATATCTGCTTTGCACTTTTTGGCAGCGTCAGATGGAAGTCTTTCTCAAGATATTACTGAAGCCAGACCCATTCAAAGTGAAAAGATTCACTTCATGAAAGAGCTGTGTACAAGAATAATTATTGGATTGTAATATATTTAAAAATGTGAATATGATAATCTAATAATAGTAAGTTTTTTTTTTTTTTTTTTTGTGGGCATAAAGTACTGGAGGATAATTAAACTATTTGTCATGTTTTCTCTTGACCATCTAGATCTATGGTCGGCTGGTCAGCCCATATTACTTTCAGCAGCTTCAATCTTGTTTAAATCCTACATGAGCTTTCAAATGGTTCCATGTTTATAAAATTTACAAAAACTCCAAAGAAACTCTAATAATTCCTTTTCACCCCAATTGAAATTAATGTGCCTGCTTGCCTTTTCTGCAAATGCCTGCTGTTTGACCGAGTTTATCATATTCTTTCTAGTGTAAGAATGATTAACACAGGAGCATTTTCTTCTTCAGTAAGTCTTTTGGCATCTCTTATCCCTGAAAGCATTTGCTAGTTACACTATCATTTTTTATTCATTAAAATTGATTTTTGTCATTACCACCTGCTTAGTGGATGGTATTTCCTCTCGGAAGCCATTTTTTTTTTCCTCTTGATTTACAATAAAAGTAAATATTGTGTATAAACATTTGTATAGATGAAATTTAGATTTTAAGGTTTTTTTTTTTTTTTTTTAAATACTTTGAAAAATTGGTCGGGTTATTGACATTATAAATTTTTTATTTATCAATGATTTTAGGAAAATCTATAATAAAGTGAAAAACATTTTTTGTGTAGCATGTTTCATCTTTTAGAACTTCATTGGACTAAAGTGAAGTTTACATTGATGTGATTGTGTATGGAGGGAAGATGCTGAAATTTTAAATTTTTAAGGGCTATATGACGTTTGGAGGTGGGTGTATACAACAAAAAATCAAAAATGGCTTCTTTTTTTTTCACAGCAAGTTATTCATTATATCATATCTAAGTATTTTACAAAAAATTAGAGCCGATTACACAATATTTCAAGCTCAGTTTAGGTTTATAGTTCATGACCATGCAATGAGATGAGGTAACATAAACTGTAGATTTCTCTGGAATATCATTACATTATTATTACATAATTATAATGAAATCATTAAGGTTTTTTTGTCAAAAGTATTTTAGTTTTGGTCGTATATTAATTTAAAATATTCATTTTTGCAGACTTTATCTTAGAAATGGAATGAGATCATTATAAATTTCAGAATTTGGCTATTGCCTCATCAAAATGACTGGAAGAAAGCAATCTAAAAACAACAATGGAAAAGAGAGGTAACAAAACATAAATGAAATAGCTCCAGTTTGTTCAACTTAGGAAACTTAGCATTACTGCCAAAGTATTCTAAAATGCTGTCAATAACAAAGGAGAAAATGAAAAATACCTAACAACAAATAGAGGATCTAAATTTATTATTTTTATTTATTTATGTAACTAAATACGTAATTGTCAACAATGTTTCTATAAAACTTGATATTTCCTGTAATGAATTCTTAATAAATATTATCATTATTTTACTCAAGTGTAAGGTAGTCTTACATTTGCAGTTCCTTATGGCTAACCATGAAATGTTGATCAAAACTGTCTAAAACCTTTAAGCACGTATTGCTGCAAAATAAAATGTTACATACACCTTGCCTCTCCACCGACTGCATCATATACCCAAATATGTTTTAAAAAGAAAAGATTTAATTTCAGCTTACCCCCTCTCCTTCATGCATGTGTGTAAGCACATCAACATAAAAATCCCTTTAGTCTGATATCCTAAAGGGCAAATGTCACATTTTTCTCGTAGGAAAATCAATGACAAAAAAACAAAGTGTCAAACATTTTGATGTCTCCGCTTGTCAATAAAATCTTTTAAACTCTTGGGCATGTTATTTTTAAACTTTTTTTTTCTTTTTTTTTTTTTCCCCTGAAAGTTTTGGGCTGAGGCATTATCATGTCCATGCAGACTCTTTCAAAGACAGGTTAGCAAACAAGATCTAACAGTGGCACTAGCATCATCATACTACCAGCTGACAAAGGCAATGCTACTGTGATGGACAAGTTGGAACATTCAAAAATTAAAAAAAACTTATTTGGACAGGGTAGCTATAGCATATATATATATATTTTTAAAAAAAAAAACACACACACACACACATCATATTTAGAATCTAATAGGAAGCTGTCTTCATGTGCCACGTCCCTTCAGGACATAGATCATAACCCTCTACATCTTCCTGTCTCTTGTAGCTCTTAATAAATTTTGTCTTTTTGCTATTTCTCCCAAACCCTCTTCTATGATCCATTTACTCAAGCCCATCAAATATGTTATGCACTGCTTTTCTGTCTCTTAATCTGTCCTGTGAGTACTAGATTTTCCAGTCTCGATTTCCTCATTATGTGCCCCCAGAAATTTCAACTACCTCTTTCTGATGTTAAGTATCCATTTTTTTTCTGTAAAAGTACGTTGCTCAGATGTTCAGTCCACTATATTCTCAGCATTTCTGTTTCTTTAAGTCTCTTCATCTTTGAGGAAATTTTTCTGTTGCTTAATACTCTGCTTAGCTTTAATAACAAATACGGAAAGGAAACTACAGAAGGTAGCGAAGGAAAGCAGGAAGGATTAAATATAAACTATAAACAGAATGCAACGTTGTTAACTAAAGGATGAACCCAAAATGCAAATTACAAATTGGGGATACTAAAATCAAACAAATACATAAATTTAAATATCTGGTATGTGTTCTAACAGAGAACAAAAAGTGACACTGATATCCAAAGATGCATTGGGATGCATTCCAAATGAAGCTGTCACAAGTCCTAAATAACAAGGACTACTTCACACTGAATAAGTATAGGTGGTTGCCTCAGCACTATTTCAAGCTCACATGTATATAGTCTTTCTAAAATTTACAAAATTAGTATTCTGTTTTGACCTATATCAAGCCCACAGGCTTTTTCTTTTTTGGTAGTAGTAGTATTATAGATAGGTGCATGGTAGAGTGAGTTGATGTCAAGCATTCAACCATGAGACCCTGATTTGAATCTCACTGCTGTTCATTTGGTCATTTCTTGATAATACTGTCCTGGGAGAAATCTCTGAATTTCTCACAAAAACCAAATTGTCTTTCTGATATGACTTTTTTTTGTCTTTCCTTGAAATTAAAGCTATTTTATAGGCCTATTATTTGTCATGTATTGGTGGAGTGTAACATCCATGCTAACTCAGGAACAAGAATTATAATATATAAAAAAAAAAAAGAGAAATAATTGCTATTCTTTCAATAAAAACGAAAAACATAAAGCAGTCTAAAATTTACTTATGAAATGGTGACAAACAAAACTTTACCTTTCCTAGATATCCTTAACATTCTTTTTTTCATTCGGTTTTTCCAGTTACGAGTCCTTTTTTTAAAGCTGATCATTTTGTATTCATTTTGTTTAGTCATTTTTTTTTTTTTTTGGAACAGATTTAATGCTTAGTATAGAGCTTAGAAAAAATTCGCAGTGTGAGATAGGCAAGAAGTAAGGCATGTAGCAACATCAGCATGGAAAAGAGCACTCCTTTAAAGGCAAGGAAGGGCAAAAATATTTTAAGTCAAGTGATAGCGATTGCTGTATGAGTCGTACGATTTTTGAATCAAGCACGGGCAACGCTGCTAGTTACAACTAAAATTGAAAAGAATTTATCTAAACTCGACATAAAATTTGCCACAAGGGATACATCGAAGAAGCCTCAGGGATTTACATAAAAGATTAGATGAACACAAAAGGGATCTTTCACAAAATAAAGTAAATGCATTAGTTGATCACTGCAGTGAGTGACTATAATTTTTTTTTTTTCTCGTTATTTTAAATACCCATTCTAATTAAAAGAAAAAACAATTTACTGAGATGAAAATGTTTAGAAAGGGCTTTAATTGCTAGATCATACAGAGCAAATTTGAATTCGGGTTCTTACATTTCACCTTTCTTGGCAAATCTATCACAATGTAGAATATTTAATAACGAAATTGATGAAAACAAATTAAATATATAACCAAGAAAGATATTAAAATATATATATATATATATATATATATATATATATATATATATTTAAAATTCTCAGTGTCCCTTTTCGACATGTGTATATGTAGTTGAATAACTATTTTTTTGCCTGAAGTCCTAACAGACGAAACACACCACACAAAAACTTTTTCCACTTTGTCAGTTTTTTTTTTTTTTTTACTTAAAATTGTTTTTGATATGTAAAAATTTATGCACTGTTTTTTCATTATAAAGTGTATTACTGAAACTGTAAACCGCTTTCTTTGTTGGGTGTGGTTAAGACAAAACAGCTGTTTGGGTCTGTGTTCTGTCACCTTGTATTGATTGCAACTGTTTGAATTTCTGTCTATACATTTTTTTTCTTTTTTAATACTTGTCCAGTTACCTGTATAACAGTCTGCCCACGTTCAGTTTACGAGTGATTGATTGAGTCTCTAAATGTCGACTAAATCAATAGCCATAATACTATGTTTTGTTTCAATAAATAATCGTATCAGCTTTATAGCAAAATACACAATCATTCTGACAAAGTAATCTATATGCTCTGTCTTGCTTAACTGAATTTTTATATAAAAAAAATATTTGGATCAAGTTATTGAAATTAATATTTGGCTGTTTTGAGGCACAGTGGATAGTGGCTCAAATTGAGCAATCAGAGCCGAGTTCAAATTCCGGTCTAGTTCGTTACAATCACTTGCAAATACCTTTGGGAAAGGTATGACTCCATCTCTTCTCTACCCGCAGCAGGACAGACTGGGCTCTATAGCCTTGGAGTGCAACTGATCTTGGAGAAAGACAACTCTGAATTCAAGTCTTATGGCCTTGTGTTGAAACACTGAACTTCAGAATCCTATAGGAAGCAATGTCATGCTTAGTCAGTACTTAGATGGGTGACCACTTGGGAATACCAAGTGGTGTAAGCTTGGATGTGTGGGTGGGGGAATGGATAATGATTTGGAATTGTTAATCAAAGAACCAAGTACCAATTTCAGTTGGGTTTGTTATATTTACTTGCATTCAGGTATCCTTAAATGGTATGAATCCACCTCTTTTATCTCCAGCTATGGGTTAATTAGCAAGATTTGTATTGCTAAAAACATTATTCTTCCTACCCCACAAAATTCATACAGTAAGAAAATATGTTTCTGTTTTTAAATAATTTGCAAAGGGTTAAGCAGTAGAAAAGGATTAGATCATTTCAAATTCAAAACCTCCAATTATGTGTTAAATAGCCTCACAAACCCACAATTGGCCAAGTGTGGCAAGTACGGCTGTCATCCTGAAGACTCTAGTCAATTAGGGATGTGGCCTTCTAAGGAGTGCGATGAGTAAATTGTCGCCATTTTATATTAATTTCACACATGAGCATTGTTTATTATTGATTTTGTTGACTGTATAGTGTAGTAGGGTCAGTTGGGCACTGTCTGTGAGAAAAAGAGCACTATGATGTAATTCACTCTGCCAGAAATTTGGAAATGGCATGCTGTACTACTTTGCATTTGTTCTGGAAGCTCTAATACAAACATCTCAGAGTGTTTGGGTGTCAACTGAGGACAGTGCAGAGAATTCTGAAAGAGTCGGATGAGTCTAACGGTGATTATGAAGGTACAACAACTTGGAAAATTCACTCTGATCATTTTGATAAGAAAATAACTCCCAAATTTATTTCTGAAGGTTTCAGACTTGTCATGGAGACCTACATCAAGTGTCTTGAGGAGGTAGTGCTGCCCTGGTTTAAGAGGGTGGCTACTGGAAGATCCTATGTCTAGCAACAGGACTCTGCACCATGCCACACAAGCAGAACACAGTCATGGCTTCCAGACACTTTCTGCAACCACACCACCCCTTACATCTGCCTACCTAACTCCCCTGACTGCAACCCCATCTATTATGTTTGGGGAACAGTTGAGCAAGAAGGCAACATTACTCCTTGTAACACGAAAGATGAACTGAACGCAAGGATTATGGCAAAGTTGATGAACTTATACAAGGCAACCATCCAGAAAGGTTGCAAGAGATTCTGAAGTTGTCTGGATGCTGTGGTTAAAGTCAGTGGTGATTTTTATTGAATAAATTTACTCTTTAGTATTTCAAGATATTTTTCTTTAATTTTGGTAAATATCTGTTGAAATGAGAAGTCTGTATTATTTTCATTTTTGCGTAATTTAGATGACAGTTTATCCATTGCATCATGTTTGTGTGTGAGATATATGAAGAAAAATATACAATTATGCTCTTTTAACGTTAATATAATGTCAATGTCGGATGTTTCAGTCTAGTAGACCATCTTCAGGACATATTCATAAAACATAAATAACATTAGACTATATTCAATATCTATCACACGCACGGTGAATGCTATAGACCCGGCTTCTTTAATATTTCCCCCTTTACTAGCAAGATTAATGCTCGACAAACATACATATAAGTTTTAGATTAAAATAAAATTCTTTTCATTTTTCATTCAAAATACTCTATTTTAGGAATATGTTTTCACATCACCCATGTGACGTCGACGTGATCATATTGTGAAACGGAACGCTGATCTTGAAAAATTCCAGTTATGTTTTGATCAGTCTTACTCTTATGTCCATTGTCTTTTCATGTTGAATTGAATATAGTCTAATGTTAATTGTTTTATTAATATGTCTGACGTTGGCATTATATTAACATTAAAACTGCATAATTGCATATTAGGATTTTTCCCGTATATTTTTCTTTATACTGTTGGATCTATATCCATATATTTGCTCTCTCACACACACACACACACACATATATATATATATATATATATATATATATATATAATATTCTTAACTCATTTGTACTTAACATGTTGGTTCCCAAGACTCATTTCCCTTGTCCCAGGATCCGAACATTATATCTTAATTAATTTTAGTACAAGTGACTTTGTTTTAACATTGTTTCATATATTAGGCAAGGATAAACATAGGTCGATTTTTATTACCCACAACCCACCGAGATGTCTGTTATTTTAATTTTTGCATAATTTAGACTACTATTTATTCATTGTACCTTGTATATCATGACTAGCTTAATTTGGAAATGAAGGAGCAAAAGAAAAATGAAAAAAATGTTAAATTTTGACAATTTCAGATGAGTATTTGTTGTCTGAATCATCGGGATGAAGAGTTATCATTACTCTTCTCTCTACATAGGAGTAGATAGGTTCACCTCTCGCCCAGTTCACACTCCTCCCTTGTCTTTTGAACAGGAGTAGAGATTTTTCCCCTTGTTTCCTGTTTAGGATTGGTTTCCCAGTCTCTTCTGAGGTTTTCTCATTTTTTTTCACACCCAGTAAATTCTTACATCTTAGTGGCATTATTGCCTTGCTTTAGGTTAAGTGTTTAAAAGAAGAAAAAAACAAAAAAAAACAACAGATTTACATGCAGACTAATGTGCTCATACTTGTTCTTATCCCAACATTTTGGCTGTTGTGCCCTCTGGCTTTCATCAGGTGCATGTCGCTCTGAGCAAGCTTCAGGTAATTTCAAAGTGAGCCCTTTATTTAATCTACAGTTATGTATTGTTCTTGTTCCACAGTCAATTTCTCATTTAGTTCTTATTTAGTATTTCCCAGTTATTGCTTGCCCTGTTTCCACCGAGTCTGTATGCACTACTCAGCCCAGGGACTGACCTCATAATCACAATATCACCAAATTCACGAACCAATCCACTATCTGATATGTTGTGATAACAAAGATAAGGACAATAGTTTGCAATGTCATTACCATTATGCATTGATATTTATTTTTTCTTGACAAGTTCATAAACTAACATTTTTTTTGTGAGCTTTCTCTCACCTTTTTTTTTTTTTTTTTTTTTTTTTATAATTTCACCATAAGCAAGGCAATAAAGCACCTAAGCTGCAAGAAGTTACTGAGTGAGAAAATTTGAGAAAAAGATAACCTTATCATGGAGAAAGAGCAATATAAGAATAGAAATTAAGACAGAAGATAATGATTGACATTGCATATATAAATCTTTGAAACTTAAAGTTGACTGGAAAGCCAAAAGAGATGAGTTATGTCAAACCATTTTAAGTGTAAAATGATGAGACCTAGCTGCCAATCTAGTCACTGTCAGTTCGGTGCCTTACATGATACACACTTAGGTGATTATGTCTCTTTTAATTCATGACTGACTAGGCAGATTTTCCTGTAGTAAGTTACCATTTCTTTCTGTGGTAGACTGTTTGCCAATCAAGGCTATAGGACCAAGTCTGTCCTGTTATTCAACCCATAGCTGGGGGGAAAAGAGATGGATTCATACCTTTCCCATACTTTGAAGTGTTTGGTATTTACTAATTCTGCATCCTGAATTTTTACAATAGATTCTGGGTACATGCCATCACTGTTTTCATTCCAATTCCAGATCATAGTTTCTGTTTTGGAAAGGTTTGAGTCCTATTTCTTGGAACACTTAGAGGATATTAGTAACAGCTGAATTGAGATGTATCAGTTGTTTTCTGAAGAAAATTGTTTAGTATTTAAAAAAAAAAAAATTGATTGTCAAACAAAATCTTATTAAAATGATCTGGCCCAGATTAACATTAAATCTATTATTTACAATATTTCAATTGTTGGATTGTTGTCCTCATTAGTCACATTCACGATATTTCGGCTGCTGCATGCTCTGGCCTTCTTCAGGTGACATTTGTTGGAATTTTGAACTGAACCTTTATTTAATTAACGGTTACATTGTTTTAATTCCACATGCCATGCCTTTTGAATCTCTCAGTTTTAGTTAATTTGCCTTGATAACACCAAGTTTTTGTTCTCTCCACTGAGGTTAGGACACATGACCCAGTGGATAAAAGCATTGTTGGTTGATACAAAAAGAGAATTGACCTAAAGAGTTGGATTCAACTCCATGGGCTCAATAGAGTGGGAAAAAAATAGTCCGAGCTATGTGAAATAGACAGATATTAAATTTTTGCAAATAACAAAACAAAATTTAGTGTGGCTAAGACGTTTTTAGTTATTAAAATTCAGAAGCTGCTCAAATGAAAGAATGTATTGCGTCTTGCAAATTTGGCTTCAAGGATTATTGGCATTTCCGCAAGAGCGTACTTAACAATAGCAAACCCTCTATACCTCCTTTGTTCAACCAGTTCGAGGTTCTGACCTCTCCTGTCGACAAGGCTGAATGCTTTGCTCGAAAATTCTCATTCAATTCAACGCTCGGCTCTTCTGGTGTACCCACACTCGATTTCCCCATCAGAATCGAGGCTCTATTGAGCAAGTTGCACATAACCCTGTCATCGGTATTGGGCATTATCTTTAATTTAGATCCCCTTAAGGCCAGTGGTTGAGACGGGATACCAGCCATTGTCCCAAAGAAATGTGCACCTGAACTGGCCCATGCCCTCTCCAAATCATATAACTACTGCTTCAATGAATCTTGTTTTCCAGCCTGTTGGAAGTCCTCATCCATTGTTCCTGTCTTTAAGAACTCTGGTGACCCTTCTGACCCTTCTAATTACTGTACTATTAGTCTCCTACCCATCTTCAGCAAAGTCTTCAAAGCTTTAATCAATGCCGAAGTGGTTAAGCACCTTATATCCCATAATCTGCTCTCTGACAAGCAATATGGCTTCCACTTTGCCCATTCTACAGCTGATGTGCTTACGGCCATCACTGAAATTGTTTACCAAGAACTTCATTATAATGGAGAAGCTTGTGCCATAGCTCTAGATATCTCCAAAGCGTTTGATAGGGTTTGGCATGCCGGCCTTCTTCGCAAATTTCAGGGTTATGGAATTTCATGTCAATTGTTTGACTTAATAGTTTCTATTCCATGAATGCAGGTGTTCCCCAAGGCTCCATCCTAGGCCCAACTCTGTTCCTTATCTTCATCAATGATCTTCCTGACATCATAGATTTCCAAGAAGACATCTATGTGGATGACACTTTACTCCTGCCTCAAAAACAAATCTAGTGTCATTGACAAAACTAACCTGGCTGTTCGTCTTGAAAAATACCTCCAATCAATTGTGAACTGGGGCAGGAAGTGGCTGGTTAACTTTAATGCCTCAAAAACAAAACCGCTCTCTAATACTCACCACAGAGAACCATCCCTGCCCGCCATTAGAATGTCTGACACTCAACTTCTCGAGAGTACCTCTTTGCGACTACTTGGTCTCACATTGACTGCTGACCTGAGAAGGAACAAATACATTGAGTCAATAGCTTCATCCACCACAAGGAAAGTTGGCTCCCTGTGTTGTGCCAGGAAGTTTTTCTCGCTGGACTTGATCCTTCAAATCTACAAATCAATTATTCACCCTTGCATGGAGTATTGCTGCCATATATGGTCTGGAGCACCTTCTGTTTGTCTCAAGGTTCTTGATAAAATCCAGAGACGGATATGCAATGTAATTGGCCCTGACCTGGCATCTCATCTGCAGTCACCTTCTCACAGATGTACCGTCGCCTCCCTCTGTCTTTTTAAACAAATACTTTCATGGTAACTGCTCCGACGAGCTGCTTTCGCTGGTTCCCAGACTTCATTAATTTAAGCGTTCAACTAGGCTGGCATCTCTCTCTCACCCTTTCACTGTTGAAACTGTTAAATGTAACTGTCTCTTCTACTCCAATAGCTTCATGTCTCACATCTCTCATCTGTGGAACTCCCTCCCCTTTTCCTGTTTCCCTGATAGCTATAATCTCCAACTATTCAAATGTAATGTCAATTGACATCTCCAGATGTCTTGATCTATCCCCTATCCTTCTCTTCATCCTTTCCACTATCATTCTTATTTGCTCTAGCTCCAACTCTCTGTAACCTCTTGCGTGCTAGTGGCTTCCTGCCTTGCTTGGGGTGAAATGCTTTAAAAAAAAAAAATGTATTTATTCATACACTCGATTGCGCAGAATAACCTGAAGTCAGCGTTTAAAATGGGATCTGTTAACTGTATAAAAATTGCCCAAGCATATCACCACTTCCCTTTTTGGGGATGCCTCAGTATTCTTTTTTCATACTACTGTTCACCCTATGCAAGGCCCAAGAGCCACTCAAGGTAGAGGGTTATTTTGCAGGTGGTGGTGTGAGCAGTAAGAGTAAAGAGCGCATTTTATGTGGGCATGTGTGAAAGATAGCTGTTAACACTAAACTTGAAGAGGTTAAGACTTTAGTGATCAGGGAACCTACTCTTGGGATTTTGTTCCACAAAGTAACAGTTACCGGAAAGAAGTTATCAGAGTAGAAATTGCTCCCTACTAATGCAATACAAAATTGGTTTGCCTTAACGTACATGTTGTGGTGGATTTTATCTGGGTGGGTTAGAGTTGGTGGAACTAATGACTGTAGTCCATTTGAATATTTTCCATGAAAATAGTAACAGAATAGTGGGAAAGGGTTTTGAAAGGTGGAAAACAATTACCCACAAGGCTGCATAGATGCTTTTGAAAAGTAAAGTCTGGACAGCACCAAACCAGGCATGTACTCTGTTTTCAGCCTCTCTAGCAGAAGTCAGGTACTTATAGGAGTTGTACAGGGCACCAACCATTCTTCTAGCATTTTTGGTCCGTATGTCATTTCCACTTGAGTCCTGGGAGTGAGTTTAAGTTCAACTAGGCGTTCAAGGCAAGGGCCCTCCTTGAGGGAGCACCCATTGTGATAGTCAGAAATTGAAGCATTGCTTATTGATGATGGAATGATTTTAAGTTTGATTTTTAGGTACTGTATACGACCAGCCAGTTTATCCTCCATTGCGTTATTAAAGCTTGGTTAGAGGAGAGATCAGCTGCCAGGCTCTGGTCATCAAGATTTTGGAAGGTGCACCCATATATTGTATCATCTACATAGATATTTACAAGAGATCAGAGTATGCTCTTAGGCTGATCATTAATATAAAGCGAGAAGAGTGTCGGACTGAGAAGTGAACTTTGGGTGGACGCTGGCATTTATTTCATTAGCTTCCGACGACTGACCATTAACAACTATCTTCATGGAGTTATCTGATGTGATAATTGAGAAAACCTCTGGTGATTCTATTGCTGGAGAGCTTGTGTAGCAAACCCCTATGCCACCCCCTGGTCAATGGCCTTTGATATGTCTAATGCAGTTTCTCAATTATCATGCCAGATTAGTATGCCATGGAATATTGTCATGGCATGTGTGCATACACTAATAGTAATGGTGCAGCATTAGTATTTTACAAAATAAGCTGCACAAATTTGGGAAATATATTCATATTTGTGTGTGTTGTTTTGTTTTTTTTTTGTTTTTAATTTGACTTTATTTCATAACATTTAAATGTATACCCTTTAAAAATTTGGCTAAGTGTGACATGATATTTTCATTTGCACCTAGGGGTGAGGTTATTAAAAAGGTTGAGAAACACCGGTCTGATGTGATCGTCTTCATGAATTGAGACTTTCATTCACTAAATAACCATCATTAGGTGATGAATTAAATTCGTCATGCAACTTTGAAAACGCATAAAAATATTCTGTAGAAAAAATATATATATATATATATATATATATATATATATATATATATATATATAAATTTCTACAAACTTTAGTTTCAAGCTGCACATTTAGAGCCAAACAGATATTTGTTTTCTTTTTTTTTTTTTCTTTTCTTTTCTTTTTCATATTTCTAATGAAATAAATAAATTAAAAAAAAAAAAATTAAAAAAAGAGGTTTAGGAGCCTTGATCTGCTATGAAGACTGAAAATTATTGAAAAGAGAAATTTTGCTTTTAACCCATTTAGACTTCTCTTTGGGGCATTTTGACAAATATCTGGAGTTAGGACAAAATTAGACCAATTCTGAAACTCAAATTATGCAACACTTATTTCAATTAACTGCATTACTTAAAACCATTACTTCACTACTAATGTAAAAAGTCTTAGTTGGCAATAATATCAGTGACAGATGGTGACAAAAAACACTTGCTTATTTTTGGCTAATTTGTTTAGATAATGCACTTATTGTTTGTGTCATGTGGCAATAATTGTAAGTAAAATGAGGCACTAAAATAAGTAACAATGTAATTGTTTTAAGTTCTCTGAATATTGGTACCCTTCTGAAATCCTGAAACTACTTTCAGACTAGATATATCACTTGGGTAATATTCCAAAAATACCAAATGTCTGCTTGTGGGCCCACTGTGTTTCTGTGGAACATCAACTGGCCTAATTGAAGCTTCTAAAAATATTGAATACCTTTAGGTAAGGTGTAACAATTAAGATAGCTTGCTTTATATTTGAGTTTTAAGAAAAAAAACAAAGAGTACAATAGTTTTCATATTTTCTGACACATTCGACTTAGATATTTTTTCATCATTGAAACATTGATAAGAATAAGGGGGTGTGTTAAATTGAAGTTTTAATTATTTTTGTTACTAATTAAAAAATCTTTTTTCCTTAGTTCCACATTAAATGTCAGGTTGATCAATAATCGCATTATGAACTCAAACACAGCAAAATAGAGAAAGTTAATTAGACTGAGAATTAGTTAATTAGATTTATTTTTATAATAATTAAGGAAATTAATCATAAAATTAGGATGTGTAGGTAGTGACTTGGATATCTGCTTTCAAAGTGGAATTAGTGAGCAGAGTTCAAATTCCATGCTAGTCGGTGGCATTTATTTTTGCATAAATGCCCTTAGGAAAGGCATGAATCCACTTTTTCTCTCCAGTTATTGTTCATATAGCAGGGTAGACTGCTTTCTCTAATCTTGGTAGGCCGTTCCTGGAGGTCTCCCAAATATAAATTAATGCTCATAGTTGCATTTCAGTGAATTAGATACAGCAGTCAAAGGTCATTGGAAACTTTTTAAATGAGAATTTAAAAAAAAAAAAATGTTAAAATTAAAACTGAAGTTTCTAACATAATGCTCATGTTTTGTTTGTTTTTTATGTTTTTTTTTTCTTTTTCTTTTTTTAATGTTCCCCTATGTCATTCTCTAAGCTGGCATTCCACACTGCCTTAAACAAAAGGCCTGAAAGGAAACTCCCCTCTGTATTAGGAAGAACTATAACAGTGGAGTTGAAATGTCTAATTTCCAGATAAACTATTTTAAGAAAAGTTATATAAATTTCAACCAAAAGTAACGTGTGTGTGTGAGAGAGAGAGATGGATACAAAGAAGAAAAAAAATCAACAATAATTTTTTTTTCTGACTTAAAATGAGAAAATCCATAGTCAGTCGTTGATACCTCCTGAAGAGTTGAGTGATTACACAACACGCATATATATATATATATATATATATATATATATATATACACACACACACACACACTAGATATCTCACACACAGAGCCGTGGAATGCATTGCTAAAACTGATAACAGCAAAAGCTAACAAAATTGGTTGTCTGAACAATTCTTGGAATGATAATGAGTCATCTTTTTTTCTTTTTTTTTTTTTTTTTTTTTTAAACATAAAAACTAGAATGATTAATGTTTTATTTATGTAAATTTACAAGACTTATCTTTTTACAAAAGCTCTTTCATTTAATTATTCATTTAGTGCTTGTTAAATTTTACAATATTTAAAATATATAACTTTAAAAGCACTTCACATTCCAGTGCTAATTAGGCATCAGTTTCTTACATATTTGTATGACTTATGGCCATATCACGTTGAAACATTGGTTCTCCTATGATGACCAGTTGTGCTTGCTTACTACCTAGATGCATAACCAGTTGGGAATATGAATTGCTATAAGTTTTGCATGTACAGATGGTGTAATCTTACTTATTATAAAATGCAGATTGTGTGTGTGTGTGTGTGTCTGTACGTTTATATATTGGATCGGATTTCCTACATTTTTCAACCAATTTCAACAAAACTTCACAGGACTGCGTAAAATTACCTTGCGGTGGTTCTGACAGTGCCAAAAATGGGAAAAACACAATTGTTTTTGCACGAAATCAATTTGAAAACACGATAAAACACAATTCTGTTGCCAGAATGAAAGGGGGACAACTCATATCGAGTTATACTTATTATAAAACCCAGGTTGTGTGTGTGTGTGTTCGTTTATATATGGGATCGGATTTCCTACATTTTTCAACCGATTTCAACAAAACTTCACTTTTTTTTTTTTTTTTTTTTTTGGCAGGTAGTGTTTCTTATTGTCTTGCACACTTTTTTTCTTTATCTTTACATTCAGAATGCTTTAAAAATTCCATTTACAAGACAATTGTTTATAATAAAATTCTATTCAATCGATAGACTCATAACAATTGAAAACAATGTTTTTGTTTGGGTTTGACCAATTTGTAAAAAAAAAACAAAAAAAAAAAGAAAAGCTAATTAAGACATGCGTGTCCGTCAACCTTAAACAATAATCTTTGTCAATTTTATTTTTCAGTCTTCATGATGGTTGATACTTGATCTATCTCTTACTGTTACATCCCCGGGTAATGCTGGGCTCTACTGCTAGTGGATAATACCTCAGAATAGGAAATCAAGTTCAGTTTTGGTCAGGTTCTTTATATTTATATGCAAATACCCTTAGGAAAGATACGAATCCACCTCTTCTCCCAACCCTAGCCCAGAGTTAATTAGTGGTACTTGTATTAATAAAGCATTCCAATAAATTAAAAAAAATGTTTTCTCTTTAAATGACCGGCAAGAGGTTGATAAGCCATACAAAGCAATAAATCAATCTGTCTTTGGACAAATAAGAGTATAAGTTGACTAGAATACATAGGTAGCATAAAAATAAAATGTGCAAATAAGCTGTATAAATTGTAAATGAATGACTAGCAATCAATGGATGTGGACATCTTTCATCCAGATTTCTTCATGCCAGATTTTCAAGTGATTACTTTTGAATAATTTGGCATTTAAATACAACTGAATTTTTTGGTTAAAAACAAAACCAATGTCTTCAGTTATAAAACTAACAAAGTCTGAACATATTATGCATAAAGAAAAGTTGGTGTCAATCTGTTGGCAGACGATTAATCAGAATTCTGTGCATTAACACAATTTGCTAAAGTTTTGAAATTGGCTGAAGTTAAAAGCAAGTGGGATTAGTGTGTTGTCAAAATTCCAGCTGAGGCTATTATGTTCACTTTTGCACAAATACTTTTAGGAAGAATCCGTCTTTTCTCGCTCTCCAGCTAGATCCTAATAGCAGGGCAGGATGGGATCTTTTAAATTCCAAAGTCAACCGAAATGGACAACAGTTTGAAAAAGTAAAATTAATGGCATTCAGATTCAAGTGTAAGTTTATTTTCAACAGACAAGCTTTCTTATTCTAAAAGGACACAAACAATTCAGTTTAGTTTCATAATGTTAGGTTTGCCAATGGTAATGTTATAATTCTATTTCTGACAAACTGAAGTAAGTTTGTCAGAACTGGATCTTTATAAATCTGAATGTAATTTCCCCTTTTATTATTTTATTTCTTTTGATTTCTGGTGTGTACACATTTCTTTTGGGTCCCGCCCAGAGGCCTAAGGTTAGAAACAGCATCCTGACATTTTCCACTGATCAATTTAAAAAAAAAAAAAAAATAATTTTACGTAGATAAAGCCCTTTGTAAGGTGTGGGCTGTACTTGTACTTTAAGGCATGGGCTCCTAGGAATCACTTCAATGAGTCTGCTGGAATCTTTACCAATCAATCTGAGGGCTCCAACTAGAATAGGGATTGTTGATGTTCCCATGTGCCACATTTTTGAGATTTTGATTTCAAGGTCCTTGTATTTTGCTAGCTTTTTGAAATTCTTTAAAGATACATTGCTGTCTGCTAGGACTGCCATATCAATAAGGAGACACTTTTTTTTTTTTTTTTGTTTGCTGTCTCTAATAACAATGTCTGGGCAGTTTTGATTATATATATATATATATATATATATATATATATATAAAATAAATATTGTTACTTAAATATCATTTTTAGTGGATACTCATATTTGAGTAGATGCTCTGTTTATTAAACAGTATATTTATATATTTTTGTCTACCTGCCTGATTATTTGAGAGTTCTCATTAAAGAAAAATATGCACTCTTCATCAGAGTGCCTATTTTTCTTTCTTAATAAGATTTTTTTTCCAGGCTGGTAGACAAAAATAAATAAAAGTAATGGATAGCGTCTCGGATTGAGGAATTGGAGAACAATTTGAATTCCAGTGGAATCCATTACATTCACTAATACATTGGGAAAGATATGAATCCTTGTCTTCCATCTCCCAGCTATGGGTAAATAGCAGGACAGACTGTGTTCTATAGCCTTGGATAGCATCTGGTCTACTGCAGAAAGAAATGGCAACCTACTGCAGGGGGGGGGGAATCTGTCTTGTCAGTCATGTATTGAAAGATGCATGATCACCTAAGTATGTATCACACATGGCACATAACTGAAAATATATATATATATATATATATATATATATATATATATATATATTAAAGACATTTTTTTATGTTTAACGTTGTTATTTATAGATACAAGTATTTAAGCAAATGCTCTGTTTATGATAAACAGTATTAAATAACATTTACCGGCCTGAATGTCCGAGAAATTTTCATAGAAAATATTCATTCTTTGACAGGATTTGAACCTGCATCCTATATGGAACCGTCATTTACGCTGACGTGCCTTACCTCTGGGCCACAAAGAACCTTTTCGGTAGACAATGTCGTATTTACTGCTTATAAAAAAAAAAATGTCTTTAATAAATAAATTGTCGGACCTTGTCCATTTCTTATATAAAGAAAGAACAGCAAGATATATAATCCGGTGTTCTTATAGATATTTTTATTTTTACAAAATAGTGCTCAATGTAAATTTACAGAGCATTAAAACAATATAATTTTAAAAAATCTAGACGACAGGCTTTAACGGAAGTTAGATTTCATTGAAAAATGCATCCCTTCCCACGACCCAAACATAGCAATAACTGATACATTAAATTATAGACGTATTGAAAACCCAGCCACCCCTGTCTAGAAAAATAGATTTATCTGTAACCTTGGAAACATGAATTTTGTTTTAGCTTTGTATTTAAAACCCAGTAATTTTAAAAAGTTACTCCAAAATTCGCTTGAGGATGAAATGGAACTAATGTCTTTAATTTAATCACAAAATTAAATTCGTGGCTTTTAGCTTTCATTTTTGAAACATGGTTAGAACTGTGTAGCGAAAAAAAAAAACATATTTTAAATCAATTAATTTATAATATATATGCACACATACCCTCCCCCACCAAAAAAAAGAATCCTTGTTTCATTGTATCACTAAATCATAAACTGACAGCTGATCTGAAACTTTTGTCATATAATGTTCAGACTGTGATTAAATATTAATTACTGAATGGTTAACAAAAATATTTAAAATACTTTACTCATTAGGTTGTAGACACCTTATTCATATTGGGTGTAAGTGGTTAAAATGGGGTTTCATCATTTATCCTTTGTCTTGATCAAAAGGTAAATCTGAAGATGTGTCAAGTGGAGAACTTGTTCAGTTCTGTACATTCAGTTTTTGTGTAAAATTAAACCCCCCCCTCTTTCGGCCTTTCTTATTCTAGCTTTTTAGTGTTTATGCTTCTTTCAAAATATACTGTTTGTTTTTTTGTTTTTTTGTTTTTTTTTTGCTTTTCCTTAATAAAACGAAATAAAACTGCTTGTATTGTTTATGCTTGACACGTTGGCAACCATCTACAAAAGATATTGTGAAATATATAGGTCATATAAAAAAAGGATTGTGGGAAAATTTTTACTTGTTGTTTTAAGTGTTTGTTATGGAAACATCAAAAAGGGGGATTTGTAGTACAGTACACAAAGTATGAATACAAATTTGCAAATAAATAGTTAATAAGTTTTGTTGAAGAGATTAATGCTTTATGCGATAAGTAATTTAACAAAAGGGACAGCCCAACATGCAAATTAAAAATTGGAGATATTAAAATCAAACGTAAGTACAATGATTTTAAATATTTGTGAAGTGTACTAACAGGATGGAATGTGCGACACTAAACCTGAAGGTGCATTGGGATCACAAAAGATGCCTTTCGAAAGCTAAACAATGTATTAAGGAACTAAAAAAAAAATATTAGAAACCAAGAAAAGAATACTGAATTGTTACGTAATATACATACACCTATATGGCACTGTATGTGGAACAATCTCCTGAAAGATGAAGAAACTTGAAGCAGCATTGTACAGAAGGATGCTGAGGATACCATGGACCAAACCCAACGACAAAGTTTTTGAGAAAATGGAATCAAAAAGGACACTTGTAGTGAACACCAGGAAGAGATAGTTGAAATTTTTAGGGCAACATAATGAGGAAACAGGACCTGGAAAATCTGATACTCACAGGGCAGGTTGAAAGCAAAAGGGACAAAGGAAAACTATGCATAACCTACCTAGAGAGCTCGAATAAATGGATGGTGGCACAAGGTTTAGGAGAGATAACAAAAAGACAAAATTTATTAAGAGTTACAAAGGATAGGAAATTGCGGAGAGCCATGATTGCCAAGATCCTGAACGAACATGTCCCATAAGAGCTACAAAGAAAAATTAAATCTGATATCTGTAGCCTCTTTCATATGTAACGGTTAAAAATTGTGAGCGTATGTTAGTTATGAATTTTGTGACCCTATGCTCCTGTGTCATAAATCGGTTTTTTTTTCAAAAGTAATGGAAAAGTCTTGTTTTTTTTTTTTTTTTTTGCACACAATTATGTTCACTCTGTACAAGGCCAAAGAGCCATTTGGGGTACAGGGCTACAGAGTAAGAGGTGCAGTTTATGGTGATATGTGGGGGAAAGATAATGGTTAACCCTAGACATAAACAGGTTAAGATTGTAGTGATTGGGGGGGTGCATACACTCGGGAGTTGTTTTAGTTCTTGAATAATGTCATCCAAAACTGAAAATTCAATTTTAATATATATATATATATATATATATATATATATATATATGCAATAAGAGTAAAAAATATTTCAAAAGCTTTTTTTCAATTTGCTGATGATGTAATTGGATAGCACAGGAATCTCTCAATTAATGCACATTCGATTAATGCATTTTGATTAGTGCATACATAATACTCCATTAGTGTGGTAAAACATTCTTCAGATTGTACTTACCGATTAATTAAAAATTTCCTAAAATGGGTAACAATTTTGTTTGAATCATATTACATTATCTAAGTAATTCCAGTAGTGTTAAAAAAAAAAAAAAAAATGGACGGTTATAAATAGATAAATTTTATAATATAAGCCAATAATAAAGACATATTTGAATATTTGTATCTATTAAAAAATTTTTGAATACATCTTTTGATCTTTTTTTTTATTCTTTTTTTATTTTGAAGGTCTTAAAAGGAAAATTTTATGAGTTTTTGTTTTTTTAAAAAAAAAAAAAACACCCCAAAAAAACGGATGATTTAATTAGAGAAATTTTCATTTATTAAAAAAATATCTAAATATAAAAGATGTATGCATTTACTATATAAAGATTATGAATAAAATTTTCAAGTTAAAATTACTAATTATATGTTGGGGAAATTTTAAGGGGGCATTTTCTCAGTACCGCCAATTATATGAAGAACGAAAGAATACCATGAGGCAAACCATTCTAAATAAGTTTTTCATTAAAAAAAAACAAAAACAAACAACAAAAAACAGATTAATAAACATTAATTCATAACATTTTTATTGTCTCTTATATGTACCTATATTTTAATTAAAAAGTATGAAAATTAGAAATTAATTGTGAATTAGACTAAAATTTGAGGTTCAAATTACATCTTTTTCCTATAAGTTATTAAATTTGATTAGTACGTATCTTTTAATGTACTCATTAATTGCACTAATCAAGGGATTCCTGTTCTCATGTTGTATTCATAAACAAATCGCCTTATAAATAGCAGTTGATACAGCTGGATGCTAAAGTAATCCGAACCTTGAAGACAAAACTACCAGAGAAATAGTAGTGAATAGAATCTTGTAAACTCTAATTAGTTAAAAGTATTCACTACTATTTCTCTAGTAGTTTTGTCTTTAAAGTTAGGATCATTTTAGCTGTATCAACTGCTATTTATAAAGTGGTGATTTACCTATGAATACAACAACTTATGTATTTTATTTTTATTTTTTTATAGCTATAGCAAAATATACAGCCTTACAAATAAACAAAAACAACTTCTAGAAGGCTCCAGGAAGTCAAGTATTACTATACTTCTATACAATTTTAGAAATTTCAAGTTGGGGGTGGCATTTAAAAAAAAAAAAAAAAAACTGAATTAAATCCTTCTCAAATTATACAGGAAATCAATTATTTTACAAAAAGGCCAAAAGTCATAAATCTATTGTACATGTACTTTTGGTGAACTTTGCCTCTGTTTCTACATGCTATCCCTGTGGCCAGATCTTTCTTTATCTATTAGTGATTGTACTTAATTGAAACAAATCTTATATAACATTGATTATCTTGTGGTTTAATGGCGTACACCAATCACTATACCAGTCATTTAGAATTAGTTGCACTCATACATTATTTAAGCTGTCCTTTCATTTTATGCTTTTTTTCCCCCCTTTTTCCCTTCTCCTTGTAGTTATTTACCTTGCACTTTGTAATGAAGATGTGTAATCATTTCAATCTCAGGTGAACATGTTGAATAAACCACTATCAGTGCTGATTGCCATCTTGATGAGATTCTTTTGTACTTTTACAACCTGTCAAAGCTCAGTAATCAACTTTTTATTATTCTGTCTTAAACTTTTAATACCTGGTTCTCCATATATTATATATTAGGGCTTTTAACAAAGTTTTTCGGACTCCTTTATCCTCAAAGGACAGTTTGACGTATACTGTCCAGAGTTAAATTCTTATGATTTTCATGTTAACGCTAAGAGTTTAACTCTGGACAGTATATGTCAAACTGACCGTTGAGGATAAAGGATTCTATCAGTGTTTGTCTCATTGTGCCTGATAACAGCAAAAATAGACAGTAGTCCACATGATTATTTAAATGTAAAAGACTCTTCATCCCTGAAATTTAATAGATTTTTTTTTTTTTTTTGTAAATAGTTCTAATTAACCATCATTATTTACCAAATTTACATTCGGATGCATTGTTATCATGTTCAGGCAATTGTGCTCTCTGGCCTTCATCAGGTGTATTTTGATCAGGATAACCTACATGGAAATTTCAAACTGAATCCATGATGCCTTCTTACTGTTAGGTTTTCATATACAGAGTTGATAGAAAGAAACTCCCTATTTATAATTTTATTAATTATTGGTTGATTTTCATAAAACCTGTTTTATTTTGAGCTGTATAATGGTAGTACAGTACAGTGTTAAAATTCAATATGAATACCAGCATTGTGCTTGTATATCCTTGCAAGTTTCTTGTACCTTTCTTTGCACATTTTCTTCTAATCGGGATGTTGAAGGACGACTGCTTCTATGGGGATCTACAACAAATCTCATACTCATCAGCTTGCTATAATAATTTCTGATGGTTTTAGCATTTACTGAAGCACAAGCTCCATGAAAACACTGTGCAAGATTGCTACACTTTGTGATGGAATGCTAGTTGAGGATGCTCATGCAGTGTCAGGCATTATGCCATTCTGGACTATATACTTATTACTCTGCTGAATAAATAAATTATATATATATATATATATATATATATATATATATATATATATATATATACACACACACACAACATGAAATGGACAAAGTCCAACAATTATTTTAAGACACTTTGTTTATACATTTTTTTTATAGATACAAATATTTAAGTAAATGCTCTGTTTTATAACAAAACAGTATTAAACAACATTTACCGACCTGAATGTCCAAGAAATTTTCATAGAAAATATTCATCCTTCGACAGGATTCGAACCTGTATTCTATACAGAACCATCTTATAGCCTGATGTGCCTTTTAACCGATTCAGCCACAGAGGATCATTCGGTTAACCAGGTCAACTTCAGGCTATAAGACAGTTCCGTATAGGATACAGGTTCGAATTCTGCCTGAGGACATATTTTCTATGAATTTCTCGGACATTCAGGCCAGTAAATGTTGTTTAATACTGTTTATTATAAACAGAGCATTTACTTAAATATTTGTATCTATAAAAAGAATGTATAATCATAAATGTCATATATATATATATATATATATATATATATATATATATAGAAATGAAATTTTCCACTTTAGAGATCACAATATATTTTATTTCAAGCAAATTAAAAATTAAAATTAGAAGTAATTTTCAATAGGGAGTTTCTTTCCACCCACGCTGTACAAGTCTTTAAATATATCTTATCCAACTGTTACTGTAATCTGTACTCCTTTTCTGTTTATCCCCGAATACTGTAAATCTCTTAGAACAGTCTACCACTTGTATAGCCAAGAAACCACCTGACACCCCCCCTCCTGTAAATAAGTCTAATATAGGGAAAAATTAGACATTACAAACAAAATTTATAAAAATACAGTGTATTTTATTCTTAAGTGCGTTTTTTTGTTTTGTTTAACCACTGATATCTAAGAAGAAAAAGGTTTTATTAGTTTTTTGTCCTCTGGTAATTCTCATCGGCTCAGAACTCTAAACTGGGATGTTGTATCACGTTGCATTAAGAGCATTTCTAATGCTTACCTTTTAGTTAGTCTGATAGAGTTCACCTATATATTTGATTTCACTGATGCCAACCGAATTTAAATAAAAAAAAAAAAAATTTTATTTATTTATTTTATTTTTTTAAGGAGAAAATACATTGAAAACTTAACATTATTACCAACTATAAACACATGCCTAAAACACTACATTTCATTGCCATCTTTCTTTGAATCCTTTCTTAAAGAATCTAACCTATATCTAATACAAGGAATATATTCTTAAACAGGTGAGTTATAAACTAGAAACCTGACTCTGCTGCAAGGGTTGACCACATAAAAGCGAAGATAAAAATAGACAAAACAACTAGACAAACACATGCACACAATTACAAATACACATTACCATCCGTTGCCCACTTAGACATACAAGAATCTTCACAAACCTACATACACATAGAATTATCCACGGTTTTAATACTCGTGACACATGTCTAACCAATGAGAACTGACCCAAGCATAATGGACAATACCAGTGCTTTTCTGTCTTTTTGTCTGTTTTCTCTCAATCTCAGATGAAGCTTTAATAAAAATGAAAGATGTTAGATTGATATGTGTTTCCTATTTGTCTTATCATCCTGTCTGATTCTGATTCATATTTGAACTACGTTTGATCTTTAACTCGCACATCTATGTATAGATTAATCCAAATAAAATTTGTTATTTAGCTGGTCCACTCATTCAGTTTCACAATATAAAGAATTAATGGATTTATTTTTAATCCAACCTTTTTATTACTACAAACATTATTATAGTGGATACTTGTATTTGAAATAGACTCTCCATATTTTTGTTTTAAATAGTGCGTATTACATTTGTCATCCTGTTCATTCAAGAAATGATCTGGCAGTGATCGAATCTCTCTTTTGTAGGAGAAATCCACATTTGATTCGGCATTCTTTACTGCTCACTTACAGTGTCACCATTCAGCAGGGGGTCTATTTTCTTTTTTTTTTTTTTTTTTTTTTTTTTTTCTTTTCTTTTTTTTTTTTTTTTTTTTTTTTTTTTTTTTTTTTTTTTTTTCTTTTTTTTCTTTTTTCTTTTCTTTTAAGGGAGACCTACTTCAGGCTAACACTGTTTTGAAACAAAAATATAAATAGAGTGAAACTGGGTTATTGAAGGAAGGAGAAAAAAAAAAATCTATTTCAGATAGAAGTGTCCACTACAATATATAATCTTATTTTCTTTATCGGTTGTTTTTGTTTATCATGCGGGCACATTGTCTGTATCAGTTCCCACCCTTCCAGGTAACTAACTGCCATAATAAAGGGGAACAAACATTTTTATGATGGTATCGCCTGTCTTGGCTGTCGTCCCAACTCTGACTTTAATGGCAACTAAGTGCTCCGCCATTCCTGCACTTGGGCATTGTGCCTCAACATTGTCTTCATAAAAGCATCATCCACTGAAACACACTATTTGCCCATAGCTGTGTCCCTAGCAGATGCTACGACTCTGGATCAGGGTGAACCTGGGAACAACAGCAATTAACCTGATCAGAGGTCTTGCTACCAGGTATAGTTAGTCATACCCAGGACACACACACACACAAAAGACAAATGTCCTGATAACAAGTAGCAGATTCTTCAAAATCCCTTTTAAATGAAAACTATATCACTAATCTTTGAGAATGCTAAGCCAAAAATGACATTAAAGCTAACTAGAAAGACCCATGAAAATTTCACGATTTTTCTATTTGAATTTCCTGATGAATCTTAATTCTGAAGTTAATGATTGAATAAGTTGATGACAAGTTCCATGCCAGTAAAATAACCATAGAAATTCCCTTATCATATTGTTAAATATTTGAGCTTAACAACTTTTAACAAAATGTTGTGCTAACAATTATAAATATGAATGCTGGTCAGTATTTAAAGGAATAAGAGGGTATAAATGAAGATTTGAAATTGATAACTTTTCCATTCTGCTGAAACGGTTAAGCACTTCTTTCATTCATTTTCTTACTAAAACCAAGTAGTTTGTCGTTTGTTTTTCCACGCAGTTAAAATGGAATAGTCCATGGTTTTTTTTTCTCCCCGGAATCAATCCTTCAGATCTACAAATCAACAATTCATCCTTGCATGAAGCATTGCTGCCGTATATGGTCTGGAGCCCCTTCTGTTTCTTGATAAGCTCCAGAGGCGGATATGCAATATAATTGGCCCTACTCTGGCATCTCGTCTACAGTCACTCTCTCACAGACGCGCCGTCGCCTCTCTCTGTCTGTTTCACAAATACTTTCATGGCAATTGCTCCGAGGAGCTGCATTCGCTGGTTCCCAGACTTCATGAGTTCAAGCGCCCTACGAGGCTGGCATCCCGCTCTCACCCTTTCACTGTCAAAACTACTAAATGTAGCCATCTCTTCTACTTCAATAGCTTCATGTCTCGCACCTCTCGCCTGTGGAACTCCCTTCCCTATTACTGTTTTCCTGACGGCTATAATCTCCAACTATTCAAATGTAATGTCAATCATTATCTCCAGTTGCCTTGATCTATCTATCCTTCTCCTCATCCTTTCCTCTATCACTCCTATCTGATCTTGCTCCAAATCTTCACTAACCCCTTGCGTCCTAGTGGCTTCCCACCTTGCTTGTGGTGAAATGCTTAAAAGAATAAAAAATTTATAAGGTATTGGCAGGAGATATTAAACATTTCTATTTTCCCTTTCTTTTTAGCAATATTTATGACAACTGTTTTTTTGGCAATTGCCATACTCTGTTTCTGCCATTCAATACTGCATGCTTGAAATATGACTTTTTATCATGGTTGGCATTGATCTTAGTTAAAAGGCCACAAACCAAAGTGTAGTATCTGTTCTTATCAGCATAATCTGATTCTCTCTCCCCCTCTCCCCCCATGTGTATGTTTCCTTGCTTTCATTTTTTTCACTGAAACCAAGTAATATCTCTTCTTTCCACACAATCAAAACTGAATAGTCCATTATTTATGAAGTATTAGCAAGGCGTAACGGTCATGCAAACTAACGATGGGAGTGACTGCGATTATAATATAATTTTTTTTATTATTTTCAAATTTGAAGACCAATTTTTCCTTATTCAAATTTAAAGTGTACCCAAGAGTATTAGTTATTCTGCAAGCACAGCCTGAAGTAAAAAAAGCTTAGAGAGACACTGACCTAGTCGGTTACAAATATAATCAATGGCTAATATTTGTAAAGTTTCTGGTATGCAATGAGAAGCTAAAAATGAATAGTAGGTAAAAAGGAGGCTTAATTCTAAAATGGTTGGGAGTGTTCTCTTGGTTCAGTGTACCTCTCCCTCTACACACACACACATCTCTCCCATTGTGAATGCTTCGAAATTGTTCTACTTCCTGAACAGGTTTTGTTAAGTGAACATGATACAACTGTCGACTCACCTTGATGCAGTCAGAACGATCAATATGCACTTAGATGAAGTCTGGGCATACCAACTCCTCACCCAGAGCGTTATAGCCCCCAACTTTCTTTTTCATTGACAAGCCTTAGAATTCATAGCCTTCCGCCCAAAGATTACATGTCTAAAAGGAAGCTCAGAGCATGTTTACAGTTGCAAATTGTATAAATGTCTAATTTTTACTGTCTTAACTATAGTTAATCAAGGCTTTTTGTCTGTGTATAAATAAATAAATAAATAAATATGAGACACATGCACAAATAAATATACATTTGAGGAATTAACTATACTAATAATAAATTATTTAGCTGTTACTATATCAAGCACTTTCCTTATTACTAACACTTGTGTGTATGTATATATATATATATATATATATATATATATATATAATAAAGTTTTCAGATAGCATTTCTGTAAAGGAACAAAATGAATAAACTAAACTATTCTTAGACAACGTTTTGACCTTCAAGTGATTTTATCAAAGCAAATGTAAGGATTTATTGTTGCATGTGTTTATTAAAAAAAAAAAAAAAATCTTAAATATTATTCACTTTTTCTTTACCAGATTTTGACTTCTTGTGTCCTTTACATGTTTTGATTAACCTTTCAACCACCTGATGAATACTCATGAGCATCCTCAAATTTAAAAGCCTTAATAAACCAATGACATCCTTGCTCCTGTATATAAACACATGCAACAAAATAAAATCCTTACATTTGCCTTGATAAAGTTCATCAGAGGACAAAACTTGTTGGCTAAGAATAGTTTTTTTTATAGTCTTTCTATTCATACATACATTTCAAACATGAATTAGAATCTCACAGAATCATAATAAACATTTATTTGTTCTTTATCCTATCCAATCATATATATATATATATATATATATATATATATATATTTATATATATAATGTTTTTAATGTTTATACGTTCTTTTTATAGATACAAATATTTAAGTAGATGCTCTGTTTATAATAAACAGTATTAATAACATTTACCGGCCTGAATGTCAGAAATTTTCATAGAAAATATGCGTCCTTCAGCAGGAATCGAACCTGTATCCTATACGGAACCATTATATAGCCTGATGTGCCTTAACCATTTGGGCCACAGAGGAGCGTTTGGTTAGCAAGGTTGATGTTACTGTTTTTAAACACAATTCTCCATGATTTTCTCTCATTCATTCATGTCTGCTATGTTATTAATACTGTTTATTATAAATATTTGTATCTATAAAAAGAACGTATAATATATATATATATATATATATATATATATATATATATATATATATGAAAAAAGATTCTTTTTTTAGTTGTTATACAGAACTCATGAGATTGACAGTATCATATCACCCTTTGTGGTGTCACTGAAAGTGAAGACTAAGAATAGTGAGGAGTAATGAAAAGACAAAAGATGAATGAGATTCAAAAAGACAGAAGATGGTGATTAATGTTGCATCTAAATTTCAAGATTGTAGTTATCAGAGAAGCAAGGAAATGGAAGGGAGTTCCACATGTGGGAAGTGTGAGAAAAGACTGGAGTAAAAGTGGTGGTTGCATTTAGCTATTTCAACAGTAAAGGGGTGGGACCTAGATGCCAATTCATGTATTTGTGACACTGGGGAAAGGTGAAGCTTGTTAGAGCAGTTGACTTGAAAATATTTTGTAGAAAAGAGACACATGTCAGTGAGGAAGTGACTGAAGTTGAGATGCCTCATCAGGGTCGATTACATTACAGATCCTTCTTTGGATTTTGTCAAGAAATCTCTAGATGTTCAGCAAGAGCACCAGATCAGATCTGGTAACAGTGTTCAATGTACGGACAAATGGTAGATTTGTAAATGTGCAAGATAGTTTCTGACCAGAATTTTCTGGCACAACACAGTAGCTTAACTTTCCTTGTAGTAGATACATCTACTGAATCAATATTGTTGCTCCACTTCAAGTTGGTGGAAAACATGTGGACAAGAATACGTTATGTGTACTGTCTGAATAATAAATACTGCCAATAAATACTTCTGTCAAATCTATGCTTTAAATAACAAAAAAACGTAATAGAAATAAGAAATATCCATTTTGGCAATCTCTAAAAGTTTTAAACTTCCTGAGTTTTTCTGGGCTCCTGCCAATTTCAGTTGATATTTATATTGGCAACCATTTTTCTTTTCTATATTTCATTAAATGATTTATTTGTAAGCAAGAAATTCTTGTTTGTATTATCTGCTGTTTGATTCTAGGTATGGTAATGTTGGTAACTATATAACAATAAAAAACGTGCATATTATTCTGTGCATCCAAGTGATGCTGGGAGGTCGTACACAAAAATGTTTTCATTAAATAACTTCAAGTTTTATATGTATGACTTGAATTCCATTCTGTGGAAGGCCTAAATGTAGTTTATAGGTTATTGTTGTTTTTTTTATTTTATTTATCCTGTTTGATGTGAAAATCATAAACTTTTAGATTACATTTCATTTCAGTGTTTGAGATTTTTTTTTTTTTTTTTTTTTTTTTTTTGGTGGGTGGGGTGCAATTACAAGTATCCATATTTTGGGAGGGATTTTTCTTTTAATTCCTGCAGCAGTAAATTCACTCTGAATTATTTTTGTGAGGACTTGTAATAAACATTGTCAAGAGGTTAATATTTATAGAACCTGGTCTTAGTTAACGTTTACAGCCATTACTTGTGCTATAAATGCCCCCCCATAATATATATATATATATATATATATATATAATAATTTTTTTTTTTTTTTTTTTTTTTAAACCTTTTTGACCACGTTTTTTAAAGTTCTATGTTCTTTCAGGGCGTGGATGTCTTTACAACACAACTTTCTATTTTTGTAGCTCTAAGCAATGTTTGTCCCCTTATATCCCTATCATAACTATGGCCATATAGCCAAGTTGTAAGAACATTTGTAAATTGAACCCTTGCTAGAAACTTGTAATGGTTTGGATATTTCAAAACTTGTTAAAAAAACAATGTTCTCTGGGCACCCATTGATGGCTAGATGAAATTTGTGGGGAATGTAGCTGTTGTTTTAAGATGGCAGATTGATGGATTTATTGAATTCTTGTCAGATTTTCCAGAAGATATTTGTGGGGAAATAATTTTTTTTGTTTTTATTATTTTACCCCAAGCAAGGCATCAAAGCCACTAGTACACAAGGGGTTACTGTGTGTTAGAGAATCTGAGGGAAAAAAAAATGATTATGGAGCATACACAATAAAAGTACAGGAATCAAGAGAGAAGATAATGATTGACATTGCATTTAAATTTTAGAAAACCATTGAATATCAGAGACAGGAAAGTGAGGAAGGGCTGCAAACTATCGAAGAAGAGTTGCTTCCTCCTCGAGCCTCAGTCTTAAATTTAAAATAAAGTAAATATGCAGAAAATAACATTACAGTTTAACTTAACGCTTGTCACTTAAGAAGAATCTTAATGTAATAATATCCAGAATCCGGCACTGCCCACCCCAAAATTCAGCAGACTGTCATTTTTACCATTTTTAGCTTGACTAGCAGTTGTTTGTATTCCTGAAGATCAACAATTTGTTCCAAAAGATTTATGAAACTTTTAAACAAAGAAAAAATGTTTTTGTAGCTGTTTATTCAAAAATCTTATACTTGGTGCGTCAGTGTTTTAGTTTCATGTAGAAAGGAGTGGTCGGAAAAGTAAAATAAAAATTTACATTGCTGTGGAACATTATGAAAATATTTTTCTTAATTTGCTTAGTTCACAAAGATGAGTTGGAAAAAATTTAAATACAGATTTTTAGTTAGAAATGTTAATATTTATTGAAATATTTGTAACCTCTCTTGAACTTTCACTGCTTGATTGTTATGTTTATATAAAATTTTTCTGTTTACTGTTATTAACAATTTAAATTGTGTATGCATTAGCAGAAATAAACAGTCTTGTTTTAGACATTTTCTAAAATGGTTTTCATGTCTGCTCTTTAAAAATGAGCTTCCATATTCTTTATTATTATAGAGAAGAAAAAAAACAACTTTTTTAAATATAAAGAATAGGCATTTAAACACAACTGGTTTTCAATGTTTACACAATGAAAAGGAACTTAAAAATAATCTTTAATCTCCTAACTATGGACATGTGCGACAATGTGCATCTAATAATCATTCGCTGATTGATGGTAGCAGCAGAGTTCATTCACCACAAATTCAGTATGATGCACTAGAAAATCTTGTGTTCTTGGCATTTTTGTAACCCAAACTTGTAAAAGAGGCCAAAGCAGAAAGGTGCCTGTGGGAGTTTCAAGAATTTTGTTTTGAAATTTTCACTGTATGTTTAATCTGTCATTATGTCACCTGAATTAAGTGCATTGACAAGGAGCTTGTTTATCTGTAAAATAAATGCCTCATTTTTTTTTTTTTTTTCCTCTCTCTCTTATCAGAGTAAAAGCTTAATATACATACATATTCTCATAGAAATTTTATTTTATATTTCTTTTTTCTTATTGAGTGTATATATATATATATATATATATATATATATATATATATAATATATATATATATATATTATACACACACACACTTTTAAATGGAAAAGTTTCGTTGAAAATAAATTTGATTACATGTTTTGCCTTCCTTTCAAGGCTTCATCAGATAAAAAATGGAAGAAATTGTGTGTCTATACTTAAATAATGAATCATCATACTTTCTCCCTAAGCTGCTGTTTCTTGTGATTAAAGAAAAAAAAAAAAATGACTGACTTTTTTAAAAAAGTCATTAATATTTATTGTATTTTTCCTTTATACCTCTTAGTTCATATTGAAAATTAATATAATTTTTTTCCTAGCTTTTTTTGTATCGTATTAAAGGTAAAACCTCATCACATTTTTAGAATTGCTTGAAAGCAAGAAAATCATTTGGCTTTTCTGAAATAAATTCAAGGCAAATCCTCATCCAAACCTTCAGAATGGGTTGAAAGTAAAAGATTTATTATATATTTCTATCCATTTGTCAAATTCCTTAAAAACTTTGTCAGGATTCTATATCCTATTTTAAACACACACACACACACACACACACACACACACACATCGTCTGTCTGGACTATTTTTTTTTTTTTTTTTTAATATGCCTAATTTTCTTTTTTCTTCTATTTCCAGCTCATTTTTCTCCATGGGTTAGGAGACACAGGGTGAGTTACTTTCTCTTCTGACTGTCCCATTTTGCATTTTCGTAATTAGCTTCAAATTATCATAAATAGCTGAATCAACCAACCATATATGACCTTGCTTTTGACAGAGATGAAATTATGCTATCCTTTTTAATTCTTTTGTGTGTATTTCTTGGATACTTATTGGTTCCTAAGGCATTAAACACACAGCACATGCAACTGAATTTGTCATTGAATCTACACTTTTAACCGATTATGACCCAACACCAAATTCATCATATATACGGATCCATTTAATTTATCCTAGCTGTTTTGTTTCCCTTTTGGTCTCGATGTAATTCACTGAATGACAAATGTTTCTGATAAGTGAAACCAAAATAAGTTTCCATTTCATTTCTATATATGGTCAGTCAAAAAGTAATTCCTGTTTAATTACAATGGAATTAATAGAGCATACCAAAACAAATGCAAGTCTCTTAGGATTTTAAAATCTAGTCCTCAACATAAACTTTGTTTTGGAGCATTGCATTCCACCTTTTTGAAAGTGGTTACTTATTTCCTCATTGGTTGCTTTCTTAGCCATGTTCAAATTGGCACTTTTGCTTGCTGGAAAACTGTTTCTCTGTGAGTGCTTCATGGACCCAAATCCATGTTCTCAACCTTTTTTAAGCAACAGCACATCTAAGAGCAAATGAAAATATCACAGCATACTTAGCAAAATTTTTATTTTTTAATTTAAATGTTACAAAATAAAACCATAGATTTAAAAAAGAAATACACACATAAATATGAACTTTCATTTTATTTCAATGTTTCTATTCAGCAATTTGTGCAGCTTATTTAGTATGAAACCTGTGCCTGGTGTTTTTTCGAGATTTCTTCAATATTTGGTCAAATGTGCGATAAGCAGACCCTCATTTCTTCTTCAGTTGTGCATAGTCTTTCTTGCTTCTTATTTTTGATGTTATTTAGGGTTGAGAAGTCTAATTCACATAAATAAGTAGAACATTGTAACAAAACAGATAAAGCCTTTTTAGCTAATGGGAAGCTTTGACGGTGCAGAGACCTGCAAAATCATAGGTATATATTTGCTACATGAACTAAGCAAAATAATGGATAAAGATGATACAGGACTATACAGGGTTGACGGTTTCATAATTTTGAACTATAACAAACAAAATGCAGACAAAACGAGAAAAACAATAAGGATCTTCAAAAATAACTGATTTGAAACAAAATTTGATATAAAAACAAACATAAACGAAGTAGATTTTCTAGATGTTACCTTCAACCTAAGAAAAGGCAAATATAAAAACCAATGATAAACCACTGTATATACATGCATCTTCCAATCACCCACATTCAATAATCAAATACCAAAATCGATTAACCACAGGCTTTCTGACAATTCTTCCAATGAAACCATATTTAATGAAGCTAAGAAAGACTATGAAACAGCCCTAAAAGATAGTGGATTCCCAGCAACACTCACATACTCAACACAGAGCACAAAAAAGGCCAACAGGAAGAGAAATATATGGTCCAACCCACCGTACGGCAAAAACATAAAAACAAATAGAGGAAAAATATTCTTTAAATTCTTATACAAACACTTCCTGGAATGAAGTACTCACAAAATATTCAACAAAAACACTGTAAAAATCAGCTACAGTTGCACCGAGAACATGGCACAAATAATAAAAAAAAGAACAAGAAAACTATCAACAAACTACCCGAACAAACTAAACTCATGTGTAACTGTAGAATAAAGAATGAATGTCCCTTAAATGGTAATTGCTTACAAAGCAATGTATTATATCATGGTAAAATCACCAAATAATTAAGGAGTAACTGAAGGACCCAGGAAACAAAGAAACTATAACTATGCACACAAAACATCTTTAGAATAAATGAAAATAAAAATAAATACATAAAAAAAAAAAAATAACCAATCCAAATAAATAAAGCAAATAGTAAACAAATTAACAAACAAATCCCGCCAAAATAACTGTTAGAATATACTACAAGAATCAATTCCAAAATTGGAAGAAAAAATAGCCATAACTGCTATATAACAGTAAAAAATTACTATGTCACTTAAAAATCGAAAAGTAAATAAAAAAAAAAATACAAACGAAGAAATGAAAAATAACTAAATAAGAAAAAACAAGTAAAATAAATTAATCCAAATAATTGAACAAATTAACAAATCACAAAATAAAAAAACTACCCAACCCTGAAAATAACAGAATAGACTACAGCAATCAATCCCAAAATTGGATGAATAAATAGCTTTAGTTATCTTCCTAGACCAAAACAAAGTATTAAATAAGTTACATAAGCAAATCCCCCTACGATTTTTTACTACATTAATAAAACATTGAAAAGAATAAATAAATAAATATGTAAAATAAAAAATATAAATTAAAAACAAGTAAAATAACCCAAATAAATAAACAAACCACTCCTGCCAAAATAACTGCCAGAATGGACTACTCAAAATGCACCACTGACCCATATAAATAAATAGTTGAGAAAAAACCCAACACTCACGGCCTGATGATTGCATCTAGCAGGAAATAGCTTGTTGACTCTGAGTGTCAACTTCAATGTTCACTTTTATATTTACATACACTCTATCTCTGATATTGTGCACTTTATCCCATAAATATAGCACACATTTTTATATATATATATATATATATAATAAAAATCCTACAATATGAAAGGATAAAGAACAAGTAGGAAACAGATCTTAATCTAACGTGTTTCACTTTCTTAAAGCGTTGTCAGAAACTAAGATAGAAATGATAAAAAACGGATACAATAAGAAATTGCCAAACACAACATACCGCATCTCTTTGCTTTTCTTTTCAATCTTGATCTCTGAAGCTACTTGTCCTGTACCTATATATATATATATATATATATATATATATATATATATATATATATATATATAAATATAAAAAGAGATGGTGATTAACTTTTATTGTAGGTTTGATGCTGGTTTTTTTTTTTTTTTTTTTTAAACTATTTAGATATGAATATTTATATTATATTTTAACTCTACCTTTTTACAACTTGAAGTAAATTTGTGTTTTTCATATAAAATTCATTTCTGTATTTTTTAGTTATATATTATATATATATATATATATTTATATATATACACTCGTATCTGACATGAAATAGCCCTAGAAATGTTGCTGTCAAATTTAACCGACCTGGTATTCTAAACACTTGATGGTTTATAGCTTTAAAACAGAAATTATTCTTATTTACATCCAGTCTATTGTCCTCATCTTTGTCGAAAATTAAGATTTAAGATTACAATAGGCTCTAAAGTGACCATCCTCATAATTTATAAACTTGTAATTTCTAGCCTTTTTGCATGATGAGCACATTAAGTAGGCCAGAGAGTACAACTCATACGAGTATACTTGATTGACTAGAAAGGAATTTCAGAATTCCTCTCATAAAAAATTAAAATTTTTTTTTTTTTTTTTTTTGTGTGTGCATGCATACCATATGAATACCTTCAATAATACACAAATTATGTAAGCATAAGAATAATTAGATATTTTTTGTTTCCAGACATTAGTTTTCTTTAAGCATTACATTTGAATTATTTTCTAATGTTAACTTCTAAGTCACTAATAACTATTTAAATATTTGTCTGGCAATTAAAATACTCTGGTAATGGTAGATAAAGATATATTTAACTTTAAATGTTACTGGAGGCTGGATTCTTTTGTAAAAATTTGAGAGCTTCATTTCTAATTAGACAAAATGTCATTATGTACACTAAATGTGTATTTTTTTATTTTTCTGGGTGTAATTTGTAATATGAAAAAGCTTAATGTTATCTTTTATTTTAGGGAGTATAAAGTGTTATATAGGAACGAAGTGTCACTGCTGACACTGGAGTTTGAACACAAATCACAAGAGAGCAAACACGGGTGATCCCATTTTGAATAAGTAGATCATGTGATGGTAAAAGAAATGTATATATGGGAATTAGCATGGAGTCTATGTGATCACTATATGGATTAATATTTGGACCACTATTTGGTTGTTACTTTTCAAGTGAGTATTATCGAGCAAGTACTATTAGTGTTATCCGAAGGCTTCTGACACCAGTATTGTTCAACAGCATTACTATAGTAGTATCTGCGATTACAAAGCCTCTACTACAATGAGTATTACAAAAGTGATGGGTTATTGTTGACATTATGAAAGTGGCAACAAGTGTTTGTTGACATCACAAAATAAAGGATTATATATATATATATATATATATATATATATATATATATATATATATAAAAAATAATATTCCTCACCGTTTATTACAACCGAGTTTCATGCATAAGGTAATTGTTGTATGCAGATTGAAAACTGAGATTTGTAAAATTTAAATATTTAAAACGGACTGTTAATAGTGGAGCAGTCCTCTTTATTTATGGGTAGAAAAATATTTATAAAAAAAAAAAATGGATAAACTAACAAATAGATTAAAAAAAAAAAATATCTGATGATTGCCTTGTGTTGTCTGTTTTTGATTTTGTCAACTGCACAGTAATGTAGGGTTAGTTGGGCACCATATTTGAGAAAAAGAGCACTATAACACAATTCACTCCACCAGAAATTTGGAAACGACCTGCTGTACTGCTTGGCATTTGTGCCAGAAGCTAATGGTGGTTATGAAGGTACAACAGCTCAGGGGAAACTCGCTTTGATTGCTCTGATAAGAAAAAAAAAAAAACTCTGAATTTGTTGGTGAGGGCCTAAGACTCAACACAGAGGACTGCATCAAGTGCCTTGAAGAGGTAGTCCTTCCCTGTGTTAAGAGGGTGGCTACTGGAAGACCCTATGTCTGGCAACAGGACTCTGCACCATGCCACACAAACAGGAGAACCCAATTATGGCTGTCAGACAATTTCTGTAACCACATCACCCCTTACATCTGGCCACCTAACTCCTCACACTGCAACCCCCTTGATTATGTGTGGGGTAGAGTTGAGTGAGAGACCAACAAAATTTTATAATACCAAAGATGAACTGAAGTCAAGGATTATGATAGCATTCGCCAACTTAAACAAAGTGACTAACCGAAAGTGTTCCAGGAAATTCTGGAGTTGTCTGGAGGCCATGGTTGAAGCCAATAATTGTTTTATTGAATAGTATTTCAAGATATTTTTGTTTAATTTTGGTAAATATATCTGTTAAAGTGAGGTGTCAGTGTTGTTTTCATTTTTCTGTAATTTTGACGACAATTCATCCATTGCACCCTCTGCCTGCCTGTGTGTGTGTAGATATATATATATATATATATATATATATATATATAACTAATTTCTACTTAACGTGTTGGCTCCCAAGCCTTGTTTTACTTGTCCCAGGATCCCAACTCTATATTTTAATTAATTTTAGTACAAGTGACTTTGTTTTAACATTTTCATATATGAATCAAGGATATCGTAGGTAGTGTTTATTACATAGCCATGACCCACCAGTGTGTCATTTGATATTGGAGTTCATTTTATAACCAAGAATCCCACACATGCATGGTAGAGCTCTGTGTATATATAAATAACCCCCAAAAAACAACAGTAGAATTTCCAAAAGATAAATTAAATAAGACAAAAATTCAAAAATATTTAAATTTTTTGAAAAAAAACAACAAAAAAAGTTCTTCTGGTGTACCATGATCTCATAAACAACCATAGCATCTCCATAATCCTTACATTAATCCTAATAGAAAAGAAATTGGGAAATGACCCATCAGAGGCTTTGCGGGCTTTGCAGACATACCACCACAACCCTCTGGTCGTGTGGGAGTCAACATGTTAATTTTCATTTATATTAATTGTATAAAGAATGAAAACTAGCTACAAAAGTAACAAAAAAATTAAAAAGATAACAATTAGCCTGGAAAGACTCATGAAAATTTTCATGGTTTTCATATTTGAATTTTTTGATTAATCTTTAATTCTTAAGTTAATGATTGAATAAGCTCATGATGAGTTCTATGACAATAAAACATCCGTAGAAATTCCCCCTAATGCATATTTGAGCTTAACAATGTAAACAAAATATTGCAACAACAATCTTATTTTAAGAAGTGGGTACAAATGAAAAAAATTTGAAATTGACAACTTTTCCATTTTACTGAAACCTTTTAATTTCCCCTTTTATTTCTTTTTCATTTTCACACTGAAATCATATAGTCTCTTTTCTCCTCCTCAATGTGATCAAAATGTGAAATAGTTCATCATTTATGAAGTACTGACAGGATATGTCAGTCATCCTAACAAATGAAGAGATAGACAAACATTTTTGTGTGTGTCTGTGTGAGAGATGGTAATGCTCATACTCTTTCTTGATGGTTTTAACCAAATATAACCAGTGTGTACTCAAGGTAATCTAGAAAGTTAATATCATTTTAGAGGTCAGCTAAAGTCTGTTAATACACATGGCCTTGACTGCAATCTCTGTGTGTGAGTGTGAGATGGGTATCTATCTTGAGATAGAAGCCTTACTGGTTTAAATTATCATGGATATTTTCACCTAATCTTTTTACTTAAAATAGAATAAGAATTTTTGCAGGAATTTTATTTTAGGTTTAATTCAATGTTTATAATGCTGATAAATTGACGAGTTTCAAAAATCACATTAAAACATCACATTGTCTAGAACACTTTACCCATTTTAAAATTCTTGAATTCAACTAGATTACCTGCCTAATTTGAGATATATATGGACACACACATCTATTTATGTATATCTATATGTATATCTCTATAATTTTGCCATATGTGCCCGAGAAACCCTGAAACTTTAAATTGCACCTACAAACTTAGGTATGTGTATTTATTAATATATACTTCATATCTCTGTTTAACTACACTGAGCACTGTTTTGTTTGGACCATGAATTAAATAAATATTTATTTGCTTATCTGCATATGTGCGCTATTATACGCATATACAGTAACTGATATCTCATTATATAGTTTATATTCACACTTGCATAGATTGGTGCCATTAAGTTGTGCACCAATAAACCACGATGTTGCTTTCAACCACACATGTGATAGACCCCAAAATATTTTGTCATGTTCATGTAAGAATCATAATGATCAGTGGATCCCAATTTGAAATAAATTCAAACTTGATTGTGATACTTTTTGGGTTTTTTCTCTATAATCTTTTATTTTAATAAATTCATTGAGTTTTAATACCTTCAATATATCCGTATTTTCCCAGGCATTTACTATTGTTTAGGCTTTGGCATTTCACATTCATGATTGTGCAGTGGTTTGGATGTAAATTTGTTGTTTTGTATTAATCTTGTAAAATTTGTATTGTATTGCATAGAAACCTGTGCTTGTACGTAGATGTTACTATATTGTATTGTTATATTATTTTTATTAATACAATACAATGTATTGTAATATTTTTATTCAAAATCTTAATAAAACTATAAAAAAAATTAGTTTTATTTTTTTCTTGTTAAAATCTCGTGCATACAAGATTTCCACCATCTTTTGCTGTCATCAATGATGGATCTATCGACATGACACTTTATAATTGGAATCATTTTAGGTCTTCGTCTTTCAAATTTATTCACATTGGTGCAGATTTTTATGTGAAATTAAAGAATAGTTTTAATAAATGTTTTTCAAAACTGCCAATATTTTGCATGCTTAGCCGCTATGTTACCCATTTTTGCAGATAACTCCATGGACTTGACAAGCTTTGTTCTTGTGGTCCAATCTGGCAATCCTGACATTGTGGCTCACTTTTGATCTAAACCACAGATAGAAGTTTTGTACCTCAACTACTGTGGTTTATCAGTGCTGACTTGTATATATTAGGGACCTCCAGTAATTTGCAATGCCTAAGGTTTAAGATGAATTTTTATAAATGAAAAAGCTTTCTTGAAGCTTTCATTTTAGTTTTAAATGAAAGCTAAAAGATTAAATTTAATATTTCCAGTAAGCAAAATACTCTGTTGTATTTCATACAAAAATTGTATTCATTGGAAACTTTTTTTTTTTTTTTTTTTTTCCCCCCTCCAAAAAGAGCTGATTAGTGTCCTTTTTTGTCTTTCATCACACACAATGTAATTGTCTTTATTAAAAAAAAAAAACTTCCACAAATAAAATACTTTTCTGAAACTTTGAGAAATATTTGCTGATTTAAAGTATAATTAATCTTATTTGAAACAAATATTATTTACTTTAAGTTTGAAATAACATGGAAATACATTTTTAAACCAAACAGTAGTCATGTTTATGTGTTTTGACAAGTTAATGACAGATTTATGGTTGTTCTATGGTTGACTAAAATAATTTTAAAAAGACAGCTTTTTGATATAATTTTTAAGTAGTAAGTAATTTTAAGTGTTGGAAAATATTTTCTGTAATCTAATTTTAGGAATGTTGACTTTAAATTTACTATAGTCATGAGTATTATTTTCTGATGTTGTGTATGATCATCCATACTTACATAAATCAGAATGTTTATACACTAAATCAAATTAAAAATTATTTAAAAACTCTTGGTGTGTGATGTTTTGTATTAAGCTTCTCAATTTTTGATTAGTAAATATAAATTTCACTTAATATCACCTAATGTAATTAAAGTAATGCAAAATTTGAAACTTTATAAATAATTAAAATATTAAAAAAAAAAAAAATCTTGTAAAAATTAATTTATTCATGAAACACAACAGTGCCCTTAATAAATCTTACTAATTAAAAGCTTTTTTCAATTAAATCTCAGTTTTATAGCATTTTTTTATTTTACGATTCTGGAAGATTTTGGGGAAATGAGTAACTGTTTGAAGAAAAAAAAAAAAAAAAAAAAAAATTAAGATTTCCATTCTTCAAGGATCCTTGCTATATATATATATATATATATATATATATATATATATAAAAATTATTTATTTAAAAATATGATTCCAATGCTACATAAGATCAGCAAATCGAGCACTATTTTTTAAAATAACAAAAATACTAAAGAACTTTGGATTATTTACCTAACGTTCTTTTTTTCCTATATATTTTTTCACACACACATTATTTGTGTGTGTATATATATATATATATATATATATATATATATAATGTTATCTGTTCATTGATGATTGGCTAGCTAAGGTTCATCTGCCTCTTATGGCCAATTGAAGCATTTGCCCTAAAGAGATGATTATTATCAAGCTACTAAATACTTTGTATTGATTGCCAAAAATGTGATACTTGGATGGAATCTTTTTTTTTTTTTTTTTTTTTTTCTTGCTTTAACCTTGACTTTCAATTAATTGGCTTGTCTCTTCAGAAGCCAAGAGAGTTTTTTTGTGTGGCTGTTGAGAAAGACTACCATCATCTGTTTGAATGTGCTTGGTTTGAATATAAATAATTTATTCTCTGGCCAGATTAGTTAGAAAAGAAACAATTGGCTATCAATCAATCAATGAAGCAAGATATATTCTATGTGCCATGTCTCTTCAGGACATTGGTGATCATGGCTCTTCACAATTTCTGTAGCTCTTAGTAAATTTTGTCAGTTTGCTATCTCTCCTAATACCTGTTCTGCCAGCCATTTTTTTCTTTTTTTGTTAGGTTATGCATTGTTTTCTTGTCTCTTGCTCGTATTCAATGTACTGGGAATTAAATTTTTCAAACTCCCTTTCCTCATTCCTGTATATACAAAGCCAACTTCATTATTTATGCTGTTCAGACTATTGGCCTCATCTTTATTGTCAATAAGGATGAAAAATCAGCCTGAACAATGTAACTAATGTAAATAATTACAATACCTTATTTTAGAAACAAGATAAACTGAACAGATGAATCCAACTTCATATAGAGTGCGACACCTGGATTTTTTTTGTATGAATCTTAAATCTCCCAGAAATTATGTGGTATATAGTGTAATTGTTTACTGAAAATGCATGAATTTTAATCTCTTAAAAAAAAAACATATAATACATACCCCCATTTTTTCCTTGTGGAAAAAAAAAGGAAAAAGCTGACAATAAGAACTCGTATTATACTAGAGCATATGGTATAAGTCCTTGAAATTTCAACTGCTTTTTTCTGCTATTAGGTGTCCTTTTTGTTTCTAAAACTGGTTCATTGCTCACATGTTCTGTCCATAGTATTCTCAATATCCTCTGGTCATATTTATAGTAACAGGTTAAAAAAATAATGCTTATTTAAATTTTTTTTAAATTACTTAAATTTTTTTGAAAATTTCTTGAAATGTTTGAATGTATTTCTACTTGGAACCTTAAGTTGGAGATGGTTACTTAATTAATCTCATAGGAAAATAGGACATTTTTTTTTTTCATTTGTCCATAAAGTTTGCTTTGTTTGAAAGTAAGTAGTCATTCTAATAGACTTGGCATTTCTTAGATGAAGTATTATGAACCTTATGCATGCATGCAATAAGACACACACACAAGATCCTGGTCATTGGACCGGAGACAGGGGTTCCTCAAGATCCTGGTCATTGGACCGGAGACAGGGGTTCCTAAGAAACTGAAGTCATTAAATTAACTTAAAAGGAAAAAGAATCTGCCATCATCATATTGCTGCATAAGTAAAAATTCAGTTTCTGCTTTCAATTTATTTTGCAGCATTTCTTTCAAATACAAAGCTCCTAAAATTCTCCATTAAGTTTATTATGCAGATTTTATATCCATCTATGTAAAGTCAATTTTACTTGAGGGGGGGGGGGGGGAACAAACAAACAAAAAAAACAAAACATTATTTGAAAACCTATTCAATCCAAGTATGGATGGCAAGCATAAGATCGCCCACAAGCAATTTTAGAAGGCAGAATTTATTGAATTTAGAGATTGAAATGTAAGCAACCATTAGACCTGGCTTATAATCAATAACTGTCAGAAAAATAAGGTTCAAAGAAAATGCAGGTGATAAAATTGGCTGGTTAAATAACAAAGATTTCTTCCATTTAAAAGAAAACCATGTTTGAAGGACGACTCTCAGAATACAAGACTCAGCACCTGTCAGTAGGATATCTGGCCATGATGGGGGGTGGGGAACTGGATACATTTGTTGTCTACTCTGATTTATTTCAGAGTGAATGAAAAATGTCACACACACACACACACACACACACAGGCTGAAAATTAGAAAATAAATACCTTTAGTTGTACTATACATATATAAAGAAATTTATTCTACTTTTCTTTAAGCAGAGTTAATTTGAAAATTATGCCAATTTCACAGCCAACAAAATCCACTAAAATACATATTTTCATCCCATTTATGAAATTACTGCAGATACTAAAGTTTAGACAAGTTTTTAAGATTTTTTTTTTTTTTTGGAAGAGGTTAAAAATCATGCATTTTTGTTGACTGGTAAATCTGGAGTGGTTACAATTCATACATTTTTACTGACCATAACCAACCTACCTTTGGCTAACTAACCATTTATTTTTTTATAAAATATGCCTAGGCTGATGCCCTGTACTGCGATATTTGACTGTTAGACCTTTGCTCAAAAGATGTAGTTGCATTATACATGAGTGACCTGAAAAAATCCAGGGGTCACATTATACATGAAGTGATTTATACACGCATATATTTGGTATTTCAAACTGAGGTGTAGGGAGACAAACTGGAGTGGTCACACATACTACGAGCAGTGGGTGAAAATAAATGACAAAATTTGTTATTGCAAAGCAGAATAATTTGTTCGAAGTAGGTATTTTTTTTTTTTTTTTTTTTTTATATTAGATATCAATAATAATTTAAGCCCTAAAATTAAAATGTGGCAAAAATAAAATATTGGAATTAAATGCTTAAAAAGAAAAAAGGTCTTTATTGTTTAAGTGAATTGTGATAGGAAAATTACATTTTTTGGGTTAAAATAACATGAAGACCTTGAATAGTTACTGAAAGAATGACAAATGCAAAGAAATGTTGCATGAAAAGACTTTCCATTACATATTCTGTGTGTGCCATGCCCCTTCAGAATGGGAGGAGGGTCATGGTTCTCCACATTTTCTGTATTTTGTGCAAATATGTTTTTTTCTTTCACTACCCTTCCTTGCACTTGTTCAAATTTTTCAAAGACATTACTTTCCTTGGTTTTGATGCTGCCAATAAACAATCCAGATTAACACCAACAACCTGCTTTCATAACTCACAAGACCACCTTGAGTACAATATTGTAAGTCTCTTGTGGGGACTAGTGTCATATTTGACATAAGCATCTATCGGCTAACTTGGAAACTGCTGGACACTCCAGAGAGAGTTCATTAATCCTATTGTAATTGTGCTTGTCCATCCTTTTGTTAGTTTGCATGACCATTACACCCTGTCAGGACCTCATAAGTAATGGACTGTTCTGTTTTGATCAAGTGGAAAGAGGTGAAAAGACACTATTTGCTTTCAGTGAGAAAATAAAAGAAATAAGGGAAGATAGACATGTTTAATGTTTCTTGCCAATACCTCATAAATAATGGATTACTCTATTTTGATTGTATGGAAAAACAAAACTTAGGTGATGCTACTTGGTTTCAGTAAGAAAATGGAAAGCAAGAAACAAAAATAGACATCTTTAACTGCCGTTTCAGTGAAATGAAAAAAGTTTTCAATTTCAAATCTTTTCAATTGTACCTCCTTACTTCTTAAAATAATGACCAGTGTTCATATTTAGGATTGTTATTGCAATATTTTCTTAAAGCTGTTAGGCTCAAATATGTAACAATGCAATAGGGGAATTTCTACAGATATTTTATTGTCATAGAACTTGCCATGAGCTTATTCAATCATTAACTGAAGAACTAAGAGGCAATAGAATATTAAAATAAAACTATGAATTTTCATGGGTTATCTTTCTACTATATATAATTCTTGGCAAATCTGAAAGCAAATAAAAATAGTGAAAGATACTTTGTAGAAACTATCTTTCTTTTATGTGCAGTGTCCCTTCAGGGCATAGGCGATCATGGCTCTCCACTTCCTCCTGTCCCTTGTAGCTCTTAATAAGTTTTGTCTTGTTATTTCTAACAAACCCTGCTCTGCCATCCGCTTGCTCAAGCCCATCAAGTATGTCATACATTGCTTTCCCCTGTCCCTCTTTCCTTCAATCTGTCCTGTGAGTATCAGATTTTCCAAGCCCTCCTTCTTCATTACATATCCCAGAAATTTCAGCTGCCACTTCCTGATGTTAAGTATAAGTTTCATCTTTGTTTCCATTCTCTCCAAAACTTGGTCATTGCTCACATATTTGGCCTATATCAGGGGTCGGCAACTCATTCAATCACGCGGGCCAGATTGGGTTATAATGACGGGTCGCGGGCCGGTCGAAGGCCATTAATGAAAAATTAAGGAAAATTACATATGCAGACCCCTGTCAATCTAAATATTTAAAACCATAATGAAAATAAACATTGAGAAATCAGAAAAACAAAAGAAAATCTAAAATTAAAAAAACACCTAACAAAAATGACTTTTCCTCAAAATACTTCAAAGTGAAAAAAATCAGCCGAAGTGAAATGGATGAAATTATGACGTGTAGGTTTGAAACTGTTATTGAAAATTGTTCCACAAACGAACGACGCACACACATCAAACAAAAACGAAGCACATATACCCATGCATACGAGTACAAATAGTTGCAAACATATACACTTACGTACGTACACATGCGGTATCATCCACACATTCATGAGGCATGTATGTATAATGCGCGTATGTTTAACTGTCTTTAGATTTCTGCTACCTCGCATGTCAGTCTCTCCCTGGCCTCTTTCACTTTATCGTTCCTTTCGCTTCTGTTATCTTTTAATGTAGCCAAGGGTCATAACAAATATGTATCCATTATTTGTCATTAAACGTAGGCAATGCAACTTGATAAAATAAGTCTCATGAAAGATAACTGGCAGATAGTCTAATATTTTTAGTGCACTGAGATGTGTAGACATTCTATGGAAAATGACATATAACAAATTTCATTTGAAGGTCGTCTCTCATGTTAAAAATAGTCATTGGTAATCAGGCTTGCGGGCCGGTCAAAGTGCCTTCGCCTGTGTTATCCTTACCATCTTCTGTAGAACTATATTTCTATTGTTTCGAGTCTCTTCATTGTTAAGGAAATTGTCCAACATTCACTGCCATACAGGAGGGCAGATATCACATAACAGTTCAGTATTCTTTTCCTTGTTTCCAACAAAACTTACCTGTCTCTTAGTACTCTGCTTAACTTTTGGAATGTGTCTTTGGCCATCCCAATATGTCTTTGGATATCAGTGTCGCACTTTCGGTTTGGGCACTTCCCAGATATTTAAATTTCTGTACCTGCCTGATTTTAGTACCGCCAACCTGTAATTTGCATTTTGGACTTATCTTTTTACTGATGACCATGCATTCTGCCTCGTTGTAGTTCATGCTTAGTCCCTTCTTTTCACTCACTGAAGAGGTTTTGTAGTTTCCTTTCTGTGTCTGCTATCAGCACTATCATATGCGTATCTTATATTGTTAAGATTGTGGCTGCCAATGATGAATACTGGTAAAATTTCTAGTTCTCTCATAAGCACCTTGCTGTTTAGGTTGTATAAGTCCGGTAAGAAGACACATCGTTGTCTTACACCCCTTTTCAATTTTTTTATATCTGCTGAACTCATTTTTTTTTTATCCATATACAGGCAGTTTGCTGCCAGTAGGGATTTTTGATTATTCTAATGTCTTTCCTGAATATGTCAAAGTTGCTGAGCAGCTCTAACAGATCTTTGTGGAGTACTTTGTCAAACACCTCTGTGGTGTCTATAAAACACAGGTGCACATTCTTTTGCATTTGATTGCTCTTTCTATAATGTTCTCAGTATAAATATTACATTCCTTGTTCCAGTGTCTTTGATGAACCTGCACTGTTCTTGTCCTATCTCTGGCCTATATAATACACATGTATTTGTATATTTTGTCTAAGTTTTTTGCTTGATTAGTTATCTCCCTAGCACTGTTGATGTCAGATGGCTGTTTCTTTATAACAATGGAGGATTTTTTTTTTTTTTTTTAGATTATTTATGAAACCAGGAAATGAAGACAAATTCCAAAGACTGATTCCGTGAAAGGACCTAAAACAACAAAAACTGGGGAGAATATATTTTAAATCTGATGTTATTGTAAGGATGTAACAGGATATCTTGGAATTACTGTCACACACACACATATATATATATATATATATATATATATATATAAATATTTTTTTTTTTTTAGAAAATAACTTTTTGTTTGTAATGGCTGGCCATTCATATCAGAGTATGCCTGTGTAACTTAGGGCAGTTAACCAATCCTTGTACAGAAACCTGCTCGGGCATATCAGTTTGTTAAATACTTTCTGCTCGCACAACCATCAATGACTCCCAAAGAGTTCTATTGACCCAATTTCACTTACAAGGCTTGCGTTAACTCACAATACGGTTTTCAGGCATTTTTCTAAATGTTCTGCATGCTGGGATTACCTTCCCCAAACAATTAACGTCAAGAAGTCACCTTCCTGATAAATCGAACCTAGTGAGATTTGAACTCTGGTCTCCTGCTTAGAAAGCAAATATTCTAACAATGGCCATTTGCCCATTAATTGTTTGATGTAATAGATACAAATTCAGAATGTATTTGTGTATACAAATTTATGTAGATTCATACTTTCAATTCTTAGTGTTGATTTCTATTGTGAGAGGTATCTCAATTTTGCTTCAACTTTTTAAGAAAAAATTCTCCATTATTTGAATTTATTTGATTTTGTTACCATCTTTATTTTTTAATTTTTAACTTCCATTTTCACTTGAATTTTTTTTTTCTTTGAGAACTTCTCTGGGCTTCAGTAGTTCCTGATAGTCTCTGAAAACACAATACTTTGATTAGCAATTGAAACTTAATCACAATTCCTTTTCAGTGCTCGTTAATCTCCTCATTTGTGAGTCATGGAGCAATTTGTTTGGAAAGTGGAACACAAGTTAAAATTGTGATTCAGATGAGTTAGATCAATTTGAAAAAAAATTTGACTCAGCCATTATTAATTTTTGATTTTTTAGTAGTATTTACATATTACTTGCTTTTTATTGCAATTGTTAATTGGGTCATCATTTTATGTCAGTGCAGCTCAGAAAGAAAGGATGCACCCAAAGTGATATTCAGACTTGTCCTTTTTCTGTCTCCTCAATCCTAGTTGAATCCACTCGCTACTTTTAACAGTCTAATGTACTGGAACTCTCTATAATTTCTTTTACAGAGGATCAAATCTGAAGTTTCCTTCCATTATTTTGAGTGCTTTATTTATTTGTTTTTATAAGTTAACTTGTACTAATAGTAACTATATTTAATTTATTTTTGAGATAATAATATTAACATAGTTAACTGTTTTTAATTTTGATAATTATTTAAGTTACTTTCTATTTCCATTTTATGGAAGCCATGAAACTGGAATAATGACAAAATAAAATTTAAGTAAATGTTTGTCAGAATTACTAACGTGACAATTATTTTTTTTTTTTTTTTTTTTAATAAGTAAATACTGCAAATTTGGCCTTCATTACTTATTGTTCTTGCTAATCACTATGTTCTTTGATCATTTTAAAAGTCATTTTGTGTAATATATATATATATTATATATATATATATATATATATATATATATATATATATATATATATATACACACAGAACTGTCATCACACTGTAGGATATCTACTAACTAAAGTGATGGAAAAAAAAAAAAAAAAAGAATCTAAATGAAATTAACTAGATTTAAAAAAAAAAAAAAAAAAAAAAATTCCCAGCATCCCTTATTAATGCGCATGTGTAGTCACACCAAGTTAACAAATTTAGTCTGAAGTCCTAAAGGATGAAATGTGTCACAAAACTTTTTTCACTTTGTCATACATTTTTACCCAATATATATGTGTGTGTGTGTGTGTAATTTGAAGACTTATCCCTTGACTGTTTTGCAGGAGTAAATCCACATTCCAAGGGTAAGATAAATAAATTTATTTTAAGATATCTATTTTAAAATATATTACATTAAAAATGATTTTTCCTTGTCTCTGAAGTGTGGATATATTGTGTCAAAAGTCCGAGTTGGAAGAGAAACCTTGAAACTTCTTATTTACACATAATGCTCTATTTGTCAAGATTTGAGCACTTCACAAAATCTGCTTACTTTAAATATGTTATCTATTAATTTTCTATTCATTTCAGCTGTTTGAGTCATTTAACATCATTAACCTTGAGTAAGGTATTTATTCGGAAGCTCCTACCGTTTTGAATCTGCATAAAAATATGGACAAGGAAAACTATTTGATTTGGAACATGGCAGGATTCAGACTAATTGCCTATCTATTCCTTTTTACTATAATTGACTACAAGTTAGAAAGCTACTGACTTGGTCCTGATAAATTCAGAAACGAGAAAGCAGCCTCACAAAAAAAATGATTGTAAAATACCTGACCACATATTAGAAACAGGATGTTAAGAACAAAAATATCATATTATTCAAACAGGTACTCGGTGATGGCAAAAAAAAAAAGATATTGGGGACCTCCTACTACAATATCTCTCTTGAGATTTTCCAATTTCTCCTTATATTTCTGTCTAATCCTCTTTTAAATCTAAAGTTTTCTATGTGATGAAAGCATTAAAAATGGCACTGATATTCAGAGAACTTAAAATGATTACTTGGCTACTTAGTGCATCATTTTACATACAATTATTGTATTATCTCAACAAATTAGCTGTAAATAATCAAGAGTGACTTTTTATAGCCATCTGCCACTTATATTATTGCCAACTAAGACTGTTTTTACATTTGCATAAGTAGCAAAGTAATCATTTTAAGTAATGCAGTTAATCGAAATAAATGCTGCATAATTTGAGTTTCAAAATGGGTCTAATTTTGTCCTAAATCTAGGTATTTAAATTTCTGCATTTGTTTGATTTTGGAACCTCCAATTTGCAATTTACACTTAGGTTCATCCTTTTTGCTAACAACCATGCACTCTGTCTTGCAGTTGATGTTTAATCCTTTCTTCGAGTTTCCTTTCACTAGCTTTTGTAGGAGTTTTTGTAGTCTCCCCCCACCTTGTCTGCTATTAACACTGGCATTTACATATCTTATGCCAATAATTAATCCTGGTAGGACTTCAGTGTATTATTTAATCAAATCGGCCATAAATAATCAACAGTACCTTTTTGTGGCAATCTGTCAGTTATATTATTGTCAATTAAGATAGTTTTACTATTTATATAAATAGTAAAGTAATTGTTCTAATTAATCAAAATAAGTGCTTCATAATTATATTTTTTTTTTTTTTTTTTTTTTTTTTTTTTTTAAGTATTAGTCATATTTTAAGTTGAGAAATGTTATCAGAAAAGCTTGTAATATGGATATTTCAGAACTTTGGAGTTTCCATTTAAGAGATATATAAACTGATAAAAAAAAAAAAATAATTTTACTTGAGAACAGCACATGGATAATCCAGATAGTATAATCCGCACAGATTATCAAGAGTTTACTTACTGCAAAACCAGGTGATTGGTGCCTATAATCCATTATGAATGACAAGTATTTAAAGAATTTTTTTTTTTACTTTTTTTTATCTTAGTGTTGTTCTTTCTCATGTGCCAAGAGGCATATGAGGTTGAGAACAGTTATTTTGTAAACTGATATTTGCCTTTCTGTAAGGGCAACCGTGACAAAAATTCCTTGAACTAATTCTACTAGCCTACTTGCACTTAAGGGTTTGCTCATTGTCCTGATTCCTCTTGGAGTTTGGTCAATGAGCAAGCTCTATTGAAATTGAGGGAGGCACTGTTTGAATTAGGATCTCCAAGGGCTAATGCTGATTTTTTTTTTTTTTTTTTAATTTCTTTCTTATTCTTTCACCTGATCTCCAAAACTGATACCGAACATTTTCTGAAGTGAATTTTAAAAGGTATAAATTTTAATTCCTAATTTTTATTATAAATATTAGATATTCTTCTGGTTTGTCTCAGCTTTTCAGATATAAAAAGGGGAATGTTGTTAAATTTTAATAAAATCCTTCCAGTAAAGTCCTTTTTTAATTCATATTTTTCTTTTCTTTTCCAGGCATGGCTGGGCAGAACAGCTTCGAGCCTTAAAAATGAAACATGTCAAATGTATATGTCCAACTGCGTATGTATATGTTTTTTGTTTTTTTTAATTTTATTTTATTTTGTTCCTCTTGAAAAATATTTGGCAAATGTAAAAGACTGCTACCATGTACCATTTGTCTGCGAATTGAATATTGTTGCTACATCTGGTCTGATGCTCTTGCTATATATGTAGAAATCTTTGACAAAATCTTATGAAGGATCTGTAATGTTATCTATCCTGACCTGGCATCTCGTCTTCAGTCCCTTTTCCACTGCAGTAATGTAGTTTTTCTATAAATGTTTTCATGACAAAGATGGCTTGTTAATTTTAACGTCTCCAAAACTAAAATGGTCTCTCTCAATCATCTGAGAACTGTATTCTGTCTTCTATCAGCATGGCTGATGCTAAACGCCAAGAGAGTGACTCATTGCGCCTTCTCGGGTTAATGTTCTTGACTGACATGAAGTAGAAAAACTATATTGAATCCATTGCTAGTTCAGCTGCGAAGAAAGTTGCTTCACTGTGTCGTGGTAGACAAGTTTTTTTTTTTTTTTCTCAAGAATCTATCTTGCGTACCTATAAGTCAACCATTCATCCATCCTGAGAATATTGCTGCCACATATGGTCCAGTGCTTCTTCTGTATATCTTGATTTTCTTAATAAAATCCAAAGGATCAGCAATATTATTGGTCCTGACCTGGCATCTCAGTTTGTCACTTTTCCACTGCTGTAAAGTTGCCTCCCTGTGTCTTTTCTATAAATATTTTCATGGTAATTGTTCTGATGAGCTCTTCTCTATGATTCCGTAGACTCCCCCCATGTCATTTAAGTGCAGTACTAGACTGGCAATGTGGTCTCATCAATTTACAGTTGACTAGTTGTAACTGTAAGTTCTATACTAACAGTTTCTTTTCTCGCTTTTGGAACTCTTTCGGTTCCACGTTTTCCAGCTAACTTTAATCTTCAAAAATTTCAATGCAATGCCAATTGCTATCTACTCTCCTCTTGATTACTCTTCTTTTGTTCTCAATCCTTAATAATTTTTCTGTTTTCTAATTCTTTCACATTGTCTTAGTGTCTTTACTGCCTTGCTTTGGGTTGAATATATATATATATATATATATATATATATAATTTATTTATTTTACTCTTTGGTAATGCAACCTCCTGAATTTAAGCATAGTACAAGATTGGCAATTACCATTGAAATAGACAGATGTAACCATAAGTTCTATTCTAATATTTTCTTTTCTCACACTTCTCAGCTGTGAAACTTCCTTCCGGCTTCTTGCTTTCCCGTCAACTATAATCTTCAAAAATTTAAATGCACTATCATCATCTTGTTCTTTTGAACCCTGTTCTTTTAGTGTCCTTTCTCTTCAATCATGTTTTGACAGTTCTTTTGCTCTGGGTAACCCTTTGCATCTTAGTGGCTTTATTGCTTTGCTTGGGGTGAAATGATTACAAGGGGAAGAGAGTTGCCTGCAAAATAAAACTGGAAAAGTTGCTACGGAAAACTTTGCAATTTAAATTTTTTTAAAATTTTCTCCTGCTTTTCTTAGTACTTCATTTATATTGACTTGCATCTGTTTTTCTAATCACAAGGGTAAAAATTCTTATTTCCTAATAATAGTTTGTTGAATAAAATGTATTTCTACTATGATTTTTGTTGCTTATTTTGGTCTTCTTCAAATAAAGACACGTGAATTAGTCAGAATGCATCTCTTTCTCCTCTATTGGTTAAATAGTATGTCTGGTATTGGGAAAGATCATTGTTATCTCAAAAAATTGTTACTGCAATATTTACTTGAAAGAACAAGAAAAATCCCTCAAAACTTTTCAGCTGTAATCCTTTAGCCTTCGACACACTCAAAATCAGCTGTCAGTTTTGATGTTTGTGTAACTTCCAGGGGATGTATGGGTCAGGTTGAACATTGAAAGGGTTGAATAAACCACAAAGGGTTGATAAGCCATAAAAAAAAAAAAAATGTCAAACACTTTGTCAACTGGCAGTTTGTTCACCTCTGTAGATCATCATTGGTGTGAGAATGCAATGAGAGTAGCGAAGAGTGTGAAATGTTGGTTAAGTAAGAAAGCTAGAGAAAAACAAAGGGGGTGAAAGTGATGGGGGGGGACTAAAGAGACGTAAGCTTACTATCTTTTGAGACTTTTTTACCCCCCCCTTTTTTATTACTACTGTTATTATAATAGCATAATGTATGTTTTTATCTCCAAAGGTAGGTAAATAGTACAACAGATATTCCAGCTGAGGTTGTTACATTCAATTTTGCACAAATCCCTTAGGAAAGGGAGGAATTGCTCTTCTCCCCCTCACCCAAGCTATGGATTAAATAGCAGTTGTGCAAAAAAAAAGATCCACTTGCTTCAGAAAATGTGAGGGCGTGTGCCTGCCAATGCCATTGGCTCCATGATACAAGGAAAAACCAGAGCACGCATATTTTGTTTATAACAGAAAGCAGTTAATGGATTATCCTCGATTTGCTGCCTATGGGAGGTGGGGGAAGGGGTTAGTGGAATAGCCCAGATGTGCTGCCTACTGATTAGCATATTTGCTTTTTGAATGCATTGAACAAGTGTCAAGGCAAAGAAAGTCAATCGCAGGAAGAGCAGATTTGTGGCGGTTTGAATTTATGACGGTTTGCTATAAGCGTAGACTGAACTGTCTATTTTTTTGTTGACAACCAGTCTCCGAAGGAAAACTCTGAAGTTAGAACTGGCTTGGTGTGTGACGAGCAACTCTACCATGTTTATTTTTTGCTTTTTAAATTTTATATTTTAAATTTAGCTAGCACCCCCTTTTATGGTCTCTTTGGCAACATATACAGCAATCCTAGCTAGGGGGTCTAATTTTGCATCAGTGCAAAGCACGTTCAGATTCTTGATAGGAATTTTGTGGTTACTCAATAACTGATTCTGATCATGCAAAAGAGTTGATGGATTCTTTGGTGATGGTTTTCATTGTTATCTTCGAGCATTCTGCTACTGATTGGTTTTCTTGAATGCTTATCTTGAACTGATACTTGAAAACCGTGTTCACTCTAAAAGCATTTTGAAGGCATTCATAGCAAATTTGAGGAAGACATGTTGCTCAATTTTTATCACCCATTGTAAAGATTTGAATATCCATTTCAACACAATTATAAGTCTTTGTGCATTAATAGAACCTGAATAATGTGACGTCTGTTGGCAGACTTAGTTGGCTGGGTACCAGTCAGCATTAGCATTTTCATCAACAGTATAATCACTGTATTTACAGTTCAGGAATTTTCCAGTATCAAGTATATATGAGGAGGTGATAAGTTCTTGGCCCAAACATGAATGGAATTAAAATCTAAAAGTTTGGCCAGATTTTGGGAAATGCATTGGATTAAAAACTTTTCAGCACCTCTCTTACTTACACACACACACACACACACACACACACACATATTTGGGATTGGATAGATGTGAGTTTGTGACCCTGGGTTTCAACTTAGCTATTGTCAGACAAACGCTAAAGTGTGAAACCCAGAGTCACAAACTCACATCTATCCAACCATACATGTTAGCTCTATCTCTGATATTGAGCGCTTTCTAATAAGTACCGCGCATATAATATATAAATAATTATACATATTTATTTATATTTATATACACTTTTCACACACACACACACACATATATATATAAACAAATGAAAGGTCTGTCACTTAGATGATACCTTCAGCATCCTGACTTGAGAGTTTTGTAGACAAATCCTCAGAGAATCACTCCATCCACTCAGGTATAAGTGGAGACTTAGGTCAATATCACATAGTTACAGTCTGTTTCATGTTTAAGTGTAATCTTCAGGCCATGTCTATTGTGTTTTGGCTACAAATAACTGCTGTCAGATCCCCAATTCTATTCAATAGCCTATAGCATAATTTGAAATATAACCATTACCAGCTACTCGATAACTGTCAGGATAATACAATAGACCTTACTACTTATAATGCCCCCCCACTGACCACGTTAGAAGTAAAGAGTTGAAGTAGACTTTAGAAGGAACCAGACACCTAATCGTGAACAGGAAACAAATTCCTGTTCAAAATTCTGGAGTGCAGATGGAAATACATTGGCTGACCAGACCTGATAGTAAATCTGATATAAAACTATACAATACTGAATTGGAAGCTCTTAGCTTTGAATTAAAACTCACCCTTGAGACGTCGTAAACACAATAAATAAAAACCATAGACACAATGACATGGAATTTGGAAAAGGCTTCATCCAAGGATTAATTACTGCCACTCTGAGAACAATTGAAATAATTTTACCACAGAAACCCTTACTTAAAATCTTTAAGGAACCTAGCAAAAAAAAAAAGAAAAAAAGGAAATTTGACTTCTTCTGACAAAGGATTATGAATAAGAGCACATATAATGATAAAATTAAATATGATTCGATGATACTAATGCATGCATGAAAATAGATGAATCTCTATCTATAAAAGGCAGTGTGTGTGTGTGTGTGTTTGTGTGTGTGTGTTTGTAACGAATGCATGGCCGCAATTTTTGACGGATTTGCACCAAAATTTACATGCACATGCTCCAAGTTGGCGGGAAGGCCAAGACCAACTTTGCATTTCCCAACTCCCATCGATAGTGGAAATAATCGATTTTTTTCATGCTTCTACGACAGTTTTCATGTAGTTTGCGGCCATTTTCTACTGGCCAGAGCGAGAGCCTATAGCTGGCTGCCACAAATAGGCAGGAAGATTCTATTGGCCAGCATAAGAGCCAACAGCTGACTGACATGAATGTTAGCTAGCATGCAAAAAGCAAAAAAATTCGATAACTGCATTCGTCACAAGTGGGAAAAATTTAAATCTGCATGGCACTTTACTCCAGTTGGCTTATTCGCTTGCTTAAACTCAATGTTGATTCTGATTCCGCAGAACTGGGTTGGGTGTGAAAAAAGTATGTTGTTAACATTCTTTTTTTCATTCAGTTTTTCCATTCTGAGTCCTTTTTAAAGCTGATCGTTTTGTATTCATTTTGTTTAGTTCTTTTTTTTCGTAACAGATTTAATGTTTAGTATAGTGCTTGAAAAATTCGCAGTGTGATATGGGCAAGAAGTAAGGCATGTAGCAACATCAGCATGGCAAAGGGTACTCTTTTAAAGGCAAGGAAGGGCAAAAATATTTTAAGTCAAGTGATAGCGATTGCTGTAGGGGTCGTACGATTTTTGAATCAAGCACATGCAAAGCCAGGCCATGCTGCTAGTACAAAATAATTAGACAGAAATTTAACAGAACAATGAAATTAATAATGAAAATCAATTAATGCTTTGTGTGTGTGTGTGTATATATATATATATATATATATATATAATAATAATAATAAAATGTGTGTGTGGAAAATAAAAAAGGAAAAAAATTAAAAGTGCAAAATGATCTCTACTTCCTAAATGGGAGCATGTGTGCGAATGCACATGTGCAGAGACTTGTGCATGACCACAGAAAATACAGAAGAAAACTTTTATACCAGTGTTAAATGTGCATAAAAGGAAGAAAAAACAAAAGAAATATAAACAGTAAATTGTTGATACCTACTGAAGAGTGGATGGACATGTCTACTGACAAAACTTTGAAGTTGGGATGCTGAAGATAACATCAATCAGCCAAGTGACGAACTTTTAATTAGGTACCTTCATGAGATCACTAAAGAAAAAAGCATAGTATGATGAAAAAGACGTCAAACTTGACAAAAACAAAATTTTATCGTCTAAATGTTGGTTATTACTAAGAGGAAAGACGAAAGTTTTTTTTTTTGTTTTTTTTTAATTATTTTTAAAAAATTTTCCTCCTTTTTAGAACATTCTAAATTTCTTTGTTTCTCTTTGTATCACTGGAACTAGTAAAATAACATAATTTTTAGCATGTTTTTTTGTGTGTGTGACACACATTAACTTGGAAAATCTTGCAAAAATAAAAATAATTGTCAGATGTTAATGAAACTTTCAGAAACTATTCACAGATGATGGAAATTATAAATGTTTTTTTTTTTTTTTGCTCTTAATGTCATGGCAGAAATATTTTTTTTATATTTATAATACCCCCCCAACTAATTTTATGAAAACTCTAGAAATTCAATCAAATTCAGTTTAGTTAAAAGCACAAGGCTTTGAGGAAAGCAAATCATGTATTTTTTTTGTTTTTGCTTTTCTAATTGGACCCCCCCTCTTTCTGAAAATCAGACCTGAATTGTAACATACAAAACTCGATAAAACAAAAATATTTAATTTCAAATGCTTTTATTTGCTTTTGGTTGTTTTTATGAATATGGACAAAAATTTTCTGAAAGGAAAAAAATTTTTCCGATGAAAAATGAATTTTTAATACAATCATTTGTTATTTCTTTAATTATTTTACATTTAAGTTGTTAACTAATTATAAAATTAGTTGAAAGCCGCATTCACTTTCGTAAATGTTTTTATGAGATAGATCATTTTTTAGCGCTTTGTATATTGTATCGCTTTGTCCAGTCAGAAGACCAGCAGTAATTAAGAAATGTAATTTTGTGTTCATAAAAATCGTTAAAATGGCTGTAATTAAAAGGTACGGAAGGTCACAAGCAATAAAACGTCACATGGCTTGAGCGTAAGCATTCTCTGCTGAACATCCATCTCATTATTGCAAATTCTTCATGCAAAACACATGTTGAGCATTTTGAATTAGCGTTTTTACTAATGAAAAAAATTTGAACACCATCCTAAGCAGTTTTCAGCAGCAACATTACTACATTTTTAAAAGTACCATTTATTTTATTTACATATTTCATTGCAATTTCAATTTTGTGAAGTTGTTTTACAGTTTTCAGTGAGTCATCTTATTTCAATTTTATGAAATTTAATCTCCTTCTCAACAGTCTTGTTTTAATTTTTTTATAATATATTTTCTATAAAGTATCGTAAATGTAAAGTTGAAAGCTAAGTACAAAAGAAATAGAGCGCTGAAATTTTTCCTTAAAAATAATGAGGTAAATAACTTGGTTTATTTGGTTTATTTTGCTTTACGGTATATCAACCTCAATAGGTTATTTAATGCCGACAAAATTTTTTATTGCTGGTAATATTTTGTTTTGTCAAAAATCTGTTTCTGGTAATATATTTCCTTCAAAATTGTATTGCTGGTAATAATTTTTTCAAAAAAGTATTGCTGGTTATAGTTAACTATTTGCCCATAGCTGGGACCCTTACAGATGCTACCACCTCAGGTCAGGGTGGACCTGGGAACACCAGCAATTAAGAGGTGGTTCCATGCTCCTCAAAACTTCCTGATCAGAGCCCTTGCTACTGGACATAGTTTAACGTCTTACCCAGGACAGTTAAATAATTTGTTACTTAAATCTAAATAATTTTGCTTCTCTCCTTCCATAGAATAAATTATCCTCACATAAGCTATCAATACATCATGAAAATGTCTTTCGTCAAGTGACACAAAATGCTATGACCTGCTTTGTTTTATTTTCAAACTACATCTTTTCGGCGCAGAAACTAAGTTAAGCTTGTTTCAAAATATTTTAAATAAACATAATTTCAGATTTTCTTAAAATATGTTGTGAAAAAAATTATAATTGATTTTTAAAAGAATTTCAAACTGAGATTTTCATTTTTTTTTTTATAAAATGGAAAAAAATAATTGACATTATCTGTCAGTTTTTCTGACATTTTAACAAAAATTTTGGATGTGCTAGGAATGATTAAAAAAAAATGTCAAAAATACCCCAAAAATACTTTCCTCTTAATAATAAAAATTTAGACGATAAAGTTTTGTTTTCATAAAGTTTGGCGTCTTTTTCATCATGCTATGCTCCCTGATATATATATATATATATATTTATAATCACACATATATATACATATATATATGTGTGTGTATATATATATATATATATATATATAGGCAGCAATTTTTCATTAAATAATATAGACAAGTTTTGTCTATTTAAGTTCCTTTCATATTGTCTGATGAGCTTAATAACATTATCATTGAAAGACGAAAGGAAATCACCATATTGATACATCTTTAAATCCATTCTAAGCTTTCAACTTATATAAGCCATTATCAAAGATGACAATTTTCAATATATCAACCAATACACTCTGATGTGTGACGTCATGAGCTGCACTGTGATTTTCACTTCCGTGTCTTATATACACAAGTTAGTCGTTGCTTTGAAAATTTTTCATGCAACAAAAACAATCATTATTGCTTGTCCGTGTATTGGTATATGTGTGTGTGTGTGTGAATTACGATTATTTTTAATTAAAAATTTTCTTTTTACTTTAAAACTTATTTTATATCCATGTTTGAGTAGACACTGTCTTTTTAAACAGTGTGATTCACATCTACCAGCTTGTGTAGTTGAGACTTAATAAAGAAAATGTGCAGTCCAACAGGCTTTCAACCAGGTCAGATGGTTTCCCTTACACAGAGCACATTTTCTTAAGTTTCTTGAATATGTAGGCACAATTTTCTCTAATTAAAAAGAAAAAAAATAAGGGTGGGATATTTTCTCAAGCATAGGTATCTACTAAAAATAAGGTTTAGAGTTATATATATATACACACACACACACACACACTTGGTTGGATTGATGTGAGTTTATATTTATATACACACATTTTTATATATATATATATATATATATATATATATATATATATATATATATAATGTGCTCACACAAAAAAGTTTCAAGGTAATCCTTTTTTATTTTAACACTGAAATGAGTCTGCCTCATTCAATATGGCTGCCTTATACAATTACAAAGCAAGGGCCATAACTCCTGTTTTCACTCACAAACTTGTGTAATATTGCTAGTGCATTTACTTCCCTCATTCTTGTGTGCATTTGACTCGTTGGTTTACTGAAGGTGAGATTAAATGACTGTTGCATACAAATAATAACAGATAATGGCTAGCTGCTTGTATCTGAGGATGCCCATCTATTAGGGTGGCTAGACAATCCCTGTTGCAGATGCCTGCTCAAGCTCATTTGTGTCTGTTCAACATCCACAGAGCCCACCTGTGATTCATACTGCAACTATGTCGAGTGGACCTTATTTACACTTTCTATGAGAGGGTGCATTATATGGCATGATCAGCAGCCTGAGCCAGGCCAGCACATTCAAACCTTTGGTCACAATGATTTGTGACTTCATGCTAACACAACTATTGATAGCTCTCAAATAGTTTTGCCTACCCAATTTCACTCACAATTTTGGTTTTCACAGGCACTTTCCAAAGCTACCACATACTGGGATTGTCTCCCCAAGCCAATAACATCAAGAACTCACTAACAAATTAACCCTGGTGAGATTTGGATTCAGGTCGAATGGTTGGAAAGAGAACATTCTAACCATTCTCTTTCTTGGTGCGACATAAAAGTAACTAAAAATAGTCATTAACAAAAACTGCATTTTCTAATTTGATGATAGAAATTATGATTTTATTAAGATTTCTAATAATAAAATCTTCTGTTTTCCTAAAACTGGTAACTTTTTCAATGGAAAATGATATATACACACACATACACACACACACACACATTTTTTTTCTTCATATATTTTCCAAAGTTAACCCATTAACTGTGGCAGAAATTTCAGCTGGTCTAAACTGAATTGTGGAACTACAGTGATAAAAATTCCTGTCATATCTAGTCGGTATGCCTCAACAAAGTTTTGAATATATTTACAAACATTTTCTGTTAAAGTATATACTATGCTTTTCTGAGTAATGTGTGTTTTAAATATTATGAGAAGGATATAGTGTAAATGTTAAATGCATTATTCAAACTTTGCTTGATCAGAAAAACTTTTTTGTGACAGAGTTGGTTAAAGCATGTCAAATCTAAACGCTTTCCTTTCTCCTATAGAGATGCAGGTTTGAATCCTAACAGAATGTATATTTTCTTTTAATAAGATTTCTCGAATATTCAGGCAAGTATTCAAAAATAATTAAATATGATTTACAGGGTTTTTACAGGTCCTCAAAACCTTGAGAAATCTTAGAAAATTGACACAGCCTTTTTTAGGGTGTGAAAAATCCTGGAAAACAGCAATAACCCAAAAGCTCCTTGAAAAGACCTGGAATTTTCTAAATTGTGCTACCCACACCCTTTTTCTCAATTCATGAAAGTCAAAATACCAACTTCTAGAAATCTGGCTTTTTTACAAGCTAAAACTGCCCTTTAAGAAAAACGTTTTTTTAGTTATTAGTAATTATTGCGAATGGGGGTTTGTTTCCTTGATTAGAATTAGGTCATGACCTCCAAGTTACTTCTGTATTTTCTTGTCTAGATATCGAGAAAGAATATGAAGGCGTGTCTTCTCTTAGCTCCCACATTAAACCGGCCTTGTGCCACATGATACCCATGTCGGGGGCAGGGTGACTAAATATAGTCTTCTCTTAGCTGCTATCCTCACTCAACAAGAAAAGAGGAAAAGCCAAGATAAAAAGCATCAGAGCTAAGTAAACATCTATATCAAAGATAAATTCATTTACATTCATTGAATTTGTAGTTGAAAGGTAAATAATAAATTATCTTACAGTAAAATACATTTTAGTAGAATCTCGTATATGTTTTTTTTTGTTTTTTTTTTTTTAAAAAAACAGATGAGGACTTTACTGGTACTCAGTGACAAAATAGCATGGAATGATTTGGGAAAGACCTCTCTCCTCTAACATTATCATACTATCTTTGATTAAGACTCAGCTTTTATTTCAATTGCTTCAGCTAATAAAATGAAGTTAAAAACAACTTGGCTAACTTTCATGTCTGCAATAAAACAGTGTGTCAAAAGAATGTCTTTTTTTTCCCCTTTAACACTTGCTTTTATTTAATACTCCCTTCCTTCATTCCATCGGTAATATTTATTTTAAAAAGTGATTAGTATTTTTATAAAACCTAAACATATGAAAGTGGATTTATACATTTTCTTTATTCTTGAGAATTGATAACAATAATTCATTGATATTTTTATAAAATTATGAATAAAAAAAACCTGTTCATAGTTATTTATAAAATGGTAAATAATGAATATTACATTGTAGTTGGTTTATATATTTTGATAATTTAAAAAAAAATTAAATTTATTTCTTTATAAAATGGAAAATAATAAATCTATATAAAAGGTAAATGATGAATATTACATTGTACTTGGTTCACATATTTTTATAATCTTGTAAATAAACATTTCCGAGGAAGTGAAATATGTTTACAGTAATAGCAGTGTCAAGTGAGTAACTGTCCTTCTGACACACTTTTTTTTTTTTTTTTTTTTTTTTCTTCATGGGCTTGAAGGTTAAACATTGCCAAAAACTTAATCCAATATGTACATTTTTTTTTCCCTCTCATATTTTCTCATTTAAATCCTGTCAATGGCAGAGGAAGATTAACTGATAATTAAGAGAGAAAAATGTTAAATAAAGCCTGTGAAAATGGTCCTGGGCTTTGTGCCAGTTGAAATGCAAGAATATCTCTCGTTCATCTCGATTGCTTGAAGTTAAATCATTCATTATCTTTCCCAGTACTGAATTTTCCCCCTCTTGTCTTAGATTGCAAAATTTAATCTGTGGAAAATTGCCCATTGTATGTATATTTGAAAATCTGAATCCAAAGATGTAATCTTTTAAATACTAAAAGTGAATACTTGATTATCTACACCTCCTTCAGAAGGAGAGGGTAGACTTTATTAATGATCATCAACTTGCCTGTACTTAACTTAAATGTTCCTATTACATTACTTGTGAATTGAGAATATGAATAGTTCAAGCCTTTATGCTCTCTCAGCCACGTTCAGTTACACAAATCTCTTTTCAAACTGTTGTCAGAACTTCCTGTGTTGATCAGACTTGTCATATATGAAAGAGTTGAATCTTCCTAGCCAGCACAGTTTCAGATTAATTTGGGGAAACGTACAGCACCTGTCGATTATCCTTTACATAAGAGGAATGTGAGAATTCTCAACTTTATAGAAAGAAATCAACTGAGAAAAATAGAAAGATTTAAAACGAGCATTATGCATCTATATGATACAGTGGGTCCCTGCTCAATTGTTTAGTCCAAATGGATTATATATATGATTTTATCAAGGCCTGGAGAGCAATAGTGGTTTTATGACAGTCACTGTCTATCAGTAGAGGAAAAAATGAAATGTATAAATAACTTTCAGGATCAAGTGACACTTGGCTGGAAGGTAGAGAATTCTAGTTACAGGCCAATCTGTATTGTAAATGAGTCAGTGAGTCATCTGTGGGGAGGAAATCATGATTAGAGTAAGAAATATAGAGGAAAACAGTATTTGCTGGTCAAAGAGTAGATCTATTCCTTTCGTCTGTCATGAGAGAAGACAGAAGATACTGCAAAGATATCCCAAGTGTCACTTTTCTAATCATAGACTGTACAAGGTGAACTTGATTTTATTGAATGATTTGGCTTTCTACGGTTTATCAACCATTTGCAGGTTATTTAAAGCCAGAAAATATTTTTAGATTGTTAAATTTTTAAAAAAAAAATTTTTTATTTTTATTTTTTTTTAAGGTAATGATTTAGTGATACAAGTCTTACTAATTAATCCATAGCTGGGAGGTCAGAAGAGGTGGATTCATACCTTTCCCATGGGTATTTGCACTTAAGTGAACATAACAAATGCAACTAAAATTGGAACTCTGCTCTTAAATTAACAATTCCAAGCCATTATCCATTACACTACCCACACATCCAAGTTTACAGCACCCGATATTCCCAAGCATTTAAGTACTAACCAGACTCTACGTAGCTTAACTTCAGTGATCATACTGTAACCAGTATTTCAGTGTGATGTGGCCATAAAAACACATTAATCTGTACCCCAGTTACTGTACAAATTTTTCACTGTGGTAATTGCCACAATTCTTTAGACAAAATCATATTGATGACAAACTCAGTTGTACCAAATGCACGTTATCTGGAATCTCTTATTCTGTTGATCTGTTCTCCTGCAGATAGAATACTGTCTGAGGGACCTGAACATATGTTAACACATTTACAGCAAAGATAAAGACATTAGTTTAAATGTAATTAACTTGAATAAGGACTCATCATCACAGAAATTCAGAGATTAGGGGGAACTTTTTAACACTTCCAAAATTAAGAAGGAACAAATGATCATAAATTTTATAATTTTTATTTTTAGATGCATTGCACAATGCTTCTTCAGTTTTTTTGCATATTGAAGATTTTGAATGCTAAATTTTTTTTTTTTAATCATTTCACCCCAAGCAAGGCAATAAAGCTGCTAGAATGCAAGTGGTTACTGAGTGTTAGAGAATGAGAAAAAAATTGCTATTAGGGAGAGAGGACAATAAAAGAACAAAATTAAGAAGACAGTAGATACTGATTGACGTTATATTTAAATTTTTGAAGATCAAAGTTGAGTGAGAAGCCAGAAGAATTCCACAAGCGAGAAGTGCAATAGAAGAAACTGTTAGCATAGAACTTACATGGTTACATCTAGACATTTCAACTGTAAAATGATGTGACCCTGCTGCCAATCTTGTACTGCTCTTAAATTCATAAAGTGTATGTGCCATAGCAGAAATTTCATCAGAACAATTACCATGAAAGTATTTATTGAAAAGGTACAAGCAAGCCTCATTACTGAGGTGGATAAGGAACTGAAACTGAGATGCCAGGTCAGGACCAATAACATTGCAGATTCATTTTTGGATTGTATCAAGAATCTCTAAATACATAGCAGGAACACTGGTATATATATTTTCTGTTCTCAATTTCTAGTGACATAAGCTCAGAAATCTTTGCTTTTGTTACCATTCTAAAATTACCTTATTATTGGCAGTAACAACTATTGCTTCTGATGTGTGCACAGTTGTCCTGGAAAGACTGTAATGCCAATCAGTGACAAGAAAATATGAGGAAGACAGGATGTAGAATATTAGCTTGGAAGGTTTCTTTATTATATTCAAACAGCTTGGTGGTTTTCAAGGTCCTGATGAGATGAGCAGACGTTATATGAATGACACAGGGATGGGATAAAAATGATTGAACAAAAAAAATCATTCTCCTATAGCACAGTGGTTCTCAAACAGTGCAGTGTGCCTCATTGGTGAGGTGGAATAATTGTCAAAGGTTTAGAAACAGTTTAAAAAAATTCATATATCGAAAATAAATATGATTTAAAATATGGATTACTTATGGCGGCATGGCCTGCTGTCTTTGGTCAGGATCAATCCTGGTATCGGAGAACAAGCCGTCAGCCCACACTTGTCAGTCATTGATGGCATTTGACACAGCAGCTGGTCTTTAAGTTGACCTCTTCAACTATGACCTTTCTTACCCATGTCGTTATTTTGAGAGTGTCAAGCTCTGGGGTATCTCAAACAAGCTAAACGAAGGAGTTGAATACACGCACACAAAATTGAATATAAAATAGACGACGCCTGAATAAGTCACTATATGATATTTATATCAAAAAATAAAAAATATTTACAGTTTTTTTTTTTTTTTTTTTCTTCTTTTTCCCAACCTGTTCCTAATATTTGGCGATGAAACAAAAATTTCGGCTAACTTCTCTAGGGTGGCCAGACTTTACAACTGGATTTATCTTCAAGTACTGTTGTTTGTACTTTCTAGAATAGCGCAAGGTTATTGTTGGAGTTTTTCTTCTTCAGCAGACAATTATTAAGAGTTTAGAAATAATGGTTTAGTGATACAAGTCTTACTAATTAATCAATAAATGGGCAGATTCATATCTTTCCCAATGATATTTACATTTAAGTGAATATAACAAACCGAACAGGAATTTGAACTCTGTTTACCATGCCATTATCCATTATACTCTTCGCACAATCAAACTTACAACAACTGATGTTTGCAAGCAGTTACCCATCTAGGTACGGATCATGCTCTATGTTGCTTAACTTCAGCAATCATACTAGACCTGGTGTTTCAACATGTGACTGTAAGCCCTGTCAGATTCAAAATCCGACCACTTCTTCATGCAAAAATATCAGATTTAGTTATTTTTCTAGCCAAGAAGACCCAGTTTGGTTACCCATCTAGGTACAGATCATGCTCGATGTTGCTTAACTTCAGCGATCATACAAGACCTGGTGTTTCAACATGTGACTGTAAGCCTAGAAGACATACTTTGGATAGACTTAAGGCTATCCTCTGTGGTGGGCTTTTGGGCCTTCAGACACTTACACATGTAAAAGTTATAAGAGTTTAAAAATAAGATTATATTATTTTTATTCGACACTTTCATTCAGCACAATATTTTATTGTATACACAACCGAGCTCCGTAATTTGTTGACTTTTATTTTGTGCAGTTTTCATTTTCTTTTAAAATCACCATTCTTTATGATCCCTTCACATAAAGTCCCTCTTAAAAGACATTAGGGAACCAAAACTATATAATATTTTGAATACGTCACAGTACGCATGCTAGAAAAAGAAACATGAGCAATGTACTGTGCCCCGTTTAAATTTTAATTATGGTTTAATTAGTATCAATTGTGATGAAAAGTGAAATTAAAGTTAAACCTTTAATAAAAAAATTCTTTTTCTTTTTTTTTTTTTCCTCTTTTTTTTTTCCTCTTTTTTTTTTCCTCTTTTTTTCTTCTCTCTTTTCTCTTCTCTCTTTTCTCTTCTCTCTTTTCCCTTCTCTCTTTCTCCTCTTCTCTCTCTTTTCTCTTCTCTCTTTCTCTCTCTTTTCTCTTCTCTCTTTTTTTCTCTTCTTCTCTCTTTTCTCTCTTCTCTCTTTTCTCTTCTCTCTCTTTTTCTCTTCTCTCTTTTCTCTTCTCTCTTTTCTTCTCTCTTCTCTCTTTCTCTCGTCTCTCTTTCTCTTTTCTCTCTTTCTCTCTCTCTTTTCTCTTCTCTCTTTTCTCTTCTCTCTTTTTCTTCTCTTTTCTCTTCTCTTTTCTCTTCTCTCTTTTCTCTTCTCTCTTTTCTCTTCTCTCTTTTCTCTTCTCTCTTTTCTCTTCTCTCTTCTCTCTTCTCTCTTTTCTCTTCTCTCTTTTCTCTTCTCTCTTTTCTCTTCTCTCTTTTCTCTTCTCTCTTTTCTCTTCTCTCTTTTCTCTCTTCTCTCTTTTTTCTTCTCTCTTTTCTCTTCTTTCTCTTCTCTTCTCTCTTTTCTTTTCTCTCTCTCTTTTCTCTTCTCTCTTTTCTCTTCTCTCTTTCTTCTCTCTTTTTTCTCTTCTCTTTTCTCTTCTCTTTTTCTCTTCTTTTTCTCTTCTCTCTTTTCTCTTCTCTCTTTTTCTCTTCTCTCTTTTCTCTCTCTCTTTTCTCTTCTCTTTTTCTCTTCTCTCTTTTCTCTTCTCTCTTTCTCTTCTCTCTTTTCTCTTCTCTTCTCTTTTCTCTTCTCTCTTTTCTCTCTCTTTTCTCTTCTCTTTTTCTCTCTCTTCTCTTCTCTCTTCTCTTCTCTTTTCTCTTCTCTCTTCTTCTCTCTTCTTTTCTCTCTTTTTCTCTTCTCTTTTCTCTTTTCTCTTTCTTTTCTTCTCTCTGTTTGATATTTAACTTTAAATGAGTTATTTAATTTTTAATTGCGTGTAACTACAGTAGTTACTACATGTTACTTCAGATTGTTTGATTCACCAAGATTGAAAAATCAATGGACATACACACATACACTGCACTTTTATTTATATAGAAGATTCAAAACTGTTGAAAAAATAAAATGTTGTCCACTTTGTGTATTTTCTTATTAGTTTATTTTAGTTCCTCTACGGATTATAAAATTTGATGTATAAATTTGTTTTTAACTTTAAATTTCATGTTAAGTTCTCAGCTGGTGAAACGTTTGACGTTTTCTATTTGCTGAAAGCATTTAATGTTTAATGTGTAGCAGTTATTTTTGGACGTTGATTTCTATTGATTTTTTCTTCTTCAAATGTTGAGCTGTAATCCAAGCATTAAAATGACACTTGAGATTTCTGAGAAATACTTGCTATTCTAACCTTTTACTCTCCAGTTTAAAATAAAGGGAGAGTGGAAAAAAACTGGAGTTGTAGGTAGGATTAGTTTAGAACACGGTTGTCCAAACCATGGGCCACAGTGTGGCCCACTTGATATTTTTGTGTGGCCCACTGCACCCTAAAATCTTTAGGTATATTTTCATTTACTTTAGTAACACATCAAATTATTCTCTGATTGTGCTAGCAGGTTCACTGTCCAATTGCACTAAAAAGGGGGAGAGTTCAAAGGCCTTTGCTGAGACACACCGGCTGGTGTGTGGGGCAAGATCCAGAGCTAAATAAAAATTATTTAGCTTATCTAGAAAACTGTTATGCATGTGGATGGAAGGAGGGTAGTACATACTGCTGTGAACAATTCTTTTTTGTGCATGAAAAACATCAAAACTACTGAAAGAAATAGGCTGAGTGATTCCCCATTCAGTTATGTTAGTTACATTCTTAGAATAAAAACTAGTGCCGTAAAACCAAATATTCACAATATTATAAAAGGAAAGAAATGTCAAAAATCACACTGAATTTATTTTATTTTGTGTATGTAATAATTTTTTTTTATACTGTCAATAATACATTATTTTTTGTAATCATACTTATAAAACCCAGGTTGTGTGTGTCTGTTCGTTTATATATTGGATCGGATTTCCTACATTTTTCAACTGATTTCGACAAAACTTCACAGGACTACGTAAAATTACCTTGCAGTGGTTCTGACAGCGCCAAAAATTGGAAAAACACAAATGTTTTTGCATGAAATCAATTTGAAAACACGATTAAGAGGCATCACTGTCGCCAGAATGAAAGGGGGACAACTCATATCGAGTTATACTTATGATAAAACCCAGGTTGTTTGTGTGTGTGTGTTCGTTTATATATGGGATCGGATTTCCTACATTTTTCAACAGTTTTCAATAAAATTTCACCTTTTTTTTTTTTTTTTTTTTATTTTTTGGCAGGTATTGTTTCTTATTGTCTTGAACACTTTTTTCTTTATTTTTACATTCAGAATGCTTTAAAAATTCCATTTACAAGACAATTGTTTATAATAAAATTCTATTCAATCAGTAGACTCATAATGATTGAAAACAATGTTTTTGTTTGGGTTTGACCGATTCGTAAGAAAAAGAAAAAAGCTAATTAAGACATGTGTGTCCGTCAACCTTAAACAATAATCTTTGTCAATTTTATTTTTCAGTCTTTATGATGGTCGATACTTGATCTATCTCTTACTGTTACATCCCCAGGCAACGCCGGGCTCTACTACTAGTTATATATATTTATTAAAATTTGATATTCACGTTTTGAATTTTTTAAAAGCATGTTTATACAAAGTACTTTTATGGTTCGGTGAATATACCTAAATTTCTAATTTGGCCCATTAAGAAAAAACGATTGAACAACCCTAGTCTAGAACAGTGTTTCTCTACTGATGTGTTCCTGAAACCTTAAAGTTCTGCTAGAGGTCACGAGGAGTTCTGATATAAATGATGCTAATGCATTTTTTTGAGTAATTTTTAATTTTATATTCACAATTTTAATATATACATATGGCAGATTGTTGGAAAATCCTTGGTTATTATAAAAGGCTCTTATATTATTTAAAATTATAATAATCATAGGGGATGTATTCAGCGATGTCTATATAGTGTCAGTGTGAAACCATTTTCATTGCTTAGTGGACAGGACCTGTACGTGGCAGCTTCAAATATCAAGAAGTTGAGTGCATGGTATCCATATATTGTTTTTACCACGGGAACTACGATAAAAAATATAAATGTGATAGATATTAACCTTTACACACAGTCCATAGTTATATTCTCCTCTATGGGGGTGGTCTTGCTCAGAAGAGGTGTCTGCGAAATGTTGAACCACTTTTCATGGTTGTCCTGATGTTATATAAACCAGAGAGATATATAGATGACACCTTCATACTCTGGCCATAACAGGAAGGGGGTCCAGCTACTACTGGACAATGTGAACTCAATAAGATCATTGATACAATTCATAATGGCAAGAGAGAGTGACAACAAACTCGCATGTACTAATCTTGAACAGAGCATTGGTTCAAGACCTCTGTATACTGCAAGCCAACATTCACCAGAAAATACCTCAACTCTCACTACCCATACAGTGTAAAGAAATGGATCATCCATTGTTTACAACATTGAGCAAAAGTCGTAAGTGGTGACCTGGTACATGATCAAGAAATGGTCAGTATAAGCAGTACCCAACAATGTAACAGCTACCCTGGGTACGTGGCAGCCACTCTGACAAACTGGGATAGAAGGATACAAGAGGATAACAACATTCAGAAAACAGCTTCGGTTTGCCCTACTCTATGTAAAAGGATTATCAGAAAAATACAAAAGATATATTGTCTATATAACATTATGGATGACCTTCAATAGTGGTTCGGTACTTCGCAAACACCTCTTCTGAGTAAGACTCCTCCCCCCCTCCCCGATAGAGGAGAACATGTCTGTGTATGCCATCCCGTGCAGTTGTGGTAAGAAATATAAAGGAGAAACAGGTTGCCCTCTTCAGCTAAGACTGCAAGAACATCATAAAGCTGTAATGTGAGGGGGGGGCGGAATAGAAAATCAGGCATAGCTGACCACAGTTGGAGGTTAAAAGGGAGATCACTGCGCCCCCTGTCGGATGAGGTTGAAATAATAGACAACCTCACTGAAAATATGATAACTTAAGGAATCGGCACATATGCTTGGCCACAAAAATCTAAGCTGGCCAGGCACAGAAATCAGTGCAATATGGGAACAAATAAAAACAGTGCTAGAGAAAAGCAATAACAAAATTGCAATATGAGCTCTGGTTTTAAAAAATGTGGTTATTGAGACATTAAGTTTATAAGTCTCAAAAATTCATACAATGATGTCTTCAAAGACATATAGCCCAAGTGTTGGTTGGATGCAGTGACTTAAATAGTTAACAAAAGTTGGGGGGGGAATGTTGAGTTAAAGGGAGATAACTGAAGTATCCAGAAGAGGCATGGCACGGAAACTACCCTGGTGGACAAAATAAGGAGTTCAGTTAGACATTCCAATCACCTGAAGAAGCGTACAATGGCCAAAATGTGAATATGGCAATAAAAATGAGGACAACAGTCCAACAATATAAATAATGTCAATAATTAGTCGTCTTCTTTACGTCTGTCTTTTCTTCTTACATGAAGTATTGTCGACCATAATTAATTTTGACTAGTATTTACTTTCATCTTAGTTGCTTTTTATTGCATCCTTATTCAGGCTGTCAACCTACAGCAGCAGTTTAGACAACAAAGATTAAAAATAAGCTGTCATTTATATTTGAACTTGTCCTTTTTTTGCCCCAGGCAAGCCTAGTTGAACAAAGCAGCTGCTTTAATTGAATCTCACAAAATCTGATCCTTTTACTTGCAGCTGAATCATTTTTGTGATAAAATGACAGTACAAGTAAAAATTGAATAACTGTTGTTAGTGTTTTAATTTAATAAAAATGCTTTTTCTAATGGTAAATGAGCACCATGACATTATTCACTCCACCAGAATTTTGGAAATGGCATGCTGTATTGCTTGGCATTCACATCGGAAGCTTCAATACAAATATTTCAGAGTGTTTGGGTGTTAATCTGAGGACAGAGCAGAGGATTAGGAAATAGTTGGATGAGTCTAATGGTGATTATGAAGGTACAACAGCTTGGAAAACTCACTCTGATCATTGATAAGAAAAGAACTCTGAATTTGTTGGTGAGGGCCTCAGACTCAACATGGAGACCTACATCAAGTACCTTGAGGAGGTAGTGCTGCCCTTGGTCAAGAGGGTGACTACTGGAAGACCCTATATCATATTTTTCCAATTATCAAGAGTTTAATTTACTCTTTAGTATTTCAAGATATATTTATGAAAATTAAACAAAAATATGTTAAAATGAGATGTCTGTTATTTTCATTTTTGCATAATTTAGAAGACAATTTATCCATTGCACCCTGTACAATTATGGCCATGAGAAAGACTGAAATGAGTGGTGAGTATAGGTTAGATTTGATCTTCTTTAAAGCTGTTCATTAATAATTGGCAATTCTGACAAGAAACTTTTGTGAATGGTCAGTCGTAAATTTTGGCTTTCTTTGGCAGCCTTGATGACTTTTTTGATTTTATTGCATAATGGAAATAGTCAAAAGTACAAAAAACATGAATTTGGTACAGTTTATCCACAATTTTGGCTTGAATGTTCTGTGACTCTTTTGAAAATTGAAAAAATACAAATAAAAATCAAAACAAAAATAAACAGATTTTAATACAATTTACTTTATAGAATGTTGTTTCAACCAAGTAACCTTCTGGTCATTTTCAGTGAATCAAAACAAGCTTTTATCTAACTGTCATGATAGTGAGATGCTGAAATCATGTGACTTTGAATTTAAATTCTCTAAAAGACATCCCAACCTATTCATAGATGGGATAGTGGATATAGGCATTGGGGAATGAAGTGTTGATGTCACTTAGTGGTGGAGAGTTCAATTCCTGAATCAGGTAGTGTCATTGTGGTTCAGAAAGTATGAACCAGAAAATAACACTGCTTCTCATATCCGTCAAAATAATTGAAACCTGAAGATGGCCAGATGGTACTTGGTTGAAACATGTTTATTTAATTTGCACTTTATAGAACTTCTTTTTTTTTTTTTTTAATCTGTCTTGTATTGATTTTCAGTGTAAGGAAATAAATTGATTTGTAGAAAAATCCCCTAATGCACTTTCCTAAAAATTCTGATGATGCTGACCTTAACCTGTAAGAAATTTCTGGCTAGCATGGGGATTATTATTATTATTATTATTTTTTTTTTTTTTTTTTTTTTGTTTTTCCTCTGAAATGCCATGTCCCTTCAGGATGTAGACAATCCTGACACTCCATGCAATTCTTGCCTTTATTAGCCAAGAATTGCCATGCATTCTTGGGAAAGATAGTGGATTGGTTTCTCATTAACTTCTCTACACCATGGAATTCAATATTTTCTTTCTCATAGACTAATTGCTACCCTGGACTAGCAAGTTGAATCTGTTATTTAACTCATAGCTGGGGAACTGAAGCGAATGCAATAGACTCACCTGGAATTTGAACTTTTCTCTCTAATTTTGCTTTATAACAATATTATTATGCAGCTCCCTTTTCTCTCTCTCTCTCTCTTTTTTTTTTTTTTTTTTTTTTCTCTCTCTCAAATAATCAATTCACCCCAAACAAGGCAATAATACTTCAGAAGGAACCTGAAATGCAATCTTAAACAGGAAATAAGGAATAAATCTCTACTCCTGTTTAAAAGCTGGGGAGGCATGTGAACCAGATGATAAGCAAACCTATCTATTAACTTTTGTTCTAGAATTGAGATAACAATTAACCATAACTTATGCAAGGTCATGGCCATCCACAACTTCCCATCTTTTGTTGATCTAAGTAGTTTTGACTATTTAGCATATTTCTGCCATCCTTTCACACAAATTTGTCCAATTGTGCAACATGCCATTTCAAGCTACTTTTCTTGCCTTCAGTATGCCCTGTGAGTGCTAAAATTTCTGAGCCCACTTTCTCATTATGTGGCCCAGAAATTTGGACTTTTTCTTTCAGATTGTAAGTCTTTTTTTTTTTTTTTTTTTTCCAGAATTATTGTTTATATATTCTGTCTGATATTCTCAATATAACATGATAATCATCATCACTTGTAGTCTCTTTACCTGTGAGGAAATTATCCAGCTTTCCTGTAATTAAGGAGAACAGATATTGCATAACAGTTTGTTGCAATGTTTTTGCAACAACCACAATAATTATACTGTTGATCCTTTCATGTAGAAGATGAATGTAGATATAGTTGTTGGTTAGTTAAGTGTTACTGTCACTTAGGTGGGATCTTATAGATTTTACTAGCTGATCCAGGGATTGAACTCTCGTTCAGTAGGAATGAATGCCAAATGGCATCACAAACAAAAATATCCCCTACCAGGTAAAAATAATGGACATCTGAAGATATCTTGAAATGAATTGGACAAAAGCTGAAAACAGTATTTTAATTAAATCAGTTTCAAAATACTTGGACTTTTTTGTATAAATTATTTCATTTTTATTTTCAGGCAAGTGCAGTCAGTCACATTAAATGGAGGTCTGAAGATGACATCATGGTAAGAAAATCTTTATGCATATCGAATTTAGTTGTATTTTTTTTTTTTTTTTAAATAGCCTTTTTAACACTTATTTTTTAAATTTTCATTTTTTTTACATTATTTTTTTATTAATGCAATGCTGCCAGTCTATCAAAATAATGACCATTATACTCTTATCAACATTACACTTAAACACTTTTTAATATAAGGAGTTCAGAAAGATGGATTTTGAAGACCATTTTAAATTACTTAGATCTATACAGATTCCAGCTTATTTATTCTTTCCTATTTTGTCCCCCCCCTTTTTAATAACTTTTAAGGTGTTCCTGAAACACTGCTATTTAAAAGCCTTGTTTTTGTCATATAGGAAAATCCAACATGGCGCGTAAACGAAATATTCGGTGAAAAATCTCATTTTAAACACCGCATAGAATGTAAAGTTCTTAAAGCAAACCTATGCCAAACTGTTTTCCTGAATCCTTGATGACTTGGCTGTCCGAAAATGACAACATCAAGATGAAATAATGGAAACTGACCGTGAAAAACACAATTATGCGCAACAAGTTTTCGATCAATCAGTAAACTTCTGGACCTTTTCAGTTGACGTTATAGGATCTAGAGGGCTATTGTTCGCACTGGTAATTAATCTTTGATTTGGCTGGAAAATGTCACTCGGCGGTTAGCATTAAGAAATTATGCCCAATTTTCTGAGAAAAATCACCGTTTTTGGTGGGGGGGTATGAAAAAATATTTATTTTCACTTCAAACTTCATCCCTTTCGCTTTCATTTGGCATGAACATCATTGAATAAAAGGAACGGCTAAATGGCCTGGCGATGGGGAAATACAAAAGATATGCGGCGAAAAAAAAACAATGTCGTCTGCTAAGTGTTGTTATCATCTGAGTCACGTGGTGTTAAAAACAAAACCCATCAAGCCATTGTTCAAACATAGGTTCTATCAAGCCCTACTAATGTTGACCCTTTTTTTTCACTCTTTGCTCTTATCTGGGAGTGGTTGGTTTTATTACAACTTGTTCTAAACATTTATTGCTGGCTGGCTGACCTTTGACCCAGAGATGTCAGTCAATTTGGTTTAATTTTCCTTATCACTGCTAGGTGTGGGGGGGGGATTTAGTTTTCTGGTGGTCAGGAATTGCAGATAAATCTTTCGCCTTTTACTAAAGATTTCCGTGGCAGGGTGTCAATTGTTTTTAACCCCTGGCAGTCATATAATTGAAAATTACCAATGGACTTTGTCACATTTTGTCCCCTAGGAATGTTGATTTCTTTCAAAACTCAATTTTATGCCTGAAATAGTTTGATTATGAGTAAGGTTTTCGGATTTTCAAAAAAAAAAAAAAAAATGTTAATTTCCCATTAATGGGGAAAAATTTTGTTTAGAACTAGAAAAAAAATGCAAAATTTTCACTATTTTTTCACATTTTATCCCCTGAAAAAAAATTTTGAGTCATTTACACCAGCCAATTTTACTTTTAAATGAAAGAATATATCCTTTGTTTTCATAAAATACCTAGTTTCATGGGGTTCAGATAAAGTTTCCTTGATATTTGTTTAGGTGATTTTTCAATATTTTACCCCTATAAAAGTATGAAAATCCTTTTTTTTTTTTTTTTTTTTTTTTTTTTTTTTGAGAGAAAATAAGCTGTGACAAACCTAAATTGACTTTATTTAAGTTCAGTGGGGCTATAGGAAACCTCAAAGAGGTGTGGTAAACATGTATAGACATTTATATTTGAACAAAACACCTTATCACTGTCTGACTTTCTGGAATGACAGGACAGTAGAATGAGGACAGTCTCCCCACTGTAAAGGGTTCAGTTTGTAATTCTCTGTATCGATATACACCTGATGAAGGCCAGAGGACACAACGTCCGAAATATTGTGATAACAGCAACAAAGATAAGGGCCTTACGTAGGTTATGTTTTGACCATTGTGCCCAACAGGGGTTTGCTGATCCAGGTGACCTTCAGAGAATGTTGGACTGAACCATGGCGATCTTTATTTAAGACCATGTTATCATGCTTGTCTCACCCAGAACTGGAGGCATATCTTAAATCTTGTTATTCCACTGGGAGCAAAGATTTTGAGTTTTGTTTTAGGTTTGCTGAGATATTCAAAGAAAAGAGTAGTTTAAGAACTCATTTTATTTAGCTCAACACTTAATCCACTTTATCAAGGTATTTTTTTTTTTCCTTTATTAAACTCATATTACAATTAATATATAATTTAGTTGACTTTTGGATCCATCACTTCCCACTCTGTTAACAATAGTATATGGAATGTTATGCATTAAACAAAAACCATATTTGGGGCTGTGAATTCTGGAACAAAAATATGACCTGAAACAAAGTAAAAATGAAAGTAACTTTTTTTTTTTTAATTGTTTACTAATGAAGTATGCTGACTTATTTGGTCAAAAATACACTTTTTTTATGATTATAGAAGTTGAAAAGTAGGAGCAGAAAAAAATGTGTGGTTTAGCAGCAGGGTTAGTATTATGTACACCCACCTCATTTCAGTCAGTTTTGCCATGCGTGATACACACTGAGGCAATCATGTATCTTTCAGTACATGACTGACGAGGCAGATTTTTTCCCGCAGTAGGTTGCCATTTCTTTCAGCGGTAGACTAGTTGCCATCCAGTGCTGTAGAACCCAGTCTCCTGTTATTTATTCAAAGCTGTGGGGAGAAGAGGTGGATTCATGCCTTTCCCAATGATATTAGCACGTAAGTGAATGTAATGGATTTGACTGGAATTTGAACTGCTATCCATTACTCCACCTCATTTACAATATCTAAAAACATCAGATTAAATTTATTGAATTATGCCATTAACTTCCTATAACAATATCCTCAATAGATGATTTTTCATTAATTTTGTAGTATAAAATGTTTTTTTTTTGTTTTTTTAACTGTAAACTAAAATTCAACATTTTTTTCTTTTCTACATACCATTTAGAAAGGAAAACACGTTATCGAAAAAATTAACTTTTATCAATACATTTATGAATAACAGTATCAGAAAAAAAATATTAAATTAACTTTATGTAACAAATAGCATTTCTAAATAAATTTTGCCATGTAAAAACAGAATCAAAAAGTTTTTCAAAGAAAAGTCTGTTAAAAATTAAACATTACAAAACAATATTAAAATTAATCTTCTTGGGAGAGACTATGTAATATTTGTAATAAGAAATACTAGAAAAATAGTATTAATAAATTATTTCTTTAAATCAAGTAAAATTGTTATAAGAAGTGTGGTAAAAATTCATGCTTTTTTTCATTGGTTTCTTGTTGAAGATCTTACTTAGAGGTTTGTTTTTGTGGAAGTGTTTATTTATTAATTTTAGAAAATGCAGTCCAATATTAATATTTGACAGTTTACAGAAGGTGGAGTTGAACTAAATTATTTTTCTTTTTCTATTTCTACATCTCATTTCTGGTATTTCGGTACTACCTATAGGGATTAAGTAATTTTTGAAACCACCTTGTGGAGAGCCTTTCCATTAATTATTAAAATTGGACAATAATTTACTAATTCTGGTGCAAATGGTGGTAGGCATTGGGGTAGTTAGAACTAACATTAGTATAATTGAGGGTTTCATTCTCTTTATGGTAAGGTTGTAAAGGTTTTATTATTAAGGTTAAGGATGATATCTAGGTAATCAACAATTTTAAGGTTAGAAAAAAATCTTAAACCCTAATAATTTAAAAGCCCTAATGATTTTCTTTGTAACTTCACTGTTAGTGGACCATTATATTAGAGATTAAGATGAGTCTGTCATCCTTTATATAGTCCTACTAGTTCCAGCTTTACAATTCTACTAAGCACATCTAAAATATAAAAACATACTAAATCAGCAACCTGGGCTGAGTCATACGCTTCCATGGGGACATCAAATTTTTTATTGTGGCACTTAGAATTATTCAGTGTTAGCAGCGATTTTGTAGCCATTAAGATAATATTAGTTTCATCATCCGTTATTTCCATATAGTCCTTTACAAAGTTGATACTATTAACTAGGAGGTCCCTAGTGATAGAGAAATAGAAAATCTATTATGTCAAACTTAATGAATGTAACTTGATCCTTATTTCTCATATTGGTAAACCATTTAAGAGTATCTGACAAATCCATCCAAAGGTTAGTACAGGTTGTGATTAGTAGTTTATCAGTTATTTTTTTAATTATATTTTTTGAGATTAGATCTAGTTCAGTTTTAGTTGGGTTTATTAGTCTAGATTGTGTACTGCTAGTGAAATTCCGTTTATGGTCCTTAAATAAAATGTAGGCATCTTTAGTATGGATCTTTCTCGCTCTATCGGCAATATTTAACTTATTGGCTATTTCGGTATTTTCTGTATCGATCTCGGATATCTTACTGTTGTATCTATCTAGTTTGTGTGTGTCTGTTATTTTTGTTTGTGAGGATTTTGTGGTAGTGTGAAGGGTTACATCTATAAATATTTTTAGATTTATCGGATCTTACCCAAATGTCTTTGGAGTTTCTAATAGTCTTTATGTCCTTTAGTTCTTTTTGGAATTGGTTGAATTGCTTGTTGAATTTCATTTTTTTTTTTTTTTTTTTTAACTATGTCAAACATGTCTCTTTCAAAAGGATCCAGGAGTTTACAGGAAGGTGGAGTTTGTTGGATTTTTAGATTGAAGGTTTCATATTTGTGATTTGGTGTTTCAGAGGTGTTAAGGTACAAAAATGCTTTCCATCAGTCTCTTCACGTCATTTTTTTTTCCCTAGTACTACAGTTTTAGCTGATCCTGTTTTCACAAAGTCAGATCCTAAGCCTTTATTTCTGCCCCAGATTAAATAATGATTTCAGTTCAAAATTCCCTTAAGTTTACCTGGATAAGCATACCTAAAAATGTCACAAAGGTTGAAATGTGCTAACAACAAAGATGTGTATCATTAGTCCAAATGTAAATAATGCCTCATCCCAGAAATTCAGAGAATAGGTATTAACATTCTCTTAGATTGCGTTCATTATTTAGTATTTTACAAGTATATAATGAATTTAAGTTCATTTTCCTGTTCATTAGCTTCAGTTTTCTTATATTAGTAAGGCACTTTATATAAACGAATGCACAATAAGTATATTGCTCTAACATCTAAACAATAATTACCTCTGTTATAAATGTTTACTAATAAGTTACTAATGACCCACTCATCCTGGGTATGACAGCTCAATCTAGCAGCAATTAATTATTATTATCAGGTCCTCCCTCACCTTGGGTGGTAGCATCTGTTAGGGTCCCAGCTATGGGCAAATAGTGAATCTCAAAACAAAAACATACAAAACACTATGAAAGTATAAAATTGCATTATCATAAAAATACCAGTAATATATTTTATTTAAAATAAATTGCCAACAATACATAGTTATAGTAAAGTGATCAACAAAACATTTTATTTGGAGTTGAAGCCATAAAATTGTGTTCAACATGTATTTTTTGGCATTAAAATAAACTATAGAGATTGATATACTACTAAACAAAATCAATCAACCAATTAATAACCTACCTCAGCACATCTTTGTATCTTTCAATTTATAGTGACTAATTTACCATTAAAATCTTTCAAAATGTCCATAATTATAATATAACCTATAATGATTTATATAGTTAGTTCAAATAATTTGTATCATTAATTCAAAATTATTATAGTTATTGGCATGATTAATATTAGTTACTAATAAGTTGCTAGTATTTACTAAATTTCTTTCAGAAAATGACCAAACAAGGATGGTTAGCAATATTGTTTTTCCAAATGGTCAAGGGATGATCGTCTGGTTTTTAAAATTGGCATTTTGAAGGTTTTTCTGCTTTTTGTACCTAGGCTGGAAATCAAGCTGTGTTCATTGATAAAATATGCAACTCCCTTGTTCACTGACTAGGTCTTTTTATTTTAAAACACTTAGTCCGCTTGTTGCAAATTGCACATCAACACAAGATATTATTCTCATGTTAAGTTTCTGAGCCTACTCTTCCATGCTGGCTCAAGGCATGTTGGAAGTGAGCATTTGAAGATTTTCCTGCAGCAGCTTGCCAATTCTTTCTGCAGTAAACTGGTTGCCAAACAAGGCTATAGCACCCAGACTGTTCTGCTATTTAACCCATAGCTGGAGTGAGAAGAGATAGATTCATACCTTCCCCCCAGGGTATTTGTGTGTAAGTGAATTTAAAGAACTTGACTGGAATTAGAACTCTGCTCTCTGATTTCTCATTCTGAGCTGATATCTATTACACCACAACACACATCTATCACACACAAAACACATACATATATATATATATATATATATAGTTAGTAATTTTGAGTTTGTTTTGGCAAGCAATTGTGCTAAAATTACTTGTTCTATATTAGGAATTCCACTTGAAATAATAATCTGAAATGAAAGACCTTTTTTTTGGCTTTTTGCCATTTTTTTCCCCCTCTTTTTCCTTTTTCTCTCCTTTTTGTTGAAACAAGAGGTTCTGCAATAATTGCTTATGGTTATTCATATTTTCTTTGATGAGGTCAACAGCCATTGACTGAACGAAACAGTTATAAAGAATAGATTTATAATTTGTGCCAAACTCTTTCAAATGTAGAACTTTGGTGTAAATGACATTGAAAACAGAAAGGATCTGTTGTACTTTGAATTCTAGAAGTTGTCAAGTTCCTTTTTAGATTGTTTTGTCAGATAATTTTAGAATTTCATTGGTATGACATTATTTTTATGGTCATTATAAACTAGATTATGAATCTCATCAATTTCAGCTTTTTAGAGGATGCCAAAATGAGAAACAATTATGTTGGGCAGTTAGAACGTTCACTTTCTGACCATGAGACCTGGGTTCGAATCTCACCAGGGTTGATTTCTTAGGCAGGTGACTTCTTGATGTTATTGGTTTGTAGTGAGGCAATCCCAGCATGTGGCACCTTTGGAAAGTGCCTGGGACCCAAACCTTGTGAGTGAAAATGGGTAGACAGAATCCTTGGAGGTTGTCAATGGCTGTGATAGCATGAAGTCACAGTGTTTGAGTGGGCTGGTTTTGTTCAGATTGTTGATCACTCTAGATAACACACCTCTCTCCCAGAAACTGCAACTAAGGTCTACTCAGCATAGTTGCAGTAGAAACCACAGGTGGGTTCTGTGGGTGTTGAACAAACACAAAAATACGGCTGAGCAAGCATCTGCAATGGGATTAGTTAACTGCCCTCGTAGACAGGTATCTTTTGAATGCAAGTGGCTGGCCATTAATGTAATGTTATATATATATATATATATATATATATATATATATATATATATATATATATATATCTCCTTGTGTCATGATGTTGTTTCTAAATGTTTAACTCTTTTGTTACTTTTTTTTTTTTTTTTGTTGGATTTTTTCCTCTGTCTTCACTTATCATTCCTTCTCTGTTGTTATTTAATTATCAAACTTTTTTTTTTATTCAGCACTGTCCCCCCTCCAACTTGTTTAATTTAGAATATGTTTACCCACTGTTATTCATCAATGCCAAAAATGAACTTCCATCATTTTTTAGTTGCTAGTAGAGATCAATCATTACTTAATATGAATTCTGTTGAGGTTTTTCGGTCTGAACATAAATTATTATGAAAGGAAAAAATACACATATATATATATATATATATATATATATATATATATATATATATATATATATATATATATATGGGCTTAAGCAAGTGGATGGCAGAACAGTCTAGGAGAAATAACAAAAGAACAAAACTTCAAAACTTATTGAGAACTACAAGGAACAGGAAAAAGTGGAGTCATGATTGCCTATATCCGGAAGGGACACAACACATACAAGAGAATATATATATATATATATATATATATATATATACACACAGACACACACACACACACACACACACACACACATGTTAATGGCTGGTGACTTGTATTTGAGGATATGTATCTACTAGGGTGTCTAGCTAATCCCTACTGCAGACGCCTGTTTAGGTAAATTTGTTTGTGTTCAACACCCATTATCTAGCATGATCAACAGTCTGAACAAGGCCAGCATGCTCAAAGCCTCAGTCACAATGACTTGTGACTTTGTGCTAGCATGGCCATCATTGGCTTCCCAAGGGTTCTGTCTACTCAATTTCACTCACAAGGCTTGGGTCAACCAGTGGTGTGGTTTTCAGGCACTTTCCAAAGATGCTGCATTCTGGGAACGAACCACCAATAAAATCAATAAGTCACCTTCCTGACAAATTGACAATGGTGAGATTCAAACATGGGTCTTATGGTCAGTTCTAACCACCCGGGTATGTGTTAAAGACTACCAGTCCCTTAAAATGTTTAATTTTATGTTCCATATTACGTTTGATGATATACAATGGTAAACCATTGTTGATAAAAATACAATGAATTTCCTCAAATTCCGGGTTAAGAGTAACAAGGGAAACAAATCATCAAAGAACAATGGACTAGAGTAGAGATCAAGTTAATCTTATGGGACTTAGGAACAAAAGAATTTCAATTACTTTACTTATATATATATATATATATATATATATATATATATTTTTTATTATTTTTTCTTTTGATAATATGCAGTCAATCCCCAGGTTACAACAGTCCTGACCTATGATGATGCAATTGCCATTAATCTTGTTTTGACTTATGCCGTTTACCTCATACATACCACACAAATGGTGCAGCGGAAGAATAACTTGTCATATGGTGCTAGAGTGAGGAAGGTGGCATGGGTCAGTTTCTGGTTGTACACCATATTGGATTGTTGGTGAGCGAGTGCTTATTCAAGGAAAATTTAGGAATGGATCTCTGTAAGTTGAGGATCCCCTGTAAACATAATCCGACTCTTCAGTTACAAACTGTACCTCAAAAATGGAACAGATTGTAAAGGGAATTTCTGTACCAGTTTTGATTTACAATGCGACCATTATCTTCAGTTTCTGATTACGCTCTTCATGCTTTCAGTCCATCAGAGTTTGGATCCGAATTAATTACCTGAGTCTGTTAGATTAAAAAAAAAAAAAAAAAAAAAAAAAATGGTGAACTGTAGCCACCTTCTTTACTGGTCCATCCAATGTCCAATCCCTGCGGCTGATCGATGAGATGATCACTTCGATCCAAGCCTTGCCCTATCCTATGTTGTTTGATTTTTGATCATAAGCCTGTCAACGTTGTATTAGTTTGGTCCAAGCAGAATGAAGTCACAAGTAACAAAAAACAATTTGAGTAAAAGAAAATGTTTTTTATATATACGTTCTTTGTACAGGACTTGGTTAATTCTTGATATTAAAAATTATTAGTTCTTCATGCAGAAAAATATCAGCCCTTCCCACTTCCAAAGTTAAACATGACACTTTGGTTGGTTTAGCAAAGTCTAAACAAGGCTTATGTCAGAGGTTTCCTTCAGGCAGGAAATCATGCAAGATCAGGTGAAGCGGTCATCTCATGTCCGGTGTCTGAAACAACACTTTTGGTTTCTTTGATCTCCCGTTTATATGGACCTTCACTTGAAACTGGCATGAGGTATGACATAGCCTGGGTTTCTGGTGATTCCCCTAATTGCCAACAAGAGCTCATTGTTGTCTGGTCCTGGGAAATTAATTACATACCCAATTTTGGGGAGATCCCCTCTTCCATGAGTTGTGCTCATAGGATGTCGATCCATCTTAATTCTTTCCTTCTCATTTTGGTACCACACGCCAACACTTTCAAATGGGTGTGAGCAATTCCTCCGCCTTCTTTGATATTTCACCTGCATCTGCCACCTTGACTAACCTTTGACCAATCTGGCTCTTGAACACTTGATGTGGCTTAACTTATGGTCATTAATTAAAATTATCATTTGAAATTTTACATAAGTGAAATTTTCCCAGCCTGGTTTTGCTTAAGAATCAGAAATTTACCAGCTGGTTCCTCTGGTCAGCTATCCCTCCAATCTTGCCAGGGTCATTGCACTCCAAATACCCAGGTTACATAAAGAAACTCTATTCCCTTGATTTGGTTACAGATCAAATCTTATCTATCCTGTTTTTTGTAACTAGTGCTTCTCTAGCTGCTTCATTAATCAGCTGTCAGCTTAAAGATTGCCACATAGCTTCTTGTGGTAATATTACCTTTCTTTAAATAATTTTTCTGGTTTTAGAGAATTAAGCTTTACTCTTGGAAAAAGAAGTCTTCCTTCTTTCTCTTGATCTGTCCCTTGTGTTCAATTCATTAACCTTTCTCACCGCATTCCAAGTTTGTGATTTTAACCCTTTTCTTTCCATTCAACAGTGTCAAATAGTGTCACAAACTGCTTTGTAAAATTTCTCCAGAAACTTTTGAATATTTTGATAGCATCTTAGAACAAGATTGATACCTCATTCTATATGCCTTGTCTCTTCAGGATGTTGGTGATAATGGCTCTCCACAACTTCCTATTCTTTGTAGCTCTTAGTAACATTTATCTTTTCATAGTCATGCTCAGCCCATGTTCTGCACAAGATTAAGTAGGTTGCTCACTGTTTCTCCTTTGTTCCTGTATGCCCTGTGAGTGTCAAATTCTCTCATCCTTCTTTTGTATCCTAGAAATTTCTGTTTCTTACTGATTCTAAATATAAGCAGCCTGTTTGTTTCCATTTTCCTTAAAACTCCCTTGTCACTCACGTGTTCATTGGTATTCTCAGCATCCTTCTGTAGAACCACATTTCTGTTGTCTTCATCTCTGAAAAGTTTGTTCAGCATTCATTGACATAGGAAGTCTGGTATTTAGTCCTCTTTTCTTTGTTTTGTAATGAAAATTTCCTGTTTCTTTATAATTTAAGCTTTTGGAAGACATCTTTTATTACTTTAATACACCTTTGGATTTCATTGTCACATTTTCCATCCTTTGTTAAAACACTTCAGATGTTTAAATTGTTTTTTAATTTTGATATCTCTGACTTGTAGTTCACATATTGGGCTGTTCGTCTTGCTACCAGCCTTTGAGATTGCAAAACTTGCTTTACATTTCTTGCATGATCATTTTCCTTTGATATAATCTTTACGAAAAAAGAAATTGTATGTAGGAATTAATTGTACAGTCATGTATATTTAGAATTGTTTCTTTTCAACAAACTAGGTTTGACATTCGGGGTTTGAGTCCTGACAGCCCTGAAGATGAAGAAGGGATAAAAGAAGCATCTCAAAGATGTAAGTAAATCTCCATTTTTATTTGAAGCTCTATTTTGGCTCTTTAGCCTTCCTCAGGTGTGTATTGGATTTGGAAAGTCATTGATTTCACTTCATAATTTTTGCTTTAAAAGGAACTGTGAGGAACAAGAAGACTTAACTCCCACAAAGTGAATTTTGCTTTGTATGTCAGGTCTTGTTGAAAGATCGCGACCGCCATTAAAAGAGAAATGGATTATTCCGAAATTCCTATATTGCGGGCAGACGTACAAAAGAAAAAAAAAAGAAAAAAAGACTAAGAATTCAAACCAGCTTGAATTTATAAAATCTGAAGTTTCTGACGAACGAAAAGTTTCGTATGCAAGTTTTAGTTGCAACCCCCCGACACAGGCATAAATAGCGAGTATGGAAGGAAGGATAGTGTTGTTGGCGTGACGGCGTATGTGCGTACGAATGAGACCAAGAGAATAAGACGTCACTAGCAACAGCTCAGTTGGTAGACCGGATGACTGGATGAAAGCAAGCACTTTAATCCATTTCAGTCATCGCAAACGACGGACGAACTGATTTACCCACAGGAACAACATTTAACAGATCTGAAGGCTGATATACTGTGGCACTATGATTGTGACACCTAGAAGTGGATAGTGTTTTATGACCTAGAATAAAGTTTTTTGAAAAAGTAGCCACCTGCTTGACCAAAATGTTATAAAGTAGATAAATAAAAACTTTTGTGAACAAGTGGCAAAAAACTGGATGTTGAGGACTTCAAAATAATGCACTTTGATATTCTGTCAAGCTGTAAGCCAAAAAGGAATTTCGAACATCAAATTAGTAGGATGACTACGAGTCTCTCTAGATATTAATCCAATAGAAATGGAAAATAATCCTCAAGCAACAAAGATCTCTGGGAAACGGTAAAATCTGCTTGACCATAATCACACTGGAGAACATTGGGACTAGAGCCGAGATACTTGAATAATTTAGAATGCAATGTGGGACAATTCTGTTTCAGCCACGTGTTTGAATCTTACCAGTTGCAACTAAATGACTAAGATTTTGATTGGTTTAAATATCGAAACTGCCGCCAGTGACCAAGAAGAATTTTTTTCAACTAGTGTTTGGGAAATGACCCCCCACCCCTTCTAGAAGTTTGGGCTAAAAGTGGATGCTGCTGCCTACGACAATGTCTTCTGGTACCATATTTTGTGTGTGAGTCAGGATATGGCTCACAACCAAAAAGAGACAAAGCCAAGTTGCTGACTGCTGGCCAGCATACTTCTGGCCTTATTCCATCTTGACTAAGCCATGTGGAGCATTTTAAAGCAAGCCGATAAGACTTCCCGTCCAGCATCAATTCTCTTAAGGCTGCCATCAAGAAGTGGGCCAAGATGTCCAAAATCTTTATGACTGTGATTTGTGCAGCTTTTCATGTTGCGGCTGTAATTGAAAATAATAGAAGCCACATTGAATAATTTTTTTTACTTAAATGTTCGCCAACAGCCACTCAAAGTAGGTTACTGAATGAGAGGTTGTTGTGTGAATGTAAGAGGAAGAAATAAGTGCAGATCTTGAGGACATATAGGATAAAAAAACAAAAAAACAGTTGATCCTAGATTTGAAGACGTTAAGATTGTAATGATTGGCAAAGCATCCTCTTGGGAATCTGTTCCACAAACCAGCAGTTTTTAGAAAGAAGTTGTCAGAGTGGATCTTCCGTTTTACTAATGGAATACAACGAGAACAAAGTCAATTTGACTCTGAACATAAATTATTTGTCTTAATATTATCTAAGTTTTATTAATCTTTTGTAGTTACACCTAAGTTGGGTGTGCAGGTGGTGTAATATCAGACTGGCAAAAGAAATCTGAGAGCCAAGTTCAAATTCCTGTCAGGTTTTTTAAATTCACTTGTGCACAAATACCCTTTTTTGTTTGGGGGGGGGAGTATGAATCTTTTACCCTGCCCTCCCCAGCTATGGGTTAAATGATAAAACTTGTATCTGGAAAAATCATTGTTATTCCATAAAAAGAAAAGCTGTTTCTTTGGTAATGCAATATTCACTCACAAAAGATTTATTCTTAAAATCCCAAAAAAAGTTTCAGCTTTAATCTGCCTAAACCTGCCCTGTAAATAATCAGCCGTTAATGTTTACCCCACTGTAACCTGCCCCATGTATACTCTGCTATAGTATATGAAAACAATGCAGGGAGTCCTGCAAGTGTTGACAACACTTTGGCTACAAATGTCAAGGAGACTATGGCCGCTGATATTTACAGGTCTGGTTTGAGTGTCTTCAATGCTGAAAGGTTTAATATAACCCATAAAGTGTTGATCCTTAAAAAATTCAAATGTCAAAACAATTTGGCAGTTTTCTTGTCTTGTCTTGTACATGAATAATATCAGCATTTACATTTAAAATCTTTGCATCTTTCCAGCTTTCCAGCTCTGTATTATTGACGCGCAGGCCAAACTTTGTTTTAGAAGGAACTGTAACTTCCTTGACTATTTCTTAGTTGACTGACCAAATTCAAATTTGTACAGCATTCATGTTAAGAGGATTTCAGTTTGAAATAAGATGCCTGAAATTTAGCATGACTGTGATCTACATGCTGTTTGGTGTGTTCATTGATATATTTTTTTCTTTTTCAGTGAAGGAGTTGATAGAAAAAGAAGAATCTGAAGGCATTCCGAGCAACAAGGTCGTAATTGGAGGATTTTCTCAAGGAGGTGCTGTTGCCTTGTACACAGCATTTACCTTGTCGAAACCTTTGGCTGGTGTCATTGCCCTCAGTTCTTGGATGCCACTTAATAAACAATTTCCAGGAGTAAGTATCGTCCCTACCAATATGAAAATGAAATTTTGACATAGAACTTCCTCACATGGCAGACAGCTGTGTGGAACGTCTGTAGCGGGTATTTAATACTCTTCATGCAAATTTTCTATTTGCCAAATTAAGCTGGATGTTTATGGAGGTACATAAGTGTGTAGCCTAATGTTGAAAAATGCATTTCTTTGACACGCCAATTATTTATTTCTGTATATAATCTTTTTCAACACATAATTTCATGGCGGATATTAATCACATAGGTTGAACATTACAGCGTGCGATGGATAAATTGCAGTCTAAATGACACAAAAAAGAAAACTAACCACTGACATCTCATTTTAACAGATATGTTTACCAAAATTACGTAAAAAGATCTTGAAAAATAAATTTATTCAATAAAATTACCATTATCTTTAACCACGGCACCCAGATGACTTCAGAATCTCCTGCATCTCTTCTGAATGGTCTCCTTGTTGGTAAATGTTGCCATAATCCTTGCCTTCAGTTCATCTTTGGTGTTACTAGGAGTTTTTGTTGGTCTCTCGCTCAGCTGTGCCCCACACATAATAATCAAGGGGGTTGTAATCTGAGGAATTATGTGGCCAGATGTAAGTGGTGATGTGGTTGCAAAAATAGTCTGACAGCTATGACTGACTTCTCCTGCTTGTGTGGAATGGTGCAGAGTCCTGTTGCTAGACATAGGGTCTTCCAGCAGCCACCCTCTTAACTCAGGGCAGCATTACCTTTTCAAGGCACTTTATGTAGGCCTTCGTGTTGAGTCTGTGCTAAGATGAATGGAGGCATAACATCGCAATCACTAGTGATCACTAAGCACAATGATGTTGACTGGATATTTGTTTTCATCACTCTTAGTACATCTTTTGGGGACACAGCAATCCAATGTTTGTTCTGTGTGTTCGCCATCTTGTCCTGGCAGAAATTTTTCTCATCTGAGAAAAAAACTAATGGTTGGAGGGAATGCTTGAGTTTGTTCAAAAGCTACATATTGCGGATTTCCTCTTGTCCTTCATGATGTGAGATAAAAATGGTCCCTTTCTCATCTTGTATGAGAAATACCGAATATCTTCATGCATTACCTGCCTGATCAGAAACTCGTGTCCCTGACCTGATTTACTTGGAGGGATCGTTGTCAATCATGGCCTGGATCTCGCCAACAAATTTGGGAGTTCTTTTCTTATCAGAACGAGTTTTCTAAGCTGCAGTACCTTTGTAATCATAATTAGACTCGTCCGACTCTTTCCAAATCCTTTGCACCATCTTCAGGCTGACATTCAAACACTCTGAAATGTTTGTATTGGAGCTTCCGGTGCAAATGCCAAGTAGTACAGCATGCTATTTCCAAATTTCTGGTGGAGTGAATTGCATCATGGTGCTTTTTTTCTCACAGACAGTGTCCAACTGACTCTACTGTGCAGTTGACAAAAACAAACAATGCACATGTGTGAAATTAAAAATATGTCAAACATTTACACATTGCACCATGTAACACAGAAAATTTCAGATCAAAAGTCAGCAGATAACTCTCTCACTCTTCATTTCCATCTCTCTCTATGTGCGCATCTTTTCCTCCCCACTCTCTGCGCACATCTGTTTCTGTATATCTCTCTCTCACACACACACACAGAGAGAGAGAGAGAGATTTCTCTTGTTTCCTGTTTAGGATTGGGTTTCCTTCAAATGCCTTTTCATTCTCTTTCACTCTCAGTAACGCCTTGTGTCATCATCACTTTACCTGGAGTGAATTGAAAAATATATATATATATATAAAATAGTAATCCCCACCACACGTATATACATATGCGAGGAAATATTATTCAGTGAAAAAAGAGAAAAATGCTCATTGTTGACATGTATACATTCACGAGACATTCACGCTACACTTCCAATCTTTGAATTTCAACATACAAATGCGTATGTATAGACACAACACCACCCATATACATACATATGTCAAATTCGAAACTATCCACATATGTTTATATATGTATGAGCCCCGACAGACGAGCAAGTGTGTATGTGTGTCTGCGTACCTCATCGGGTGTACGGACATGCATCTATGTTTGCGTTAGCACGATGACATCACGATGACGATTCCCCCCACTCCCATAATAACACCAATACACACAATCTACATAAACCCAAAATTAAAAAAAAATTAATCAGTTTTTCAGACAATCGCAAAAGCCAGGGTCACAGACTCACATCAATCCAACCAAATATGTTATCTCTATCTCTGATATTGAGCGCTTTCTAATAAGTACCACGCATATAATATATATATATATATATATATAATACACACACACACTTTTCACACACACACACACATATATATATATATATATATATATATATTGTTCAATTTAAGTAGAATATTCTGTAACCATGGAAACGTGATTTTAGCTGTGTCTTTAAAACCCGGTAATTTTAAAAGTACTCCAAAAATTCGCTTGAAGATGAAATGGAACTAATGCTTTTAATTTAATTGCAAAATTAACTCGGGTTTTTAGCTTCTATTTTTTGAAACATGGTTGGAACTGTGTAGCGAAAAAAAAACAGATTTTAAATCAATTAATTTATAATATTAATGCTCTGTAAATTTACATTGAGCACTATTTTGTAAAAATAAAAATATCTATAAGAACACCGGATTTTATATATTACTGTTCTTTCTTTTTATTTATATATATATATATATATATATATATATATATATATATATATATATATATATAATAAAAAAATGGTCTCCAGTTTTCCCGAAATGATACACACATAAATATTGATGACTAATGCAAAACAGAAAACAAACACTTCCTGTGCATTGTGTCTGGAGTGACCCCCAAAAAAAATCCCTCCTTCCTCATCTCTGAAAAAGATTTGGTCAGGTGCCTAGGGAACTTCCTTCATCTCAATATTGATGAAAATCAGAAGATGGCAGCATTCTCAATAGTATTAGGTTTTCTGTCTGAAGTTTTGGTATGAGGTGTTTTTGTTGTGGACTATTGTCCCCCTCTTTGCTGTTATAATGTTTGTCGTCGTTCTCTCTGGTTTCGTTCAGGTGTTTGTTGATCCAGGTAACCTACAGGGAATTTCAAAGTGAACCTTTTATTATTAATCTACAAGGAACCCTATCTACTTGTGGAACCCTATCTACTTGTGGAACCCTATTACAGAATTGTAGAAAAAAACTATAGATTTAAGTACTGTCACTGGAAATTTTTTTTTTTTTTGTACAAAAGCAGCTCGCACAGAGATTAGCTCTTTTATGTGCTCGGGCCAGCTCCAAAAATTTGAATTTCTATATTCATATATATTAACCAATCAGCAACGTCTTATGAGAGAAGTGATGTATTCTATGAATTCACAGAAAATTAAGATCTGTTAGAAAATTTTAGAAGATCACTTCAAAATATAATCAGCAATATTTTTCCTCCTTAAAATGGATATTTTAAAATTGGGAAAATATTAAACAATGAATTTGAGATTAATAAATCTAATGTTTACTTTTTTTTTTTTTTTTTTTTTTTTTTTTTTTTTTTTGCTTGTTTTTTTTTCCTTTCTGGAGCCGATGTTTCGTTACGAAAACAATCAATTTTTGTTTGATAATTAGTTTTTCAGTTAATCTTTGCCCAGCAGTTTGCTATACAAAACTGAAATTCTCACACTTAATTACTCGCGTTTTTCACATATTTATTTGAGTATTATTATATTACAAAACATGCTTAGTGATATTGATACATAAAAACATGCAGACTGTTTACAAGTGTCAACAGTAGTATCAAGACAGCTCACTGCTTATTGATACTGCTGACTGTTACAATTTATATGCATACATAAAACAATGTATCCATGTCACACACATTCTCACATGTAGACATGTTCTGTTTCTTCTATACTAACGCAACTCGTTTGGGTGCACTGTAAAAAAGATAAACAAAATATTTTGTGGGTTAAATTAAAATTATTGAAATTTGTAGACCCCTTTTTTTGAAGATTTGCTTATTTCTTTGTTTTATCCACACATATTCCACTACAGACTGTTCTTGTTCCACTGCCCATATCTAGAAATATCTTGTCTCATTCTTAGTACTGCTAAGTTATTGCCTGCCTGTTTCCACCGAGTCCATGTATGCACTGCATGGCCTAGGATTGAACGTATTCTATGAATCAGTTTGAGATAATAAAAACGTCTTTATTAGAAATTATTATGATACAATATTCCTAGTGAGTAGATGCCAACTTAAAATTTAATCAGTTCCTAATTTGTAGAGAAAGATAAAAAGAAATTATTATTTGAAATATACGTCAAGTTATTAACCCAATTAATAGACAGCTTAACGAGAACAACTTACCCACATGAGAGGAGTTCAGTTTGAAAATTCCTTGGAGTTTTACTCTTAATCTAAATAAGTATTTGGCTCATGCAATTGGCAAAATTTTGGAAGACTTAAAAGTTAAACAACCAAAACTTTCACTCCTTTTTAATAAAAAAAAAAATTTTTTTTTTTTTTTAATTTTTTTTTTATTTTAACCATCTTCAAAAAATGCCTGTCAAAAAATTTTTTTTTTTTCATGTGTCTGTCGTCTGCATTCATTTTTCGTCTGCATTCATGTGTCTGTCGTCTGCATTCATGTGTCTGTCGTCTGCATTCATGTGTCTGTCGTCTGCATTCATGTGTCTGTCGTCTGCATTCATGTGTCTGTCGTCTGCATTCATGTGTCTGTCGTCTGCATTCATGTGTCTGTCGTCTGCATTCATGTGTCATTCATGTGTCTGTTCATGTGTCTCGCATTCATGTGTCTGTCGTCTGCATTCATGTGTCTGTCGTCTGCATTCATGTGTCTGTCGTCTGCATTCATGTGTCTGTCGTCTGCATTCATGTGTCTGTCGTCTGCATTCATGTGAAGGTATATTTGTATTAATCTGTTACTCATATACATTTCTTCACATAATAAATAATTTGCCCACTTCAGATTTTTTGTTCAACCATAAATTTTCCATTGCATAACTGTTAACTTATTTATTCCAAACCTGGGGAAAAATATTTTATAAACTTTTAAAAAAAAAAAAAAAAAATTAAAAATATTAATGATGATGATAATAATGTCAAAATCTACACAGAAATGAAAACCCCATCTTTTCCTCGCCTCCTTTTGTAGGTTGTGAAGGGGAACCAGAGCACCCCAGTCCTGCAGTGCCATGGGACAGCAGATCACGTGGTTCCATTTCAGTGGGGTACCCTCACTGCCAAGCTAGTCAATAGTTTCAACTGTAAACATGAACTGAAGACATACCAAGGCGTGATGCATTCTTCATGTCCACAGGTAAATATTTTTTTTGTCTTTTTTGTTTCTTTCAAAATGCAATGACAGGATAGTGGCTTATGATGGCAAGTTGAGATCTATTGTATTTTCCAGCCTATTGGGGACACACCCACATGTTGGATGCACCAAGATTTTGGCATGGAATATTTAGGTTAAAATAAAAGGCAGACATCACAACCAAAACAATTGAAATTATAACTTTACATTTATGTGACATTCTCACTATGAAGAAACACAATATTAGCACAAATTATATTACTGCTACGTTTTTGTTTTTTTTTTTAAATAGAAGTGAGGCTAGGTGTAATTACCAGAACACTTTTTAGAAAAAAAAAAAAAGAATTTTAATGAATTTCATCATGCATATATTAGTCCTTGCTATGATGATAAACTACATCCAGCAGCATAGCCTCTGATTGGGAGGTTTTGAGGAGTGTGCAACAACCTCTCAATTGCTGCTGTTCTCAGGTCCACCTTGATCTGGGGGTGGTAGCCAACCCCACCCAAAACTGGGGTCAAAAAACTATGAAAGTAATTACTAGTGACACTTTTTTTTTTTTTTTGTAAAAGAAGTTATTAATGCTCCCAGGAAAATTAAATTTCAGCATTAAATGACCCAATGAGTTGATACGCTGTAAAACAAAACAAACCAAACATATATTTTAGTTGTTTTTCCGGGAACATCTGCTCATACAGTAAACTCTTAATAGCTACAAAGAAATTTATTGGTATCAATGAACACTGGTACATATAGTAATAGGCAAATAAAACAAATAGGGTAGTTGTTAGTAAATGAAGTCCAATACCATGCATGCAGAAAAGCAGATTCCGATACCTGTATATCAGCAAAAACAAACACAAAGCAAGCAAGCCAATATTTCTGTAAAATCTGGTATTTCTACAAAACAAGTTGCAAAATATTGTGCAATTTCTTAATTTCTTTTTGCTGGGTGAATTTTTCAGGGATATTTTTTTTTTTTTTTTTTACTGATATCATATTTGTTCACTTTCAGGAGCTTTAGTTTCAGAGCTAAGCTCTGTGTGTACACTGATTCCTGGTGAGCCCCACTTTTTTTCATGGTCTTCATGTTCCTCTCATACATGAAACTGCTGTATTGGATGCAGAGTAATTTTTGTGAGGGGGGTGGGAAATATCCATGTCCAATAGGCAGGCAAATATATATATATATATATATATATATGTCTGGGTGCTTATGTATTATAATCTGAGTGTGTTTGGGTTGTTTTACGCGTGAGGTACACACTTGGGATTAAAATGTATACATATTGTAAGAGGACCGGATGACATATCAGTGTCTATTCTAACATAATTTCAATGAAGAAATAAATTGAATAACATTTGTATTTCTTCTTTTCCCCTCAGTAATTTTATAATTGTAAACTTAATGATTAAATTTGGATTTTAAAATTGGTAATTTTTACTTTTAATTTGAATATCAAATTTTATCATATAATTTAATAATTATTGGTTAGAATAAATTCTTTTTTAATATTACCTGTATTTTAAAGATCTGAATAGCTATTATAACATGACTTCGTTATCAAGCTTTTTGAATTTTCCTATACTTGTATTTTGATTGGTCATTCTAGCTTTTGTAACAACGTTTTCCCCTTGCGAAGGATTGTTAATTAATTTGAAACTTTTAAAACCATTTATTTTACATTCAACATCATCACTTGATAAGACACCGGGGATGTTGAAACAAAATGGCTATTTTTGTAGTGATTTTATGACATATTTATGTTATAATTTTTTTAAATCAATTTTTATATATATATATATATATATATATGTCCAGGTAAAATGAGAACAAATGGAATATAATTCCACTGTACATAATATTTAAAAGAGGGCTCAATACAGAGTAGAACTAAATATTATTTTAGGATATTAAAACAAAAACATGTTTAAAATTGCTACACAATTACAATTATGTTTATTATTTTACGCTGACAACCACATAAAACAAAAATACAGTGTGCAAATGTAAAGGTTCACTTACTTTTGCATGCCTTAATTTTTAATATTTTTATTCCAGATTAATAACAATTTTTGAAAGTGGTTGTAATTCATTAGATAAAGTTTTTTTTTTTTTTTTGATGAAATGTATAGTTTAAGATTTGTTTATCTAGAAAAAAAAGAAACATTTTTTAAATATCAAATTTATTTATTATATATTTATATATATATATATATTTTATATATATATATATATATATATATATATATATATATATATATATATATGGCACCTCAAGGTGGTATAATGGTTAGCAAGTTTGTCTTGCTAGAACAATTACCACTGAGTAGTGAGTTTCATCCTTACTGGGTGCCCCCTACTTTCGGCCTTGTACCACATCTAAGCTACACTTGGAAAATCACTATATATATATATATATATATATATATATATATATATATATATATATATATATGGTCTAAATTAGAATAAGTTATTTATTGAATTTATTCATTGTCATTATTTATTAGATTTTCATCTTATTCTGTTTTTTAATGCACATCTTGGGTCAATTTTACATTCTTATATAAAGAGAAAGAAATAGTCTTGTGTCAGCTTACATAAAAGAAAAACATTAGTTTTGCTTGCAAATGCACAAAAAATGCTGAGTTTTGATCTTGTAGTTTATAAAGAAAAACCCTTAAGAATCTATATAAATTCTAATTTGGTAATTTTTAAAAGTTTGTGCAACACCTGCAAACACAAGCCTCCAACTCAAGATTTGAACCTTCAGTCATAACAAGATGCCTAATTGTTTTGAATTCAAAACTAATGCAAATCTTGCTACTAACTGAAAAACTCTTGTTTTGTACTCAGCTTAATATGTAAGGGAGATAACCTTGCGAGACCAATAAAGATATCGTTGCACTGTCTTAAAGAACGTGTATCTATAAGCTATATACGTGACTAGTTTAAGACTAAAATTTTATCTCTGCAAGACAATTGGTAATTGTGTTATATTTAAAATAGGTTTTAACTGTCCCTATAATTCTAGACGAGTGCAAAATATGGGTTTTGTTTTTCATTTGGCGTGTTTTAAGGAAGGTAGCTTACTTTCCAACTGTTGAAATTTACAGAAGGGTGAAGGCTTAATTTACAGAAGGGTGAAGGCTTAATTTACAGAAGGGTGAAGGCTTAATTTATAGAAGGGTATTTGAAGTTGCAGAAAGTTTTCAGTTCATGCTTTCCAAAAAAGTATTGATGTGAAATAAATAACTGTTGCATTTTATTTGTTATTCTTCTGCAATGGACACCTTGGCGATCTTGAAGCTTCATGTCTGCAAAAAGACAGCATGTCAAAAGATTGTTTGTTTTTCCCCCTTTCCCCCCGCCTCCTAATTGCTGTTATTAAGTACCTTCAGTCTTTGGTTTTGGTTTGGTCCCTTTTACATGCATTTGCTTATAATTTTTTTTTCTCCATTCTTTAAGACTTTACTTTTGTTTTCTATTTTCAGGAAATGATAGACGTTAAAGAATTTCTCACAAAACATTTAGATGCAGAGTGATGGTTGCAAGCAGGAAGGCTGGCTTTTCTGGCAGACGGAACATCTAACTTGCTCGCCTTTGGCACAAACTGCATTCTTAGCCTCAAACTTAAATTTGTAGCTTAATGAACTTCAAACTAATCTAAAACTGATACAACACATTGATTCCCCCCCACCCCAATTGGTTAATCAATTTTGTAACTTTCTTCACTCCCTTTTCCTGACCAACAAATATGGCGTCTTGTGCTCAGATGTTGGTTAGAATCTCTCCAGTCTTTTAAATGTTCCACTCGTCAGTCTGCCAGGGACTCTCATGCATTTGCGTCAAAGACTTTTGTTCCCTCTCCCACCACCTAGTACATGCTGTTCTTTTTTTTTTCCTCCCCTATATATTAGCTATCTACCTATTTACATGCATACACCTACCTACATTCATACATGCAGCACAGACTATATCGACGAGGGTAAGTGAAAAAAAAATTATCCGCACTTTCACTAAAACACATCTTTAGACAAGAGTGCAGACAATTTTTTTACTTACCCCCTCCCCGTACTTTTATTAAACAACTGCATTTGAAGCTATTCAGGAAAATTGAACAAAAAGCAGGGATTGCAATGAAAATAGATAATTTCTAAACTTGGGTGTAAAAAAAATAAATAAATAAATAAAAAAAATAAAAAAAATGTAATTGTCACTTGATGCACATTTTTGAGAGATTTTCATTTTCCAAATTTAGGTAGAACACATTTTATAATCTGATTGGATGTTGGTTGATATCACTGAGAATTTGAACCATTCCCCACCACCCCCCCAAAAAAAACAATTTTGGATTAAAGTGAAGAATTTTAGATGGAATTTTGCTTTGTCTTATATCTGTGGATTTTATTTGAGATTTGAAAACCTTTCACTTGAATTGGTTGAAAATTAATGTACGAATGAGTGCGAGTGACAAATGAGTTTGCCGTGAACCCAGTTTTAACCTTCAACCAAACTAAAGTACTCGTATCCAACCATTATGTACCTAGAGTACTCATCTTATTCACTGAGTTCAGTTCTGGGTTTAAATAGCAAGGCAGATTCGTTTACTAAAAGATATATACAGGGTGATTGAAAAGTAACTCCCTATTTTATGTACGATGGACTCTCCTGTCTTGTAAAAATTAGTTAAACGGGAGAGCCCATCATACATAAAATAGGGAGTTACTCTTCACTTACCATACATACATATAATGTGGGAGATCTGTCTGAAAAGTAATGGGACTGGTGTCACAAACAATTTAAATTCCAAACAAACTACATGGTTTCCCCTTCAAAGTTATCCTCATCAAGTCTAATGCACTTTTCCATCCTTCACTGCTGAAGAGATTTTTCTTGATTGCCCCCTAAGCTTTGTTGTCACCATTCTCTTGATGGCCTCCACGCCTTCAAAATGGGGCCACTTGAGCTTGGGGAAAATAAAAAAAAAAAAAAAATTCACACAAATCAAGATCAGGTGAATAGGAAGGTTTGTTCCAGTATGGTGGAGTTCTTCTCAGCCAGGAACTGGCCAATGCACAGGTTGTTTTGAACAACTGCATTGCCGTGGTGAAGCAGCCATGATTTGTCCTGCCACAACCCTTGTTTCTTGTGCACTGACCATAGCAAACACCGCAGGGTCTCTTTGTCAACTTGCTGATTGATTCTGTCCCTGTTGCAAGAACGCACTGTGGCCGATGCTTCTCACATCAAAGAATGGATAACTTTTCAGACTGACCTCGTGTGTGTGTGTGTGTGTGTATATATATATATATATATATATATATATATATATATATATATATATATATATATATATATATATAAAAAAGCTTGAAAAATGATATCTATAAAAAAATTTTTATATATTGAGAGCAATTTTAGGAAAAACTATGACTGGAAAAAGTTTTTGAGTGACTTGTTTTGACCTTTAAGAGTTCATCAGGCTTTATTGATGTTTATGAAATATGTCATGTGAAAACCTTTTCTACTTTGTCATAGTTTTCCATATATATATATATATATATATATATATATATATATATATAATTTTTCTTCCTCCTCCTGTAATTGATCTTATATATATTTATTAATATTTGGTGACACCTTTTCATAAAGATCTTTACAATAAAATTATAATTTTGATAGTGTTAAGTAATACATTCTGATACCACTATAGTATCTTTTTGAACTTTCTCCCCAGCCTTCCCCCCCCTCCATCAGTAGATTGCCGTGTAAGGTGTGACAGTATTATTTCTATACTGCTTGCAAACGGATCTGTTCTCCTATGCAAGTGGATGTGCGCAGGTAAGGTGCCAGTTCCACTATTGTTTTTTTTTTTTTTTTGCCGTCTCTATTATCACATAACTATAGCCTCTTCTCCATGCTGCAACTTGTATCTTGTATTTATAAACCAGATACTTTTTTTTATTATTATTACTAAAATGCCCAACTAATTTTCTCTCCCCACCCCAAAGATGTTTTTTTTTTTTTTTTTTTTTTGTTCCCTTACTGTTTACGTGGTAATACTTCTTCCTCTCCTCCACCAATTACGACTTTCTCTTCCTAGTTTCTTTTTGGATCTTTATTATTTAACTACATGGTTCTTATGCAGACTTTCTCTCTCATTCTCTCTCTCTCTCTCTCTCTCTCTCTCTCTCTTTTTTATCATTTTTTTTTTTTTCTTTTTTAATTTTTTTTTTTTTTTTCTTTTAATTTGGGTCAGGAAACACCAATAGTTAACCTGCTCTGTGAAAAACCCATTTTGACTCTTAAAAATAAAAAAAAACAAAAAAACTTATGGCTAAAAAGAGATTAAATGTATAAAATCATTTAATTTTCTTCATTCTTTCAAATCAAATAATTCTTGGCTTATGCCTTAAATACACTCCTTAGGTACAATGGATTAATTCATAAACATTTTTTTTTTTTTTAAAATTTTTTTTTTTATCAAGGAAATTAAATTTCAGAAGGTTTAATTAATTAAAAAAAAAAAACCCTCTTCTCATTAAAACAATTTATAAATTGCCATCACATTAACCTCCAACCAGATTTTGTCTGTCATGATCAGTTGGATGGAAGAAATAGTTTCCCCGAGTGTCCTGAGTATGTGGAACGATTAGATTTCGACAGATTTTAATCTCTCGGTGCACTAAGAGAAACTATCTGAACCTTGTGTCTGGTTCAGATTTCCAATTTTAATTTTTAAGTTCTTTAAAGACTGAAACGTTACTGAAATGTTTCCACCCATTTACAAAAAAACATCTAAAATTTTAACATGAAAAACCAAAAAAAAATTTGTTTACTTTATAACAAATTTTTTTTTTTGTTTACTTTTGTTTATGTAATCCTGTAATTATCTTGGAGGCATTTATGACAAAGATTTGTCATAAACAATAAGAGGAAATTTGGTTGTTTCATAAATTTGTTATGACTGAAACAAATATTGTAGGAGGAAATAAAATATTTGCTAATCATTTCAGCTTTTTTTGTCTGTTTTTATTTTTTATTTTTTTTTCATCCTATTTGGCTTCATTTGACAATCTTAAAAAAAAAATTAAAAAAAAATGAATTTTTGTAAATTTTTTTTCTCACTCCATGTATGGCAATAAAGCCACTAAGATGCAAGGGATTACTGAGAATGAGAAAAGAAAATGAGTACAATAAAAGAATGAGAAATACTAAGACAGAAGATAACGATTGATTTTTGCATTTAAATTTTTGAAGATCAAACTTGACTGGAAAGTAAGAGGCCAGAAGAGTTCCACATGCAAGAGAACAAACTGTTAGCATAGAACTTGCGTCTATATCCAGCCATTTCAAGTATAAAGTGATGAGACCTAGCTGCCGTGCTTAAATTCATGAGGGCAAAGGTACCAAAAAGCAAGGCTCATCAAAACAATTACCATGAAAATGACTGAAGCTAAGGTGCCTGGTCAGGATCAATAATATTGCAGTTTTTTTTTTTTTTTTTTTTTTTTCACTGAGACAAAATTGTGTCTATGATATCTTTTCCATCTTTCTACAAAATCAAAACAGAATAATCTATTAATTATCAGGTATTGGCAGGTTGTAACAGTTGTGCTATGGGATGGAGAGGCAAAATTAACGGTTATGAGTTCAATTTCTATGTTAGGTGGTACCCAAAAGCTGTTATATTGTCTCTCTGGAAGAGACAAGTAATATTCCAACAACAAATTAACAGAGATGAGATATTTTCTTACATGGACAGCAGCAAAACAACAAATGAACTGAATAAAGGTTTTGGTCTAGTTTGAAATTCTTGAAAAATTATCAATTATTAGAGGAAGGTAAGAGAGCCCAGCCACTAGCTCCCCAGTCAACTTTGATCTTTAAAAATTTAAATGCAATGTGTCATTATCTTCTTAATTCCTTTTGTGTTTTTTTTTTTTTTTTTTTTCTTCTTAATTTTCTTTTCTTTTTGTTTTTTTTTTTTTTTTTTTTTTTTCTTTTTTTCTCTTTTTTTTTCTTTTTTTTTTTTTTTTTTCTTTTTTTCTTTTTTTTTTTTTTTTTTTTTTTTTTTTTTTCTCTTTTTTCTCTTTCTCTTTTTTTCTCTTTTTTTTTTTTTTCTTTTTTTTTTTTTTTTTTTTTTTTTTTTTTTTTCTTTTTCTCTCTCTTTTTTTCTCTTTTTTTTTTTCTCTTCCTCTTTTTCTTTTTTTCTCTCTTTTTTTCTTCTTTTTTTCTCTTCTTTTTTTCCTCTCTTTTTTCTTTCTCTCTTTTTTTCTCTTCTCTCTTTTTCTCTTCTCTTTTTTTTTTTTTTTTTTCTTTCAGGGCAAAATGATGAAAAAAAAACCTCATTGTTCCTGTATATGATCATTTTCTCAATTCAATGGTTAAAAATGGCTTTGACTAGGTAAAGTGTGCAGGTCTTGGCGACAATCATCCTGCTTCAGACCTCATGGACTGGCGCTACAAAATCCCAAAGAACTGTACCAGATAACAAAAACTGCATCACTTGAGGAGCAGCAACAGCTAAAAATGGATATCGCATGTAACTTGGAGAGAAAGTAATGGCATAGATGTTGACGTTCCACACAATGTTAAACAGAAGGTTAGGAAGGAAACTCCCATAAATACTGGAAAGAACGATAACATTTATTGAACTTGAGAAACCTATTTTCCTGAAAAATTATTTCAAGAGAAAGATTTTATAAATTAGAGACTGACAAATAGCACTGGCTGCTTGAACGATGAATACTGAATGGTTTCTTGTAAGGAAACAATTGATATTGCTATTATCATTTACAATCTAAAGCAGGGGTGGCCAACCTTTTGATTCCATGCGCCAATATTTTGTACGATTAATTTAAATGCGCCACACAAACATTCACTTCCTTTCAGTACGTGTTGTAATATGGACATATTTTAAAGTCAGCATTTTTAACAAAAAGAAATGGGACAAACACAAATCAAACTTTTTAGCACTTTCGTAAAGGACGTGCAATAAATATAAAATCACTGAAATGAATGAGTAGAAGTGGCTTTGCATCCTTTTGATGAAAAGAAACTATGCGCCCACTTATGGCGCATGCTCCACAGGTTGGCCATCCTTGATCTAAAGTATTCTCAAACAATTAAATAACCTTTTGGAATAGCAGCTTATAGATAACCATAGTTCTCTACAGCCTAATAGAACATCAAATATATCGAATTCAGGTGTTGTGACCAAACTATGAAGTGTTTAAATAAAGAGAAAGCGTATTTAACCACTTGCATTGACCAGTCATTAAACAAAGAAAATTATAACCATAATAAAGTTGGACGTGTCTCTAGGGACGGAAACTGTATATCTGTTCATGAACAGGAATAGTTATGGTGCATTGTGGCTGTGTGTTGAGTTTTTATATTTTTTTTTTGTTATTGTTCATCTAATAATCTGAAAGATAATGCAGTAAAGGCAACTTGAGTGTTGCATGTAGATACTTGTGTATAAGCGTAAAACCCGGATATTATTTTTTTTTTTTTTTTTTTTTTTTTTTTTTGGTATCAATTTTAATTTTTCTGAAGAAAAAAAAATTGCTTGTGTATAGTGTAACCCGTCACAGAAAATACATGACTTCTAACCTCTTCCAAAAAAAAAAAAGCATAATTTCTTTTTTCTTTTCTCTGTTTTTTCCTTCTTCTTCATCCCTTCTTCCTTCCTTCTTCTTTTCTTTCCTTCTTCTTTTCTTTCCTTCTTCTTTTCTTTCCTTCTTCTTTTCTTTTTCTTCTTCTTTCTTTTCTTCTTTCCTTCTTTTCTTTTCTTTTTCTTTTCTTCTTTTCTTTTTCTTTTCTTCTTTTCTTTTTCTTTTCTTCTTTTCTTTTTCTTCTTCTTTTCTTTTTCTTCTTCTTTTCTTTTTCTTCTTCTTTTCTTTTTCTTCTTCTTTTCTTTTCTTTCTTTCTATTTTTTTTTTTTTTTTTTTTTTTTTTTTTTTTTTCATAAAAAATTTAATCATAAAAACTCACACTATATTTGAGCCTATATGCAACTTGAAACACGCCTCAGCTGGAGTTCATCTGAGAGGATTGTCCTACTCAACCTGCCGGCATTTCGAATTTGACCTCACCTGCAAAGATGTGCTGCTTTTATCAAAACCCGTTAAGACAAATTTGACTGTGATGCGTGTATGTAGCGTACACTTATCAACTTGACTGTCATTATGGGCAGTTTCCTATTTTTGTACCACAGTGTAACTTGGTACACAGTTTGTTTATTTTTTTTTTTTATATTGTCATTATTGTTATTTACACTATTAACAAACAAACAAAATAATTGACGTAACTCTTTCAATATTATTCAATACATACAGTGAAGAGTACGATTTAAGAAAATACAATATTTCAACGGAATGTTTTCAAGTTTGAAAATAAATAATAGTATGTCTTTTTTTTTTTTTTATTATACTTGTACCATATATAATCACGTGACCTTTGAAGACATAATTTTTTAAGCTAATTTGACTACAATAAATCACATATATAGTTTGGTCAACGGTATAACCAAGGCCAGCAGTACATACGCTAATTTTATATCTCGTATAATGCAACCCCCTTCAAAATTTGGTCTTCGAAAGTTTCATGATACGATATACGATATATATGTTATGCAGCATGCAATTTTTGAACATAACTTGAAGACAGACATACTGTTGAAACAGTTAAACACTGTCTTTTGGTGCCTTGACTTTATGAATTTAATCCCAGTACTAGATTAGCCAGTCAGTTATGTGCCATGTGTGATACACACTTAGGCAATCATGTATCTTTTGATACATGACTGTCGTGGCAGAATTTTTTTCCCGCAGTAGGTTGCTATTTCTTTCTTTGGTGGACCAGTTGCCATCCAAGATTGTAGAACTCAGTCTCTCCTGCTGGGTAGAGAAGAAGATTCATACCTTTCCTAAGGGTATTAGAACGTAAGAAAATGTAATGGAATTCGGATTCAGTTCTCTGATTCCTCAATCCGAGCTGCTATTTATCATTCCACCATGTCTTCAGTTGGAATTGCTAGATGTATTCGTAAGTTCTATGCTAACAGTTTCTTCAGTATCTGTCTATATTTCTGAGATGAGGTATTATGTACACTATTTACATAATTCGGACTATTGTCCTCATCTTTGTCGCCATATTTATCACAATGTTTCAGTCCTTTAGTATCTGTCTATATTTTTGAGATGAGATATTATGTACACTACATTATTCAGACTATTAGTCCTCATCTTTGTTGCCATATTTATTTTGTTTCAGCCGTTGTACACTCTGGCCTTCTTCTGGTGGTTGGAATGTCGTTCTGAACCCTTTATTTCGTTCACTGGTGATAGACTGTTCTATTTCCATGTGCCGTGTTTGATGGATGTCAGTTATCCGTTATCTCCTGTTAATTTTCCTCTGAAATTTCTCCACTACCTTAACCGGGTATTGAACTCACACTCTTTGGGTCCTTGTCACTGGATCTAACCAATGCCTTTATCCACTTGAGGACATCTGGGTATGATTTTCTGGGTGTTGTAAACCTAATAACTGACATCCATTAAACATGGAACTAGAACAGTCTACCCCAGTGAGAGAAATAAAGGGTTCAGTTCGACATTCCAACCACCTGAAGAAGGCCGAAGCGTACAACGGCTGAAACGTAATAAATATGGCGACAAAGATGAGGACAATAGTTCAAATAATATAACGGTTTCTTTTATTGCACTTTGTGTTTGTAGAATTCTTTTCTGGATTTTTGCTTCCCAGTTCACTTTACATTTAAATTTTTGAACATTAATGTCAATTGTTATCTTCTCTTTAGTTCATGACTCTTCACCCTTTTCAGCTTGGACAAGCTCTGACCAATATTTTGACCAGTGGCCTATGAGTGGAAACACTCGGGTCTCCCACGTTAATCGACCTTGTGTCATATCTTGATTTAGTGGGAATCAAGTAAATACCTTCAGGAAGACCATAGTGGCGGCTCATTCATCAAACTATGATTAGACAAGATTTTTCAAAGTGCGGAATGCTAGTCTAGGTTGTGTACAAAGTTACTATAATTAAAATTTTTCTGTTTTTACTCATTCCCACGTGATAGAAAGCAGATAGAGCAAAACAAGTAGACATACACTTAATTGGTTGGTTTATCATCACAGGCACCTCGACGTGATGTAATGGTTAACAAGCTTGTCTCGCTAAAACAATTACGACTGAGTAGTGAGTTCCATCCTCATTGGGTGCCCCATACTTTCGGCCTTGTGCCACATCCTAAGCTATGTTTAGAAAATCTCTATGGGGCACAGCGTAATGGTTAGCAAGCTTGTCTCACTAAAACAATTATGACTGAGTAGTGAGTCCGATCCTCACTGGGTGCCCCATACTTTCAGCCTTCTAAGCTTAGAAAATTACTAGTGGCATATCACCTCTATGAGCTATTTAATGCCGCAATCTACATATTTTGCACATTTTATTGTTTGGGGGAGATAATGGTTTTAGTGATACAAATCTTACTAATTAATCCATAGCTGGGGGAGGAGAAGAGGCAGATTCCTACCTTTCCCAAGGGGATTTACATGTAAGTGAATAGAATGAATTCAGCTCTCCGATTAACAATTTCAAGCCATTATCCATTACGCCACCCACACATCCACTCCTACAGCACCTGGTATTCCCAAATGGTTTCCCATTAAGGTACTGACCAGGCTTGACATTGCTTAACTTTGGTGATTGTACAGGAATCAGTGTTTCAACATAACGTTGCCATAAATACATGTGTAACAATACGATTTCTCACATCTGTAGAAGATAAATAGATGAATTTCATTTCTTTTAAGTTCGCTCAGCTATCTTGAGTTTTATTGGAATTTCATCTCCGGTCCATCTTTTAGTCAACTTAAGTGTCAGTGTTTTGGGGATATATGTATACAGTTGCCTTTGATTTTGGATACATAAAAATTTTATCAATGATTTTGGATAGTCCTAAAATTAGATCTTTGAAGATCTGACCACCTATTTGGCTTTGGGGTGGTCTCAAAACTTCCAGGGCATAAATGGGTGGGACCTGGCAATTATCCATATAAGCAGAGAGAGGCTGGCGTCAAGGAGAAAGGGGTCCAACCATGAGAGAAGTAGGGAGGTGACCAGTGAGTTATAGTAGCTTCCCAAGTGCCCAGGAGTGAGGAATCGGCAGGGACCGAAGCAACAGTGAATCTAAAGGTCTTTTTCCGTGGCCAGAAGTTAGATAGTAGTCAGCTTCTCAAAGCTAAAGGAAGGATCCCACAGTTAAGTGAGAAATATTGTTGCTACTTTGCAAAGAGTCATGAAAAACAATTGTCTTCAGTTTTTTTTTTTGTTGTTGAAAGTGATCACAGCCACCAAGATGAACCTGTGCACATAGCAAGGTGGGTGTATATGCAGACACAGCTGACCCTGGATGTCATCACAGGTGCAGTAAACGACAGACGGTCAGAGAACAGTGGCACAAAACTTGTCACAAATCCACCACAAATTTCGTCATACGTATAACAACATATATAAACAAGACAAAAGTAGATAGCTATTAAGGGTAACTTCTTGTTTATTGTTGAAAAGGCGTAAGGTAAATTGAGTTAAAATACCCTCTGAAGAAATATATGGGCAATTATTCAACAGTCTAGAATATTGAATAAGGGTCTGAGAATTAAAATGAAAATCACTTTACCTGAAAGAAAATACTAGTCAAAAATTAATAATCAAGGTCTGACCGAGTGTGACACTACGATTGAGAGACCCACATAGAGAGGAAGGGTATGAGATTTTTGTCATGATCCTAAGTTTTCGGTTTTTATGGCTGCTGGATAAAGTCTTTATCTTCTTTTATCCAGGACCAAAAGGAACAAACAAATAAATGATAGCTTCTGAGGTCAAGCGACAGCAATACTGGACATTGATGATTTCTAGTTGTTGGTCTACGTTAAGTCACATGGGATTGAGGAGGCCAGTTTGTGTCCGCACTTGATGATATAAAGCAGTGTTTCCCAACATGGGTTCTAGCGCCCCCTTGTAGACTTATCTTGAAAGGTGGTACTGGGAGTTTTTATTTAATTTGGGGGGGAGGAGTACTGGGCATTTATTCATTTTTTTTTTCCTCAAAAATTATTCAATATTGGTTACAAAAGGAAATTTTCGAAAGGTATGTAAAGCTGAGGGAAGCTATCAAACTTTCCTTCATTGCTTTTTCAACTTCCTATATGGCTGAATGGGGTTTCAATGCAGTTACATTGCCAAAGAAACCACCTGCAAATTACAAAATGGGGAGATCTACGATTACTTCTAAGCAGCATAGAACCTAGAGTAAGAGCTATAGCTTCTCTCAATGTTTTCAATGAAATGGTTGGTGCTTACTGGCTATCAAATAAGTTTTTTTTTTTATCATTTTAATCATTGGCATTTATAATACAAATGAAAACTATTAAAATTATTTTTGCACTAATACCTAAATGCTATCTTGCTAAGAAAGATGAATTCAGTATAATATTCAAAATTTAACAGGGCGTTGACAAAAAAAGGTTGTGCCTAAAGGGGGGCACTAGCTGAAAAAAGGTTGGGAAACATTGATATAGAGCAGCGTACCTATTTATAGTTATTTTCCAAGCGTAGCTTAGATGTGGCACAAGGCCAAAAGTATGGGGCATCAAGTGAGGATCGAACTCACTTTTCAGTTGTAACTGATCTAGCGAGACAAGCTCGCTAACCATTACACCACACCGAGCTGCCCAAAGCGTACCTGTTTATATGTATCGTTGCTTGCTGAACATTTATGGAGACCAAACAGTGGTTGTGAACACAGACTACAGGTAATGCGTTTCAGCAGTGGTGAAATGCCAACAAGGATGCTAGTACATATGGCAGTACAGGTGGAACCTTCCTGCTAATAAAGCAAGAAAAAAAATTAAAGGTGGTTACAGATAGCAGCTGAGTGACAGTTTGGCAAAATGGCATCTGTCATGAAAGTGTGTGCAAAACAGATATGTTATTGAATTTCACCATGTGGGGTGGGGGGAAGCAAAAAACATTGTACCTATTGGAATGCATTGATGCTTGCTGAATATTTATGGAGACCCAACAGTGGATGGAAATTTATGTGTGACAAGTTGTCATGCATATAAATTTTTACCACTGCTGAAACACATTACCCAATCCCGTCCACTGTTTGGTCTCCATAAATGTTCAGCAAGCATCAATGCACACCAATAAGTACAATGTCTTTTGCATTTGGTGGTGGGGGTGATGAAAGATGGATAACATCTTCCAGATAATATAACTTGGTCATGCTAGAGATGTGAATATATATATATATATATATATATATATATATATATACACACACATTTTTTGCTGTTTCATTACATTGAGCAGTTTTGTTAACGCCTGCACTATATGTGTGGTATGTTGCAATTTTATTGCCATATATATATATATATATACACACACACACACTGATTATCATGTGATATAACACTAATGCATGTACAAAATATCACTATTGTCATGGCACGTATTCTGATGAGCTATATTCCTTTGTTCCACCAGCCCTGACCTTTACAACTGGGACTTGCAAAGCCATTTACACTAGGATGAATTATCTTCATTACTTTCATATTCCATAAGTAAGGAGTAAGTTCCACTTGAACAACTTCTTCCCCTAGACTTTCTGTTATGTAGAGCAGACTCCTGGTAGAATATTTTCCCAAACATTACAATCTTCAAGTCTAGGATTAATGGTTATCCTTTCTACATAATCTTGTGAACTACACTTCTTGCTTTTTCTCATGCAAAATAGTAACCCTCTACCTTGAGTGGTTCTTGGACCTCTTATTAGTATTGAAAAAAGACAAAAAAAAGCACATGAATACACACCATTATATAAGACCTTGATATCTTTAGGATATAATCCATGGATGTCTAAAAGTAGAAATCAAAAACAAGGAGAGTAACACAAGAATAAACAGAAAGTGTTAAGATATAACGATTGTTATTTCTTTATTAGAGCTTATTTGTAGATAAGTAACCAAAGATGGTCATAAAGCAGTTCCATTTTGGTATGTATTCAAAGTGATACAAGACATCAGGGCACTACTTAAATAGTATGGTCCACTCATAAAAAAAATAAAAAAAAAAAATTATATATATATATATATATATATATATATATATATAAAAAGTATTTTTGGGGAAATACTTTGTTGATTCACATTCTTTTAGATCATCACACTTGTTAGAATAAAAAAAAAAAAAAAAGCTTTGTTATTGATTTAGAAGCGGGGGTCCTTTTGATAACATCAATATTTTGTTAAATTGATATCTGACTTTTCCAGAGTGATTGACAAAAGCTCTTTTGTGTACAAAAAGACATTTTTGAGGTGGGCTTACAGATTACATGAATAATGAACAAATATATATATATATATTAAGAACAAAAATTTACATAGATTAGTAAAATTGATACATTTATTCTTAATTATGAACCTCAAATATTTGTGCATTTGCCCCCCCCCATACAAAAACAAATTTTTAAAAATACACAAATATCAATGTTTAATGAGTTATTAGGTTAAGTCACTTAGTTCAATAACTCATCAAAGTCAGGGATCAATTTGATACTTTATCTAAAAACAATAACAAATCTATATTCTTTTTTATTGTGACTAGTGTTATGATATAAGAGAGAGAATAAAGAAATACTAAAGAATACTAATCAATAAAAATGATTGCCCCAAATTTTTATGAGTGGTTCAGTCTATTCGTGTGGTACAAGAAATCAGTAATAAAAGACACTGTTCCGGTTACTGGTGTTGTTTTTCCCTGGTAATGAAAATTCCGATCCAGTTTCGGTTGCAAATAATACAGAGTTTAGGTTTATGGAGTGGGGATAAACTGATGCACAAAGAGAGTCACTTTTACTGTGATCATTGATAGTAAACACAAAATTTAATGAGTAAAATTAAATCAAAGAGTTGGATTAATGTTTGGTAAGAGAAGGTTCTCAAATAAGATTCAGTTTTAAAATTCAAAAGAGAAGACATATATTGTTCAAAATTAGAAGAATCCTTTCAGCAGAGCTGAAGAGGTCACAGAAATGTAGGGGAAGGAAAGAAGGAAAAAACGGAGACGAGGAGGGAGAGATTCAGAATCGAGAAGGAGAAAACGGAGACGAGGAGGGAGAGATTCAGAATCGAGAAGGAGAAAACGGAGACGAGGAGGGAGAGATTCAGAATCGAGAAGGAGAAAACGGAGACGAGGAGGGAGAGATTCAGAATCAGAAGGAGAAAACGGAGAAGGAGAAAGAATTGAGAAGGAGAAAACGAGGAGGAGGAGATTCAGAATCGAGAAGGAGAAAAACGGAGACGGGAGGGAGAGATTCAGAATCGAGAAGGAGAAAACGGAGACGAGGGAGGGAGAGATTCAGAATCGAGAAGGAGAAAACGGAGACGAGGAGGGAGAGATTCAGAATCGAGAAAACGGAGAAAAGATTCGAGACGAGGGGAGGGAGAGATTCAGAATCGAGAAGGAGAAAACGGAGACGAGGAGGGAGAGATTCAGAATCGAGAAGGAGAAAACGGAGACGAGGAGGGAGAGATTCAGAATCGAGAAGGAGAAAACGGAGACGAGGAGGGAGAGATTCAGAATCGAGAAGGAGAAAACGGAGACGAGGAGGGAGAGATTCAGAATCGGGGAAAAGAAACAACAACACTGCATTCATGCAAACGGAAATAAAAAAAATAAACAAAAAACTGAAAGACAAAAAATGTTTTCTGTTGACTGTTGAACTTTTGGGGTTTTATCATTTATTCAATCAGATTTTATTCTCAATAAATGGTTTGTCTTTTCTGCTGAACAGAATTTTTATAAAGTCAATTTCAGTTTTGTTTCCATCCACAAAATGTTTTCTGGATGCATAAAGACTTTTGAGAGAATCGATTCGAAAAAGTCTATTGTGAACATGAGTCTATAGTTTATTAAACTGTCAAGTTATGGCTAGAGTAGAAGAGAGTCGTCAATCTCTTCGGGAACTGGCATGGCCTGAGTAAGGAGTTTCTTTAGTGTCTTTGAGTACACATCTTGGAGGGCTTCTTGCATACCCACGTCGAGTATATTCAGGGTGGCCTGCAAAGTAAATGATAAACAATTAACAACATCAGTTTTATCTGCCTGGAATGCTTTACATTCTTCAGCATGTAATGGGGCAACATTATAACTAAATTGACATTGGTATTTTGTAGCTTTAGAAACGGTTTCAAACATTTTTTTCTGATTTCTTGAGCACTTCTGATTAAAGAGCCTTGTCTAATGGGCATCAAAGATTATTCAACATGAGCAGTGAAAGTTTTTCAATTTTCCCTTGTTTTGAATTTTCCGATGAATCGTAATTCTTAATTTAATGACTCAGTACGTTCCCTGTAACTTCCAAATTATGAAATTTAAGTGGAAATTCCATTATTTAAATATTTGTGCTTAACAGCTTTCACAAAATATGGAAACAATCCATAACTCTGCATTATATTAGGTTTATTTAATCTTTACTCAAGCAAGTGCCACAATTTAAATACCTGAGAAAGGACAGAAAGTACAATGCCACAATCTGAGTGTTGGAATAGCAAAAGATGTCTGCCAAAAACTAAGCAAAGTATTATGATAGAGGAAATTTTTTTTTTTAGAAACAAAGACTTTACACTATTTACATTGTTTGGACTGTTGTCCTCATCTTTGTTGTCATATTCATGACATTTTGGTTGTCGTACACTCGGGTCTTCTCCAGGTGATATATGTTGGAATTTCAAACCGAAACCTTTATTTTGTCCACTGGGGTAGATTGTTCTAGTTCCACATGCCATGCCTTTTCTGGGTATTTCAATTCCAGTTATCTCCCTTCTAGTAACTTAACTATCCAAATGAAATAACTGAAACTGAGATGTCCAGTGTTGGGCTTCACAAGTGGACTATTTCCAAAGAGACTAAATATCGAATTGATGTAGTTTTCTTTTTATAGCACCAGTCCAGATACATTTTCAACAAACATTATATGTTCATTTTACCATTACAATTTTTTTTGTTCTTCTTATTCTATATGCTTTCTTTTTCTCACTAAAACCACATAGTATCTCTGATATTATCTTTTTCTTTCATCTTTCTTTGCAAACAAAACAGAATGGTCCATTATTTATCTGAGGCAATGGTGGGGCATAACATGTGTTGATCAATGGAGGAACAAGCAGAATTATAAAAAGGTTTCTTTTTCATTTGTCTTAAATTTAAGGACAGAACGCATTCAGGTGTTGAACTATGTGCATGTTAAAAAGTGAAATTTTTTAAATTGGTTTTTGTTTTTGATAAATCACTCACCTCGTAAGTGTCTTCACCGTCCTGCAGATGAAGAAGAGCCAACAATCCATACTCGCTGTTACCTTTGACCACAGTGTTTTTCTCTTTTGTACCCATCACTAAGGATGGGATGAGGCTTTTTAGCACAGAATTCGGCAATGGATCACTAATGGCATGGGAAAAATAAGTCGCCAGCTGACCACACAATTGTTTCACTTCATTTGAATCATGTTTCATGCCCTGAAAGAAACAAAAAATGATTTTATAAACCTAGAAGGAAAAATTTGATCTGGTGCAAAGTGTGTGAGGAAACTCTCCCTACCTACCAACATGGTTAACATTCCTTGATCACCCCATTCCAGTTTCAAGGGTGAAGTCAGCCATTTCCTTATAAGGAAACATTTAGCATTTATTGACTGAACAATTAGTGTTACTGTCGATTGAAATTTATAAAATCTTTTTCTTAAAAAAGTTTTTCAGGAAAATAGACTTTTCATGTCTACTAAATGTTATAGTTTTTGCTAATATTGATGGCAGTTTCCTTCCAAATCTTGTGTTTTTTACAATGTGGAAAGCTAACATGTGCTATCAATTTTGATTGTTGCAGTTCAGAGTGTTTGGCTTGTTACTCAGCATGCAAAAAGAGATTTTCAATTTTGTTGAACATTTATTTGTGCAGAGCTTTAAGTCCCAAAAGCAAAGCCTAAATTCTGAAGCTCCGAACCCCCTGTCGCACCAACTGAACCAAATAAAAAGGAGATGAATTACCTTAACAAGCAGGGCAACAAGTTCCGGTGAGGGGTCTTCTTCGTTCATCACTTGTTGACATAATAAATAGGTGGCTGCTCGCAGTCCACTTAAGCAAATTGGAATCTGTGAAAAACGAGAAGAGAGAGAGATACAAAGAAATGAGAGTCGGCAGCAAATGTAAGCAATTACATCAATTCACTTGAGATCTTTGACAAGAGTTAGATTTGGACTTGAACACAAAGTTCGATCTTATGAAAACATTCTGTAAGACTTGTAAATTTCTACATCAATTCTAAACAGAAACTTATTTATCAATCATTAGAAACTTATTTGTCAGTCATTAGAAATATGTAACTGCCTGCAAGTTTATTACCATTCATCAACATCCTAAGGCAGTTGTTCCCAGATCGTGTGGCGGAAAAGGGTAACAGGTGAGGCAGAATGATTGAAAGACAATCAAAGATTTAGAAATAGTTTTTGTAAAAATTCATTTACCAAAAATAAATATGATTTCAAAATTTAAAATATTATTATGGATTACTTGTAATTGCATGCATGAGTCCCAGTATAAATAGTTATAAATAATTATTGACCGATTTTATCATTGTGATATTTTTGCATTATATCAAATATTAAGAATATAGTAATTAGGCTCTGCAAATTGGAGAGGACAGTTATCAATAATAATGTTCTGACAGTGAATCCACTGTTATCTCCCTTTAACCCTCTCTTCTTTTTAAATGCACTTTTTATCACTTAAAATTTGGTGAGGTGCAAACAAATTTTCACTCCAGCCCAGAAAAGTTTGGGATCAAAAGTAGCCATTGAATACAATTATCTAATTTATCATTCCTCAAAAGAAGATGACAGCTTACAGCAGCGTTTCTCAACCTTTTTACCCTTGCGTAACCCTTAAAATAAATTACGTGTCTCAAGGAACCCCTGCGCAAAAACAAAATTATATACCATTATCTTTCTCATTTTATTTTCATCATAGTCTATGTGGTAAATATCATAGCATATATTTCTGAATATCTGGTTTAAGGGAAAATTAATACTTCTTTGTCAAATTTTTCAGTAATGCTAAATACAATTAATTCATAAAGCTTATTTCACCTGTTCTCAGGGAACCCTGGTTGAGAAACGCTGGCTTACAGAGAGATGACACATGAGATTGGCAAAGCAACTACTTACCCGGTCAGCTGTGGTCAAATGAGCAATAACCTGCAGTACTGATTCTTGCAGGCCAGGCACTAATTTCTGGTAAACCCCTTCTTTGATGGACACAGCTAAAGCCACACTACGCCCATGTCGCAATGTCCATTCAACTCCAGTGTCTGTGTCTGCAGGTAGAAAATAAAAAATTCAAAACTATAGAAAAGAATTTCACTTTTTTCTAATTCATTTTGTTTAATGGCATATCAACTCCTAGTGAGTTATCTAATGCTAAAGCAAGTAGGGTTGGGATTTGATTTTTGTGTATTATTTTGTAGTGAAATTAAGCCAAGTGTTTTTTTTTTTAAACATTATAGTCACGTCAAAAGTAGTATTTAGATTTTGTATTTATAAGATGTTAGAAATTAAAAGTTCTTTTTCTTCAGATTCTGTTAAATATGTCTTTTCTTTCAGATCAAAATTTCCACTTCTGAACCTAGTGAACCACATCTAACCAGCGCTCAAGCTATGACACCATCTCCATAAATGGCACATATCTTTTTTGTTGTTTGTACAACTATTTTCTTTTTCATTTTCCTCCATTTTCACTTTTGATGTAAAAACACTTAAAATTCACAATCCACACACAAATTATATAGAAAGACACGTTGAAATGTTACCTTTCAGAAAATGTGTATATGTTGTGAAATGAAGTCATGTGTTCAAATTTCAACTATAAAAAAGAAAAAACACTACAAACTTTTGTCCCAATGCCATAGACCAGGACAACAAGAACACAATCAATTCTAAAAGTGATTACACTTAAACTCTGGGGAAACAATGCCAAACACGCAACAAAGACTTTATTGCTATGTTGTCAAACTACCTGAGTCGTTTACTTACCCAACAAGTGTGTTATCATCAAGTCTGTGAGAATATCTTTGGGTAGAGAGACAGTGAGTGCTCCTAGGCAGCCTGATGCAGTCATTCGGGTGCTGTCTTCTGTACTGTTTAACATTTTTAATAGAGATGTCATTAACATCTTTCGTAGGTTGTCTGAAAATTTCTCTTTACCTCCTGTAATACAACTTCGAAGAGCTTGCAAAGTTGTGTCCCTGAAAAGGAAAATATGACAAGTATGAGAATTCATGGACAGAAAAGATGGCAAAAAGAAAAAAAGATTTTAAGCTTAAGCCAAACAATTAGTCATAATTTCTCACAGTTTTTTTTTTTTTTTAAAAACTCATTTGTGTAAATTTTAAGAAAAGGGAGTTAATGACATTTCCATGAAAATAAGGAAAGATATAGTGTGGGACAATGGGATCAGACTGTGATTAGAACACAAAGTCAATTTTATTTTTTTTTAACTGACTTTTTTATGACTCTGTAAAACCTAGAAAGTGGCCACCCACTATCAGGTAGAAAGAAAGTGAAATAAAGAAATTAAATGATAACTTTCAGGATCAAGTGCCATTTGACTGGATGTCAGGAAGTTCCAGTCATAGACTTATATAAGGAGATTCCCAATTAGAATTGTCCGTTTTGAGCCACCCATTTGCAGGTTATCGGTGCAAATGTAGAGAAGCAGGGTCAGAAAGGTACTAGTCATGAAAGTTAAAGAAAAGAGAGATATAGAGACAAAATTCTTTCTGACCAAAAGGAAAGATCTGGTCCATTAGAAGAGAGAACAAGTAGGAAGTGAAGACGTCCCAAGTGTCACCTACCAACTTCCCCAACCCCAGACTGTGCCAAGTGAATCCATAAATAAATAACCAAATATATTGGAAACAGGTTTTACATATTCCTGTCTTGCTGTGACCATTTTTGTTTCTTTGTGAATATACAACTGGCTCTTTCCCAGTTTTTGTTCACACAAAAGCAAACTGGAAATGAAACACAATGCAGAGATGATGTGCCCAGGTGATGAAAAAACCGAAGACTGTACAGGAGCAGGTTTGCAACAGCTCTGCTATATAAATCTTTTACAACTTTATTAATTGTATTTCAAGCTTTACATTTATTGGTATTTTGAGGGTAAACATTCCCTTAGAGCATGATTTATAGGGGAATCATTTTCTTGAATAAAACAATTGTTCCGTAGAATCCTGAAGAGAGGTCAGGGATTAAAATATTTTTAAATTGAAATTTCAAATAGTTTCTTGAGGAGTAAATTTTGTCTGAAATAGATTCCACATTAGACTTTCTCTTTTTAAAAAGAACTTTTCAGAAGTGAACCAAATCATTGAGTAATAATGAATAGCAGAACCCCCCCCCCAACAACTTTTCTTCATGACTCACCTGATACTGGTATCATCTGTATTCTTAATGTTTGTGTGTAATTCTGTTATGAGGGGATCAACACGGGTGTGAATGAGGATCAAACCACCCATAGCTGCAGCAGCCTTTAGTCGAACTGTACGGTTGGAATCATTTAATGCTTTTGTAAAAGTCGTCTGTAATTGGGGCAGGAATGGCTTCATGCTGGCACCAACCTTAAAAGAAAGATTTTATTTGATTGTTTAAACAACTTATCAAAAGTCCTTATGCGTCATTTAATGTCAAAATTTAATTTTATTATGAGCTTTGAAGTAATAAAAATATTTGTTATTATGCTTTCACAATTGAATACATAGTAGATGATACTCAGCTTTTGTGCATATACATGTTTCTATGGACATCATTACTAGAGGCAGTGATATGTGTGTGTTTTATGATATAGGTTATTATGCTTTCACAATTGAATACATGGTAGATGATACACAGCTTTTGTGCATATACATGTTTTTAGGGGACGTGAATTACTAGACATGGTGATGTGTGTTTTATGTTGTAGTTATATTTTTGAATACAGTTTGAATTCTTTAAGAAATTGGAGGATATTATATGGATTAATATTCTGAAAGAATTCTTTCATATTGATTGTTTGGCTGGTTGATTTTGTTTAGTAGTATATCAACCTCTATGGGTTATTTAATGCCAAAATCTAAATATTTTGAAAAATTTTATTATGTCAAATAACTATATTTTGAATACACCTGTATACCTTCAACTACTTTTAAGTAGTGAATTCAAATTCAGTAGAAATCTAACTCTTAAATGGCAAGATTGCACAGCCTGGGTGAGTGTTCCACATATATTTTTTTTTTTTTGGCCGGGAGGTGTTAAATATTGTTTTTATACATTATTTTTTTAAAAACCGTATTTTAACAGACACACTCTTTTAGCCTTCTGCAGGTAATTGTTGTATTAGACCTTTTGAATCTGTTTCCTTTTTCATATATTTTTTAACCCCCCCCCGGATATTTTTCCTACCCCACTGCATATTTGTATCATTTTTGATCGTTTTTAAACCACCAACCTTTGTGGAGAGGTTTCATATTTTTATCATGAAAGGCTGAGGGAACTGTTCATGCAGGCTTTCTTTTAGAGAGCAGACACACCATTGTTTTATAATTTATATATTGGGGGCAATGTAAAATTAGGCATATTAGTAGCTTACAATACAATTGGTGTACTTGAGGCATTTGGAGGGAGGGTAAAGTGACAGACATTGTTGTTATAAGCAGTCCTCCCCCTCTTTGTTGAGTGACAATGTTAACGATGCTTCATTTCAGCTAAGTGGCTGTGTTAAGAGACTGCCAAAATCCTGCCTGCATGGATTACTCTGGGTAATTATTTGGGCAGGGTGTTTTGTGTATGCGGGTCAATTTCAATAATACTTCTGTAAATCATCTTGTAAGTCTATCAGTTCAGTATAAGGAAAAAAAAAAAGAGTCCAAGAACATTTGATATGTGATTATTTTTCACCATCAAAATTTGTTCACACTTGCCAGAATCAATTTTCTAGGAAAATTCACAATTTATTGTGAACTAAATAAAAAGTTTTTTTGTTTTTCTCCCCTTACCTTACTAAGCAACAATGTCAATGTTGCCAAGACGGCCACTTTGACATTTCCAGGGAAGCGGTCACCAAGAATACGGATGAGTGGTCCAGTTATGTGGATGACAGATGGCATGAGAGCAGGAGCACTGGTCAAACTGATAATCTCACCCAAGCCCTCAGCAGCTAATTCTTTCATTTCAGGTGTTCCATTCAAAATGCCTTCACGGAAAATGGGAAGCAACGGAGCCACACCCTGACAGAGAAAAATATAAACAAGAAATCAAAACTTCTGAGATTTATTTAAAAAAAAAAAAAAAAAAAAAAAAAAATGTTAAAAAAATTTTTTCAGTTTGTAAATCTAAAACTTCTTTTGGTTTACCTACCAAAGCAATTTTCATTAAAGTGCACATGCATGCACACATAAACACAGCTACCTTAAAGATTAAAGAAGCTTTTATTTTATTTAAACAAATTCGAATTTAATACAAAACAATTACAAAAAATCTGATGCAGTTTTCTCTTTTCTAAAGCTTTATTCTTGGTCATCCAAAACAAACACAAATGGATGATTTAAAGTGTACAAGATCAGATTCCTTTGAGATAAAGAGACTGTAACAAATGTATGAGAACGTTTGATGAGGTAAACGTGATGGCAGCAAACAGGAAAGAAAAGGTTGAATGTTTGTTTTTCTTACTTTGCCATTGAGGCTAAATCCAGGAAGATCTTTTCCTTTAAAGTCAGATGTAGCAAATCTGATTGCCAGTCGCACTTGCTGGATTGTGTCGTTGGCATCTACATTCTTCAAGTCCTGTCAAAAACAATTCATTGTTTACAGCAAAAAGGCAGGGAGGTCAAATGCTTGACAAATTCATAATCGAGAAAGGTTTATAAAAACAAAATTTTAACATGAAAATTTCACTTAAAACTTTTAGTTTGTAAAGTTTTACGTTAGGAAATGCTCCTTCAGGAATCTCGGCAATTTATCAAATATCCGAACATTTTCATGACGATGTATGAAAATGAACTTCTAAAAATCTGACCAATTTTTGGAAGGGTTTCTTGCTCAAAGCCAAGGATTTTTTTTGTATAATTATTTGTATATGGTAACAATATCGAAGATTCTTGAATTAAGATGTTTTTCCTTTGGTCTATAGTTAGATTGTTTTTTTAGGGTGTATCAACCTTTTGCAAGTTATTTAAAGTCAGAAAATATTTTTAGACTGTAAGAATTTTTGAAGATAATAATGATTTACTGATACAAATCTTACTAAGTAAACCATAACTGGTGTGTGTGTGTGCGCGCGCACGAGGAGGTGAATTCATACTTTTCCCAAAGGTATTTGCCCGTTAGTGAATATAACAAACCTGACTGGAATTGGAACTCGACTCTCTGATTTCCAATTCCAAGCCATTATCCACTATCCGAACCTCCAAGCTTACAGTATCTGGTATTTCTGAGTGGTCACCCATCTAGATACTGACCAGGTTTGATGTTTAACTTTGGTGATCATACGAGAACCGGTGATAAACTGTAGATGGCAGTAAGCAGTTCATAAACCCTGTGTTGGTTTCATGGTCAGATATGTGATCCCAGTAAAACTAATTGTTGCCAAAGGAGATGCAAAACAAATTTGGTCCACAATGTAAATGAGCAACCCACCACCCCATTTACACTGAATAATTATTTAAATAAAAAAAGAAAAAAACGAAAAAAGAAAAAAACGAAAAAAAAAAAAAAAAAAGAAAGAAAAAGGTTGTGATATGTTACCTTTGTGATGGCATCAAGACATTTCCATGCAGCAAGTAGCACTTTGGGGTCAGTACGGGCAAATAAAGCAATGAGCGCCCGTAATAGTTGGGGATAGTAAGAAGAGTAATCAGCTTTAGTCTTGCTGCAGAAGGCCTTCAGAATGTTCACTGCTGCACAACATGTTACAGAGGATGAGCTATTGGCTGAACTCAACAACTCATTTAGAATTGTGTTTGTACCCAAGTCATCTGTTACAGACAGGACAACTGATTCACAATAACCCAATTCCTGGAAGTAACCAGAAGAAAGAAAAATTCATACTTAAAAGTTGCAGAAGAAAGGGGGGGGGGAAAGAGCTGATTGAACCAGTTACATTCTGAAATGAGAAATACATCTTTTCATTCAACCAATAAAAGGGAATTAATTATTAATCTATCTTCTGAATAAATAAATGGCAAATTCTGTCTGTCCGTCCTGTGTCTGAAACCTCTTTAACTCAGTCCAAACTTGCTCTACATAGACATATTATGCGTTTTTGGAATCAGGATATTCCTGGGATTGAAAATCTTCCCTTCATCTGGTGCTTGAACATCCAGCATTGGGATTTGTGTCCAAATGAGGAGGAAACAGTTAAAAATTCAAATTTTAAAATAAGTGGAAAAAAAAAAAAAAAAAAAAAAAAAAAAAAAAATGTTAGTGATTTTTAAAGTTTTTAATTTATATTCAGTTTAAAGTAACACAAAAAAGGTTGTGAATTTAAAATTTTTCTAAAAAAATATTTCTAAAACTTTGTGAATTGAAGAAATCAATTTTATTTCCTCAAAATGCCAAAGAATCAGAATTAAAGTGTGAGGTTTCATGATGTGAGGTTTTGAAGTTCTGCAGTTTGTGATTCGAAGAACTCAATTTTTGGCCCAAATTGGCAGAGTTAAAGTGAGGTTTTGAAGTTCCATGGAGTGAATTGGGGTATTCAAAGTTATTTCTTCAAAATGATCATTGCTGATTTCTAAGCTGGACAAGAGGTTACTTTAGATTCGAGCCAGAAGCCCAATTAGCCTTTCGCAGGAGCTAGTTTAAAAGTCCACATGGAGTGCTGTTTTTTTGAAGTTTGAAATAATACATATCTTAATCTTTCTACATATTTATCTCTATCAAAAGTTTACGAACCCCAACATAAGTTGCAGTAGGTCTAAGGTTTATTATCAAATTAAAAAAAAAAAAAAAATTTTGTTTGATACTTTCATACTTATCAAATATACTCAGGACATATTGCAGGCAAGAAGGGCAGAGGAAAACATTGAGTAATCTTACCTAATATGCTTGTGTAAACTGATGGCAGAACAGGGAGTGGGGTTAAGAAGGGGGGGGGGGCGGACAAAAATTATTTAGAGCTACAAATCATAGGAAGTTATAGAGAGCCATGATTATTCATGTCCTGGAGGGACACAGTAACATAAGAAGTTCTGCAGGATATGGAAATGTTATTTAATCATGCCATCTTTAGTAAATACACAAGCTTAGAAGACGATGAGAATTTAAAAGTTTCAGATTTGCTTATAGTCAAATGAATTCTTGAAAATCTCTAGAAAATTTCTTCACCTCATTTGATCCTCTAATAAAATATAAAATCTACAAAAGTCAAATAAATGTGAAAAGTTGCTCAATTAAATAAAATTCCACGTTAGTCATTTAATACCACTTAAGCATTTTTTGTTTTGTAAAGAGAATTTCTTACAGGGATTGTGTTTTTAAATTTCTTCAGATTCATGGTTAGTAAAGAGTGGTTCCATCAAATTAAGTGGGGCTTGTTTAGGTTAATGAAAAAGAGAATTTTATTAAATTCAGGGATCAGAGTCACCTACAGTGGCAGGATAAACTTTTTTTTTTCAAAGCAAATGAAGTTAGTGATAAAGATTAACAAATAAAATATGCCTTGAAAAATTTTATTGAAACCAAATAACTCTTGGAATCATCACGGTTTTACTTTTAAAAATTATGACCAACGTATGTTTAAATTTCAACAGATGATTTTATCTTGCAGTTAGTTTTGGTTTTAATTTTACAAATCTTTTTATATCTCATTTTTTTTTGTCTTTCTTCCAAAGTTCAATTGACACCAAGATACAATATGAAACAATTTTTCCACTGAAGATTATTTTGCATGATTTTCACCTAAGATTGACATGCTACAGAAATAAGAGTTAAGCATAATAAAGTCAGTTATTTTTTTCCTCTCCCTCCACCTAATTATATGCAATATTCATTGATTGAAGAGAATACCTACCTCTTCTTCCTTATGTGTTCCAATTGCATTACTGAGAGAAGACAATAATGCGGGTAAGATCTTGTTCAGGTGTTTGCTCAACACATCACCAGCCACTGATGAGAGAAATGCAAGTGCCCTTGTATTGACAGGAGTGGTGATTAGCTAGAGAGAGTGAGAGAGCAAGAAAAATAAAGTTCAATAAAGTCACTGTAAATATAAATTGAAAGAGCATTAGTGCAATTAGGAAATGATTTTTCTCTATGTGTGAGAGAGACTTGTCCAGCGGATGCTTAAGACACAATATCTAAATAACGAGATAACTTAAACTTAGAATAGGATGGTAAAAAAGATTAGTAAATTTGGTCTCCTTCAATGTAAGAAGACTTGAAAAAAAAAATATCTGTATTATAACACATGCATATACAAACTGAAAGCAAGAAGGTGAGAACAACAATTAACGAGTAGTCAAATGAAGAATAGAAACCTGTAGTTTTCTAATATGATTTTTGGGGGTTTTGATATAGAAATGAAAATTCAATGCTTTTCGCATGTAAAGAAAATTTTGAAGGAAGGAGAAAGAGCAAAGGAAAAAAAATGCTGATTGTCTCACCTGAGGAACAAGATATGGAAGCACAACACGGCTTTTGACAGTCATCACTTGTTTTAAACCATCAAGTGCCCATTCAGATGTGGCAGGGTTGGCCTACAATGACAAAGACAGTTTTCATAAATAAAAAAAGGAAGGGATACTGAATATGATTTTGAGCAAAATTCAGATTTTTGTTAAAACCATTTCTGTCCTGAATATTTTGAATCAACACAAGAAAAAGTTTTGATAATCAGAGTAAATGGGGAAATCATTTTGCAGAAAAGAAAACATTTATGTAAAAGGAGAAAGGAGGAAAGAGAAAGAGAGATGAAAGGTTGCACAAGAAATGAACCAACCAATTTTTTCAATAGGTCTGGTAGAATCTCGTCCAGTGCTCGAGAACCAATATTATGGTGAAGGTTATCAAATGTGCGGGCAGCAGCCTCCCTTACTTCTGGGAGGGGATCACAGAGAGCACGGCGTACACTGGGAATCAAACTATCTGCAAACACAGTCACCTGAGGAAGAATAAATAAATCAATAAATAACATGGAAAGGCAACAACAATAAAAGTCATCAAATTACAGAATAAAAATAATCAGGGTATTAAAGTCTGATTTTTTTAGTTGGTTGGTTGGTTGATTTTGTTTAGTGGCATATCAACACTCCTATGGGTTATTTAATGCTGAAATCTAACAATTGTATGGCTTCAACTAAATATATTTTAAACAAAATTGTACGCCTTCAACTACAGATAAAATGTATTGTTGCTCATTTTGCTTTAAAAGTGTATTCCTGGTCATTTTTTTTATATATAAAAATGTATTGCTGGTCATTTTTTTTTATATATAAAAATGTATTGCTGATATTTTAATATAAGAATGTATTTTTATACTTTCATAGTGTTTTGTTTTTGTTTCACTATTTGCCCATAGCTGGGACCCTAGTAGGTGCTACCACCCCGAGTCAGAGTAGATCTGGGATCAAGAAGTGCTTCTAAGCTCCTCAAAACCTCCAATCTCCTGATCAGAGGCTTTGCTGCTGGAGGTAAATTCTGAAGACATATTTGATGAAATTTTTGATAGAAGATAAACACACACCCCAAAGTAAATCGTATGTCCGGAAAGTATTCAGCCATCTATTCAGGGGTGGAGGGTTTTAAACCACTTTGTGTACCGACACCTTAGTCCCCTTCAAAATATGCTCCTTGGGATGTTACACACTTATCCTGGCATCACCGCTTATAATTTTGAAAACCCTGAAATGGAAAGAGCCCCTTTCAATATTGCACTCAGCTACCCCATCACATTCTCCTTAACCTTGTCCACTGTATTTTGGTCATGGTTTTAGCTTTGAGAAAAGCAGAAGTCACAGGTAGATTAGGGTGATGCAATATTTTACCAAAAATCCCTGCATGAAACATGAAAAATCTACTCGTTTGGTCATTCAATGGTCATATAAGTGTACTCAATTCCATCTCACCGATGACTGCGTAACCATATAGGAGAGTGTCAAGTCCATGCATGTGCAATTAGGTTTCTTCTGATTGGCAACAATGTAACATCTAGGACATGTAATCAGTTCTCTAAATAGCTGGATATGTTCCTGATACATCACACACACACAATTTATTCATTTGAGCAGTAAAATTGAAATAGTGAACTTACATGGTCTCGACTAGTTGATGCCATTATTTCACTGAGTCCAATACACACACCTTGCCTTTCATCACTCCGCTTAGAGTCTAATCCTTTCTCAAGAATAGGAATAATCTCAGGAAGGACTCGTTCTCCCAATTTACGTACAAGGTCTCCCAAAGTACGAGCAGCAACCTAGAGATTAAAATACACAATGTTACCAAAATAATGGAAATGGATTTAAGTTTTAGTTAAAAAAGAAATTGAAGTTGCAAATGCCATAAGGGATAAAACAAGCTTTATTTAACTCCCATTTATATATTTCCTGGGTAAAGAAAATTATAGAATGAAAGTTGATAACCAAGGCTAAAAAAAAAAAAAAACCCCCGTAAAAAACAGAGTTTTGCTTTATAAAATGCTTTAAAGGGTTTCATTCATTATTAATTATTGTAATATGAAAAACAATAACCTGGCGTTTATCATAGCTTGTGCTGGCTAAGCACCCAAGCAGTAAAGAAAACAAAACTGGAAGAATCTCTCGTAATGTTCTGGGTGTATTTGTTACAATAATCTTCCACACATGAAGAGCAGATTGTCGGACCAAGAGGGCTGTATCTGAGCGTCCCATATATAGACCAGCCAGTACTCGGTTACGGCGACCCTCACCAAACACTCGTAATACAGCCTGAAATTAAATTGCAAAATATATAACTTTGATTCATATAGAGAAAAAAAAAAAAGGTTATAAAAAGATCGAGTAGAAAGCATTACAAACATTCCTGACATTTCGAGTCAATGTTCTCATTTAAGACAATGCAGGACAAGTACACAATTTGCATAAATGCAATGTAATCAAACAACATAGATTTTATTGTAAGAGAAAAATCAAGGAAATATTTCTGAAGAATGAAAGAAAACCTGTTATGAACAAAATTATTTCTTGGGAATTTAAATTTGCAAGAAGATTGATTTTGTCTTTTATTACCTACCAACCTTTTGCAGGGTTATTTAAAGCTAGAAAATATTTTAAGTCATTTTTGGAGATAATGATTTAATTATAATAGTATGACTAATTAACCCTTAGTTGGGGGAGCAGAGGTGGATTCATACTTTCCCTAAGGGCATTTGCACATGAGTGAATATAAAAAACCCAACTGAATTTGGAGAACAGAGTTCTAATTTCAGTTGTGTTCATTATATTCACTTGTACTGCATGCAAGTGAATAACAAACCTGACCAAAATTGGAACTTGGTTCTCCAATTTCAAATTCTGAGCCGTTATCTATTACACCACCTGCACATCCAAGCTTACAACACCAGGTATTCCTAAGCAGTCACCCATCTAGGTATTGACCAGGCCTGATGTTGCTTTGAGTATGACCATAAGCCTCAAGCTTAAGAAGTAATTTAAGATTGTTTCCCCATCCCTGTATTTTTGCTTATCATTTTAATTCCAATCTGATAGAAGTGGAAACTAGATTTTCGAATTATGATTCAGTTATTTTGTTTTGTGAAATTTAGTAGTCATAGAATTATCTTTGAGAGTGGGTGGAATTATTAACAGTTCATAAAATGATTAAGCTTCTAAATTTGATTGTGAGGTACTAAAAATGATGACTAATGCTCCTAGCAGGATTACAACAGTTCACCTAAGATTTTACCTAAAAGAATACAGAATATAGGAATGGTCATATGCACATGTATTGCGTGAAAGAGAAGACCATTTCCTTTTCAATAATTTTCCTATTTTAGATTATAAATTGAAAAATTCCTCAAATAATATTTCTGACAATGCAGCTACTTACTTTTTGAGAAGATTCTGTTCCAAAATTGTCATCTTCATTAGCAGTTTCTGTAGACATCTTTCCACTAACACCTGGGAGAAGGAAGAAACAAAAAAATAAATAAAAACAGTAATAATAATAATCTTCAGTAGAAAACAAAAAGAAGGTTACACCATCAGCAAGTTGTGCAATTTTCATCTATCTTTTAACATCTGTCTATATTTCCAAGATGAGGTATTGTAACTATTTACATTGTTTGGACTGTTGTCCTCATCTTTGTTACCATATTCACAACTTTTCAGCTGCTGTACGCTCTGTCCATCTTCAGGTGATATATACATTGGAATTTTGAACCAAACCCTTTACTTACTCTATGGGGGTAGATTGTCTCCAAGGACATGTGATGGCCCAGTGGATAAAAGCGTTTGTTGAAGTAATCCAGTGACTTGACCAAATGAGTTGCGTGTTCAATACCTGGCCACAGAAGAGGTGAACAAAATCATGGCAAGTTGAATTACTAAAGGGAAATAACTGAAACCGAGATATCCAGAAAAGGCATGGCACGTGGAACTAGAACAATCTACCCCGTTCGAAATTCCATCATACATGAGCTGAAGAAGGCCAGGGATATGCCCTGGTCTTCTTCAGAAATTAGAACTTCTTCCATCATATATGATGGAATTTCATCAATGACTGAAATGTTGTGAATATGACAATAAAGATGAGAACAACAGTTCGAACAATGTAAATAGATAATTATTTAATAGTTAAAGAGTGAATATCTATATCAGTTGTTAAAATGATCGAAATACAACAGAAATAATGATGAACAAATGAGGTAAAACAGTTATATTTAACTCCTGCAGGTGGATTGATTTTATTACATCACCTCTCATTGAATTAATATTGAATTTTCTTGTATGAGTTACCTCATTATTCAGTAGTTGGCTCCCTGTGCCGTGCCAGGAAATTTTTCTCCCCGGAATCGATCCTCCAGATCTACAAATCAACAATTCGCCCTTGCATGGAGTATTGCTGCTATATGGTCGAAATGTTGTGAATATGACAAAGATGAGGACAACAGTTCGGACAATGTAAATAGTGTAAATTGTCTATCTTTTATTCAAAAGCCAGAAATGTATTACTAAAAGAACGAGCCTCATACATTAGATGCCTCCATTATGCAGACAAATATGCACTTAAAATTGTTTCTGTTATCAGTTCAACCCAAGCAAGGTGATAGTGCCACAAAGACACACACACAGTTATGAGTAGTGAAAGAGAATGAGAAGACTTTAGAAGGAACTAGAAACCAAAGCCTAAACAGGAAACAAGGGATGAACCTCTACTCCTGTTCAAAAGACCAAGGAGGAGTGTGAATCGGATGATAAGCAAAGCTATCTCCTCCTATTGAACCTTTGAATCAATTCACTGGTCAGATTAAGGACAACAAAATCAAAGTGATTATCTTTTTCCACTGGGCAGGCAAGGCATGTTACCATGTTCATTAGCACAGAATATGGAGTAGAAAGCAAAGAAAATAAATGGGTGAGAATCATAGAAATGCTTACATTTGGCTTTGTGAAGAGATTACCTCCCCCCAAAAAAAAACTATGGTTAAACTTTACAACTGAATGGTATTGAATAACTGTGCACTAGAAAGCTGAGATGGACAATAAACAAAAAAAAACAAAAAAACAAAATAAGAACAAAGTATTGAAGAAGAAATTCCACTGACCAGAGACTCTGTAGAGTAAGTCTCCCAGCAACTGAACAGAACTATAACGAATCCTCCAGTTCTCATCAAACAGACCATTTTCTAATTCAGGTAGCAGCAGTTCAATGGCAGTTTCAGCATACATGTTAATGATTCTTTGACCAGCTCGCAAGGCAGTCTCACGGACAAACTCAGATTCATCTGCGAGAGCCTGAAAATAAAACCAAAATAATAATTAACCCTATAAAAAAAAAAAAAAAAAAAAAAACAAAACAAAACAACAATACTGGAAGAATCCATCCATTTATGAATAAATTTGCCAGACCATGAGGAACCTTTTTAATTCCAAAAGAATACAAAAATATCACCTGCCATTAAACAGGTTTATTATTATTATAGAAGAAAGGCCAGCCAGTAGTAACCCCTAAGCACAAAAATTGTGTTACTAATAGCATTTTTTAAAAAATTCTATGTCCCTTCAGGACGTGGGTGATCATGGCCTTCCATAGATGCCTTTTTTTTTTTTAATATTATTACTATAAATTTTTTGCAACATGCTGATGCATATTAAAATCTTCACACTAATATTGTTGAAGTTATTGCTAACCTTTTTTGTTAAGATTTACAAACTCTACACTTTGTTTAATTTCACAAACCAATTGATGAAATTTGAATAAGCTGATTTGTTTGGAAAAATACTTTGACAAAAAACCTACTTTGCGGTTTAATAATTTCTTTAATTTTATAGGACTTTATGGTAAACAATATTTTTTAAGAAAATTTATTTTTTTCCTTTTTAACTGTGAATAATAAATTCTTAAGATTTCTTATTCTTGAGCATACAACATACGATTGGCCATGTGTAAATATTTTTTTCTGGAGTCAAATTCTAAATTTTTGAAGTGTTTGGGACTCATGATTTGTTTATAGTTCTCACAAACACAGGGCGAACTGGAAATTGGTTTCTCATATATATAGAAACTTAAAGAAAAGATATCCAAAAAAAAAACAAAAAAAAACAAACAATATTGCCTTTTTATTAAAAAAGTATTTGTTATTTTAATCATTAGATTGTTAAATAATAAAACTTAATTTTTCCATAAAAATTAATGAAAATTTATTGTATTAAGCTATGCACCCAAGTAAAATCAACTGTATTTTGTATCCCATTAACTGTTTGTACCACCCCTCCAACATTTTTTTTTTTTTCGTAAAATGTATGGCTATTTTAGAGGGTGTGATGGATGGACAGACTAACAGAAGTCACAGAATTTTATATATATATATATATATATATAAGGGGTAGAATCTCTGACTGATACCAAATCAGTCGGGTTTCGATCCCAGCTTGAGGCAGTTGGATGTTTAGCCACACTGTGAATGACAATATATATATGCTCCTGAAAAAAAGTTATTTTGGTTGAGCTCTTGGGAAGAAAAGTGAATCTGTAAACAGTGACTATTACTGCTGCTGATGCAAGACTCTTTGTTAAGACAAAGTGAGTTCTCCAGTCATTGGTGTGTTTATCTAAAAATAAATATGTCTAAATTCATCTTCATCCCTGCCATGTGCCAAAGGCTTGGGGTAGAATACCCGACTGATACCAAATCAGTTGGGTTCCGATCCTGGCTTGAGGCAATCAAATGTATAGCCACACTAATGAGCTGTGAAATGGTGAATGTCTGTGGATGACATTTTTTATATATATATATATATATATATATATATATATATAAATAAAAAGATAGATTTGTGAATTGCATTCTTGGGAAAGATGAAGTGATATCCCATTGCCATCTGAATCATTTTCATTCTCCAAGACAGATTGCAAGATCCCAGTATACTCTGCTATTTAACCAATAGTGAGATGCATTCATACCGTTTCCTAGGCCATTTGTGTGAAAGTGAATGCAACAGACTAGGCCAGAATTTGAACCTGGCTCACTGATTTCACTTTTCATGCTGTTATTAATAATGAAATACCAACATCACTATATATTAGAACAAATGTATGCAGCCATTTTTGTTGACGACATAACTTACGATTGGTAACATTGGACATTAATAGTAATTATTTTCAGTTATGGCAAATTTACTTTACTTTCTAGGTAAATAAATATGACTAAACAGAATTTATTTTCTTTGATTCTCGTACCTATTGTATTTATATGCACAAAACTGTATGAAACCACTTCAAAAATCACTAAGTATATAACTATTGCTGGCATTTGAGCATTGGGTTTGTCATCGTCTATCCCTATTCCGTTTCTCTCTTCTGGTGGCAGTAGCAGAGATGGCAGTGAACCACAGAGTTTGATGAGGCCATTCACATGAATTTGATTCTGGTGGACAAATCTGTGCAATGAAGAAGCCCTCACACTTGGCCAGAAGTGCCTTTCTTGCAGATCAAAGGGGAGTGGGTCAGGTGAGATCTGGAAAATCTGGTCACATCGGGCTGTCAGATGCTTGGTCTGTCAAGGTCCACTTTGGTTATGCTAGCCTAACTGGTGCTGCCCTTTTATGTTGGTTTTGACTGTTGAGATTGTGTATCTCTTTGCCTATTCTGTCATTGGGGCCTTATTTAATGAAACATACGAGAATATTTTTATTTTTTTTTTTCTCACCACAAAATATTCTTGTGAAATAGAGGTGCATCTTCCAGTCTGGCAAATAAGGTCAGTGTTAGTCTTATAACATTCCAAGATTATTCTCTTAGGCTTATTAAATCAATTTTTGTTAAAGAAGAAAAAAAGGGATCCCCTGTAACATCAACTAATATTTTTAGATGTATGTGTGTGTGTGTGTGGGGGGGGGTGATGATCAGCAGCTTGAAAAGATAGTCAAACCTTTTGTTAAAAATGTTACCTTAAGAATTGATGGAATGATTTGGCCAATGTAGGGCACAAAATTCTCCTTGAACACCAATGGCAAGTAAATGTACATCATGATGTAACCATCTCGTACGTGTGGAGCAATGTCATTACGGTCAGCTGTCTGAACAATGTCGGGCATGAATTTCTGAAGTTTTTCAAGACCCATTCCACCAATCACTTCACTGAGACCTGTTAAGAAAAAAAAAGTTACAATTTACATTATGTGAAGAATTTTGAGTAAGGATTAATTATTGTTCACTCCTTTCAGAATGGCATTTTTTCATAAGACTGAAATGACAGCACATCATCTTTAAGAAGTAAAATAGATGTATTTAGTTACTTCTGATTATATGCCTGTTACAATGCGATCCCATTTTAATAATAAATGAATACTGTGATGTGATCTTCAGTTTCTTGTTCGATTGACTTCAATTTTTAACACTTTCATTCCTGTCAATGTACTTGTACATCTTTATGAAACTTACATGGCCTGCTGTCAACATATACATTCATTTTCAAGACATCCTCATCCTGAAATGTTGGTCCCTTGTATTTATGTTATAATCTAACTAGTATACTATGCCTGTTTTCTGATATATTTTTATTGTATTGCTTGTTGGGACTGTTTAGCTTAGTTTGTACTGCAGAGTATCTGATCATAATCAAAAAGGTAAAGCTCATGAAAAATTGCCATCAGCATCTTTATAATGATTTATGTCAAGTAAATGGTAATTTCCTATTTTTCCTGAAATGGGCCAGCACTGCCAGGCAACAATGCAGCAGTGAAAGGATTCATGTATATCTGGAGAGCGAAGATGAAATTAGGATTATAAAATCATGGCTCTGTGTTTAGCAACAGGATTTCTTTTCAATCATATCGCAACATTGGAAAAGAAAAGGGAGAAACTTTTTTTTTTGTTTAAGAACATATGGATTTAGATGGGTTTTTTATTGGCATACCAACCTCACACTGTCATTTTGTATTGACTCGAGTAGTTTTAAGATTATTTTTTACGTTGTGTCTATTTTGTAAATTCTTTTATAAATCATTATTATATAAAGGTGGGGATGTAATTCAGTTTTAGTTGCATTTTGTAGCGGGGTATTTATTTGGTTTCCTTTTTATATTTTAGAGTAGAGTTTTGTTACTTTTAAGAATTCTAGAATGTGTTTGACACTCTCAAAGACGGTCCTAAGGTGGGTTACATTGTAGAAGTATTTTAGGAACACGTGGAGGATGTGTGTGTGTGTGTGTGTGTGTGTATGAGGGGGGATAATGCCCTTAAGAATACAGAAATGTTAAAAAAATTTTTTCCATCAGCACTCACCTTGAGCGGCACCTGATCGATCAACAGAACTTCGTTCTGAGACCAATGTTTCCATGAGCCATGGCAGCAGATCATCAAAGCTACCTTCTCCCATTCCTCGTACCATTGTTCCAAGAGCTCTGGCAGACACACAGCGCACTTCAGGTACCGGATCCAGAAGAGATTGTTTGAGGCCGGGAATAACAGTTGGAAGATATGGCGATAGATCCTAAAAAAAGTAGTTGAACAAAAGAGATTCATTAAAGAAAACTAATAACCAGTAAAATAGTTCCTGGTGTCTGGAAATTAATTTTCATTCCCAGTTAGTGTTCACCAGGTTTTTTTGATTTCATATCTTGGTAGAAACTGAAGGAAAACTCATTTCAAATCTTTTCAAAAGTTTAAGACTGAAGAGTGCATCGATCAAAATTTTCTGGGCAAGAAAATAAGAATTTGGAGGGTGGGGAAGAAAAAGAAAAGAGAACGAAAACTTCAACCTTACATTCGTGTTGAGAACAAGAGCTTCAATCCTATACTCCCATTAAGAAATAATAGATTAATTTTAATGATACACATATATTTCTTACTTGAAACTGCTCCCGATAGGACTATCAGGATTAGTTTCAAATAAAAAATATTTTTGTTCTTCTTATTCTTTTTCTTAATGTCTCAAATATTAAACTTTTATTCCTGTCTACACAACAAACCATCTTTCTCCATTTTCAAACCATTTCACTTTTTATTCTATAATACAAATCTAATTTGGACATTGTTTCCCCAACCCTGACTTAAATATTGGTTACCTTTTGGTCAGTTAACGAATACATATTGCCAATAATTTGTGCTGCCATTTTCCTTGTATCAGTAGTTCTGTCTTGGAATGCTCTTTCAACAACTGGCATTATCAGAGCTAATGAAGCAGCATCAATGAAATGGACAAATTTTGTATCTAGCAGAGCTTGGAGGCACTCGTAAGTCTTTTGGGTTGGATCTTGTAGAGCAGCCAGTAGAACAGGAACAATGGCTGAAAAGGGAAGGAAAATAGAAGACATTGCGGCAGTTAGAAAATTAGGCTCATGTTGAGAAATAAACTTTTAAAATATAATTAAAAATGGCTTCTTTTTTTTTGTTTTTTAAATTTTCTAATAGCATGTTAAATATTAAAGACATACAAAAAATAAATCTGCAAAGGTCATCAATAAATATAAAGTGGAAAGCCAATTTTATTGTCTGACCAGTGGACATTGAAGAGTGGACACACATAAATGAGTCCATAAATAAAATGTGAATAAAATAATCTTTGTTTTTGTTTATTTATTGAATTTTTATTGACACTAGAAGAAAAAAAAATTTTTTAAATTTAAATTTATTTTCAAGCTTCCAAACAATTAACTTCATGGCTAACAACACTTTTACCCCCCCTTTATTTCCTTTGTTAACAAACGTAAGTTTGTTGATTTTTTAAAAATTCAAAACTAAATTTTTTGCTAACAATTCTTTTACTTCTGCTTCATTTTCTTAACAAACAAACAAAAAAAACAACCAAACAAAAAACAAAAAAAACATGAACATAAAATTCAAAATTAAAATAAAAAATAACGTGTCTGCTATAATATGTGGAAAGCCGATGTTATTCTGTCTGATCAGCAGACAGTGCATTAATTATTGAAGGGTGGACACACATAAAGTAGTCCATAAATAAAATGTGAATAAAATTCCATATACATGCACATCATAACCCAGTTATTCGACTGTCAGTCCAACTAGAAAATGGACAGAAGATATACTTTAATCAAAGTAATGTGAAGGATAGAATTGCAAATCCACAATCAACAACTCTAATGGCTTTCTTCACATTGTGTCGAACTGATGATTTTGCAAGAACCCCTTTGTATGTTGACATTCCCAAATATTATACATGAGACACTAAAAATAACATCTTCAAAAGACGAGTACCAGTTCCAGGTTACCAGGGCCTAAGAAAAGGCTGAAGTTTTGGGGCAAGGTGTTCACAGAGTATCCAAATCAATTTGAATGCTTCTGTTTGAGACTTCTACGTTGTGTTAGAGGACCATAGAGCTTTAATGATCTGAAAAGTATCAATGGCCAAGTTATTAACCACATCAGCAAGAAGATATTGTTCACGATGGTCTCGCACAACTCAATAATGATCAGAGACATGTTTATCAGGCCGTACTTGATTGTGTGAAAAAACAAAAAAAAACAGCAAGGTATTTTATTCCTTGATCTACCTGGAGGTACAGGAAAGACATTTGTTACTAAATTGATTATTGTCAAAGTGATATCAGAAGGCAAAGTACCTGTGGCCATAGCTTCATCTTCAGCCACTCTACTTCCTGGTGGTAGAACAACACATTTGGTATTTAAATTGCCATTGTCCTTAACCAGAGATGATAATCCAATTTGCCAAATACATAGTGGATCAGATTCCGCAAGAGTTTTACAGAATTGTTCATTGATTGTATGGGGATGAATGTACAATGGCACATGAAAAAGCATTTGAAGCTCTAGATAAAACATTGTGTGATCTCAAAAGATGTGATGTATTGATGGGTGGCATTACACTTTTATTATCAGGTAACTTCCGACAAACACTTCCAGTTGTTTCATGTGGAAACACCACTGACAAACTCAATGTTTGCATTAAATTATCATATTTGTGGAAGGACATCAAGACAGTAACGTTAAATATTAACATGAGAGTCTATCTTAATATAGAGCCAATGGCTGGTGAGTTTGCATTTCTACTACTGAGAACAGGAGATAGCAAGATTGTTAAGAGCGACCATGACAACATTGTAATTCTTCCAGGATTAGCATCAGTTGTTTCTTCAGTCGAGGAACCGAGGAACAAGGTGTAACCAAATATAGAAGAAAACTATGTGAATCATGAATGGCTAACTGAGAGAAATTCTAGCAACTAAAAACAACTTGGTGTATATTATCAATCAACAACTGCTCAATGAAATTCCAGGTGAGAAAAAAAAACTCAATTCTGTGGATTCAACTTTGGATAATGAACAGGCTGTGCAATACCCTACAGAATTTTTAAATTCCTTATTTTTAAATTGTTGGCATACCAAATTGTCTGCTATGCCAACACACAAGTTACGCCTAAAAGTTAGATGCCTTGTTATGTTGCTTCAGAATCTTGATGCTCCAATGTAATGGAACAAGACTGTGTAAAACACATACTCTACGTCACAGAAGCTGTCATACTAACTAGTAGGACAAAAGAAGAACTAACTTTCATTCCTAGAATACCCTTTATTCCATCAGATTCTACAAGTGAATTTAAAAGGCTTCAATTCCCAGTTAAAATGTGTTTTGGTATGACTATTAATAAGTCCCAAGGACAATCACTGGCAGTTGTTGGTCTCAACCTAACTTCATTTTGCCTTAGCCATGGGCAGCTTTATGTGGGATGTTCTAGAGTATGATTGGCAGAATCTCTCTACATCTTAGCACCAGGAGGCAAAACATCAAACATTGTGTATCACAGGGCTTTGCAGTAATCCCATATGCAATTTAAAAGTGAGTTCTGGATGAAAATTTGTAACTAATGGTTTCTACTGTTCTTCCAGGAAAAACAGTTTGGTCTGCTTAACAACCAATACCTACCAAATCTTTTTGCCTCCTATAATCTGACCTCTGCTCCATGTCCTGGGAAATGGTAACAGGGTAAAGAAGTGGAATTGCTGGGTATGTTCAAGGTATGTAACACCCGGGTAGTCCCAGTTAGTTATTATTAAAATTATTTAGGGGCAAAATATTATTTTTAAGACTCAAAAACGATAAAGTATCATTTCAAAACCCAATCAAGATACATATTATTTTGAGCCAGTGGATATGCAGTTTCATCTCAATTATTTAGGATCTTTCATCTTTAGATGATTTTATAAAATTTATTTTAATATTAAGCAAAAAGATGGCCGTCTGCTTACACATAACACTAAGAATCTTCTAAATGCAGCAGACAACTCTTCTTCTGTATAGACTGTCAGCATTTCTGGCAACACACCCACATTAGTTTGAAAGTTTTATGTGATTAGTGCTTGCTGTCTAAGAAGAGCAAAGTTTAAGTGTCATTTGTTAATTGAAAAAGTCTGATAATGAATTTTCTTACCTTGAATCTCTGGATTTCGAATGACAGATCCAATCTGTTGCAGAGCTTGTGCTCCTGCCCGTTGGACTTTGTTATGAGAATCTGTCAACACCTCAATTAACTTTGGGACAATATTAGGAAGACATGCTGATAGTTGTTTAGGAGCACAGAATGCCATGGCACCAAGTAACTCAACTGATCCTGCAAAGACAGCAATGAAAAGATTTTACATATTTGCAGTAAAAAATAAAATTATAATTTTAGCAAATCAACCACATTCTGTTGACACTAAGTTATCTACAATATATACAATATGTAAGATTATATATATATATATATATATATATATATATATATATATAGTGAGAGAGGGGGGAGCTTATTTCTATGAAGACGGAAAAACAGAATAGAAACAGAAATCATGATATTGAAATGGAAATTTGTTTTTTCTCTGACAGATTTTCTAACTGTCATTTTTATTGGTTACTGTGTTTGCCTTTCATAACACACTCATCTTGACAGACATCAAAGGATAAAGCCAGTAATGTTTTAATACACCCCCCCTTACTGTCTCCCTACAGTTCATAATATTTAGAAACCAAGTTTTATGAAGTGGGTTTGATTTAATAAAAAAAAAAAAAATTATCTTTTTGTTTTATCCTTTCTTTTTCCTATCACACATGGTGATGGAGGTGGTGGGGGTAGTTTGTCATTTCAGAAAACCAAATTTTACAAATTAAACTTTTATCAAAAATGTTATTTAATAATTTAAATAAAATGACCAAACGATAATGTAACTTTTTGCCTTTAGATGGCTTTATGGTGCTACTTTTCTGTAGGTTTTGCCACTTTCACTTAATTCTTATTTAGGATTGTATAATTCTTTGCAAAGGGTTGCTGCTGAATCTCATCTAGTTAGATTAAAAGTATGAAACCCTATCAGGCTGCAGCAATTTATCCATTGGGTGGATATTACAGCTAGTAAAATTTTTCATTTTTGTTTTATTTTCTTGTTTTAATAACATTTATATATTGTTACACTTTCTCACTAAGTAATATAATGAAGCAGAAACAAAAATCTATACTGAAAAATCGGAGAAACGGAATTCTATACTGAAAATGGGGAGAACAGAATTCTTTAAACATGAAATGGAAAATTGGTCCTTCTCTCTCCTATATATATATATATATATATATATATATTATTATTATAAAAGATTATAATGAAAACATTGAAATTGCTACACAAAAGCCTTCATGTTTCAACACTGATTGTACTTCTTCAGGCAATGGTAAGTAACTGGTGATTAAATAATTCTTAAGCAAATTTAAAAACAAATTGTTATCTTTTTTTCGAAAGTTGGCGGGGGGGGGGGGCATAACTTCAGAATTAAAATTAGATTTGTGGGTATGTCTTGATTAACCAATTAAATGTCAGTTCCATACTAAAGAAAAAATAATGCTCAGAGGCTAGAGGTGGGTTATTTTTTTCATATCATGATAAACTGGAATGTTGGTGACTGCAGAAAATATGTCAGCGACAAATGTATCTAGATTGTAGACAAATATGACATATTCAATTTTTTGAAAGGGTGTTGAAGACAGAAATAGGTTAATCCGATGTAAAGTTAACAGAAAAAAAATTTTATATTCAGGAAGCTTTTTAAATATAAAATTTAGATAAAATTAAAAATGTGGAACATCTATATAAGATATTAATAATTCTAACTGGATGGCAATACATAGGAAAATTAAAACTGAATAAACAAAATAAAATACTTAGTTGTAGAGAGTGTACCATTATATACTTATAAATTATGGCTGTAAGAAATGGTAGTATGTAATTTTTAAAAAGAAATGGTAATATATAATTCTTAAAATTTAACTATATTTTAAGGTAAAAGACAGACCGAGTCAGCAATTTACCATTAATTCACTCTTCTGGTTCAACAGAGCTTTTTTGTCAGCAAATTTTATTATCTCTAATTTTTCATGTAAATGTAAGAAGCACAGTTCCTTTACAAATTTACAAGTTCTAGTTTGTGTATTTTTTTTGTTTTTTTTAAAGTATTTTCCATTTTACTATAGGGGCTTTATTTACTTCTTTAAGTTCCAAAAATATTTAGAAAGAGATGTCCTATCTCTGTACACATTATTGGAAAGAAGATAATACATGTTGGTACCACCTAGTTTTAAAGGAATTATTGGTACTCCTGATAGAAAATTTAACTTGTTTAATTTTTTTTTCTATAGTGGAAATAATGCTTATATATATATATATATATATATATATATATTTTATGTGTGTCTGACTTTCTGGAATGCAAAGTTATCATTATTTATACTATTTACATTCAGACTATTGTCCTCATCTTTGTTGTTATAATGTTTCAGCTGTTGTGCTCTCCACCCTTCATCAGCTGTATATAGATCTGGGTAACCTACAGGGAATTCTGAACTGAACCCTTTATTTAATTTACAGAGATAAACTGTTCTTGTTCAACTTCTCATGTCTAGGGATATCTTATCTATTTCTCATTTTTAGTATTACTCAGTTATTGCTTGCCTTGTTTTCACCGAGTACACCCAGTAATTGAGCTCACAATTACTATGTCATCAAATTCACAAAACAATGTTTTAATCTATTAGTCTATTGTCTCATATAATTCCCTGTAGGTTACCCAGATCAATATACACTTGATGAAGACTGGAGGGCACAACATGCCTGAGACGTTGTGATAACAGTCTGACTGTACATAGCTGACCTCATTCTGATTTCTATCATTTTTTTAGAATAAAAACAAGTGACAAAGAGCTCAAAAGGTTATGCATCTCAATACCATGTATGTTAAAAATTAAATGTTGGTACTTAGTGCTACTAGCAAACCAACATAGACAACTAGTAGTGTACAATATGACCAGTTTTGCAGATGAATTTCTAATTATATCGTGTGATGGTCTATTGTTTAATTTGTAGTTTTTTTTTTTTAAAACTAATATTTACCCAATACAAGGCACAATAGCTACTCAAAGTAGAGGGGTACTTACATTAGCATAGGAAAGAATGAGTGTTAAGAGTATAGAGCTGAAGCAGACTTTAGAAGGAACAGGAAACAAGGAATAAACCTCTACTTTTGTTCAAAAGACTGGGGAGGAGTTTGAACTGGACGATAGGTGAATTTATCTACTTTTGTAGTGCAGAGTATCGGAGTTAAACCAAAATGGCAGCACCCATAAAAAAAACAAAAAAAGAACAAACCATCAATGTCTTTACAGTTATTTACTTCCAGTAAATAGCAATTTTCTATTTTCTCCTGAAAATAGGCCAGTACAGCAAAAATGTTATACCAATGCCACAATGAAAGGGTTAATCAGATAAAGAAAACAAATTTTTGAATGCTTTATTTGTTCTATCAAAATCTAACCAGTTCTTTTGACCTAATGAACAACAAAATATTACAGACAAATGGCCATTTTATTCACAATGAGCCAATATTTTAAAGTGAATGGTGATTTAAAAAAAAACAAACATCCACATGTTGTTATCTTACCAGTCTTGGTTCTCCAAGCATCTTCTTCCAATCCTTTTAGCAGAGATGGGAGCACAAACTTCACACCATGACCACTGAGGTTAGTCATCACAGCTTTGGCAGTGTCATCAGCAGCCTACAAAACAGAGAAAAAAAAAACATTGATACAATTCTTTTATCCACATGTTTTGAACAAAATAAAAATGATTTAAGACATTTGAGGCTGTCATTCCATTTTTCATGAAACCACCAAAATAAATTATTTGGGATCAAATTAAAATGGATGGAAAAAACGTTTTATGAAAGAAAAATAGTTATATTTTGTTTTTAGCCTTTATCATGTTGCACATGACTTCATTTGTTGCCATTGAAGATGACCCTGATTCATGAATAATAGTGTGTTTGAATTTTTTAGTTGTGTCGTCATATCCTGCTATGGCAACAGAAAACACATTTCAGTGAAATTAACAATAAGTTTACTGTGATTGAGAGACATTGAAAAAGAATGCAGTGTAAAGGGAAGTAATATAAAGCAGAGTGTTAAAGGTTAGAATTATTTTTTTTTTAAATGACTGAAATATTTGAAAGATCCTAACTGAAAAAAAAAAATTGATCCATATTGATCATGATCACAAATTCTGTGACAAGCTGAGAAAAATTATAACTGTTGCCTTTTCAGAATTGTGTTGGCTTCTAAATCTATCTTATTTCTAATACAGAATTCTGAGCATGTAGAGTTTGTTGAAAAAGGAAAAATTAATTAAGACTCTTACCTGTCTCACATACATGTTATTATCTCCAAAGCAAAGTAGCAGGTGGGGTAGAATAACAACTACATAAGGTTCAAACAATTTCCCCAACATAGTGCATAGCATTTCAAAGGCAAATAGTGCACCTGGAATAGAGACACATAAAAAGAGCATAAATTTAGAGAATTAAAACAAAAAGTTTAATTTAAACTGTAAATTTTATTTTTTTGTTGTGAGAGATTTTCTTGTTTCACTTTATTTTCATTTTAAAACAAAGCTGACCAATTATATTAAAAAGAATCCGACATTGGTTAATAAACAAGATATATATTGTGGTTCCCATCTATTGCAGTAGATTTAAATCTTGATTTGAAAATGAGGACAGAACAGGAATGGTTTGGTTTGTTTTACGGCATATAAATCTCAATGGGTTATTTAATGCCGACAAAATTTTTATTGCTGGTAATATATTTTTCTTCAAAAATCTATTTCTGGGAATATTTTTCCTTGAAGAAATCTATAGCTGGTCATATTTTTTTCAAAGAATATATAACTGTTTGTATTGCTGGTATTTTTTTTGTTTTAAAATATTGCTGATAATAATATTTCCTTCAAAAATTATTGCTGGTAATTTTTTTTATTACAAAGTATTTCTGATATTAAAACCTATTTTTACACAAGTTTGGGTGTTAACTATTTGCCTGTAGCTGGGACCCTAACAGGTGCTACCACCCCAGGTTAGGGTGGACCTGGGAACACTAGCAATTAAGAGGTGGTTCCATGCTCCTCAAAACCTCCTGAACAGAGGCCTTGATGTTGGACGTAGTTTATCGTCATACCCAGGATGAGAAAGAACAGGAATAAAAAATAAAAATGAGTAACAGTGAAGAAGGAAGGATAATATAGCTTTAAATAGAATTTCTTTACATTTGCAAAAGAATAAAATTAGAAAAAAAAGAAGCAGAATCTATATTACCTTCTCTTTTCCGTGGACTTTTCTTATCCTGAATGGAATTTGTAAGGGTTGTCATAATGTCCATTTGTTTAAGGGCAACAATTCCAAGGCCTTTAATGAGGCCGGCAAGTCCATAAGCTGCACCTTTTCGTTCTCCATAGTTATCAGATTCAAGTAAAAGTTTGAGAAGTTGTTGTACAATTGTACTGGCATCAGACTTAATGGCTGGAACCAGTGGTGGTAAGCAATAAGAGACAGCTATTTGTACCTGTAATATCAAAACATTGTCCATTACTTATCTCTTAAATTTTCAAAAAATTTAACCTTAGCGTTGTGACTGCACGCTCCAGAATTTCTTACAGTTAACATAGGTACCTCCACGAAATCGCTAAAAAAAGAGCATAGCTTGATGAAAAAGACGCCAACCTTGCCGAAAACAAAATTTTATTGTCTAAATGCTTATGTTATTATTTAGAGGAAAGACCAAAGTTTTTTTAATTATTTTTAAAAATTTTCCTTCTTTTTAAAAATTCTAAATTTTGATTAAAAAACCTTGTTTCTATTTGTATCAGCGAACTAGTAAATAACATAGACAATTTTTTAGCACGTTTTTTGGTATGACACATTAATTTGAAAAATCGTGCAAAAAATAGAAATAATTATCGGATGTTAATGAAACTTTCAGGAACTATTCACAGATGATCGAAATTATTATAAATATGTTTTTTTTATGAAAGTCATTGTAGAAATATTTTTTAAAAATATTTATTACTCCCCCATAACTAATTTTATGAAAACGCTAGAAATTCGATCGCATCGGTTTTAGTGATTACAATAATTAAAAGCACAGGGCTTTGAGGAATGCAAATCATGTTTTTTTTTTAATTGGATACCCAGTACCTGAAAATCAGCTCTGAATTGTAACATACAAAAAACTCAATAAAACAAAGATATTATTTAATTTCAAATGCTTTTATTTGCTTTTAGTTGTTTTTATGAATATGGACAATATTTTCTGAAAGCAAAAAAATTTTTTTGATGAAAAATGAATTTTAATACAATTATTTGTTATTTCATTAATTATAATAGATTTTACATTTAAGTTGTTAAAATATTATAAAATTAGTTAAAAAAACAAGACAGGCTTTCATAAGTGTCCTTATGAGATAGATCTTTTTTTAGCACGTTGTAAATTGTATCATTTTGACTAATCAGAAGATCCCCAGTAATTAAGAAATGTAATTTTGTGCTTATAATCGAGCTGTAATTATAAAATACGGAAGACCAACCAGAATATAATTAAGTTGCGTTATTTGAGTTAAGCATTGTTCTCCGCTGTTAAGGCCTTTACTTTTTTGCGAAACACGTGTGGAGAAGTTAATTTGATTTTTCAATTTCAACTGAGAAGGTTACCTACAAGTATCAGTATCATCTTATGAAATTTATATGATCTTATTTTTATATTAATCTCAGTTACGACATTTTTCCATAAATGAAATATCAAAATTAATAATAAAATGAATGCAAATACAAATAACAGTAGAATGTAATAAATGTACATAAAATTATAGTATTTTATGTACAATTCTGATAAAATTTCATAAGAAAGGTACCTATAAATTAATTAGATACCTTTCTTAAGAAATATGAAATTTAATGTCACTCTTAACAGTTTTATTTTAATTTCTTTAGAATATATTTCCCATAAAGCATCATAAACGTAAAGGTGAAAGCTAAGTACAAAAAAAAAAAAAAAAAAAAAAAAAAAAATTAGACCGCTGAAAGTTTTCGTTAAAAATAACGGGGTAAATAATTTGTTCACGTAAATGTAAATTATTTCACTTTTCTCCATCCGTAGAAACAAATTAGCCTCATGGAATTCGTAAATATATCATTCATCACATGTCAAGAGACGCAAAGTTTATGACCTGCTTTGTTTTATTTTCAAATTACATCTTTTTGGCACAAAAGCTAAGTTAAGTTTGGTTCAAAATATTTTAAATAAACATTATAATTTCTGATTTTCTTAAAATAAGTTTTGAAAAAATTTCAAAGTCAGATTTCCAGTTTTTTTTAAAATGGAAAAAAATGGTCAATTTTGCTGACTCAAAAAAAACTAGATTTTTAACGAAAATTTTGGACGTGCTAGGAACGATTAAAAAATGGAAAAAATACCCCAAAAATACTTTGACCTTTCCTCTTAATGAATAACAAACATTTAGACGATAAAATTTTGTTTTCGTCAAGTTTGGCGTCTTTTTCATCATGCTATGCTCTTTTTTTAGCGATCTCGTGGAGGTACCTAAGTTAACAATAACACATTTCTAAAAAACATATTTCGATTCACATCTAATCTTTTGTGTCCCATTATTACCTGGATGGATTTTAAAAAACAAATCAATTTCCAAGCCTGATGATGTCTGTATGAACAGATGAAAGTACTAGCAAAAAAAAAAAAAAGACCTTATACAATTTGAATTTATTAAAAACAGGGATCACAACATTCATCTAGAGGTTCGTGGGTTAATGTAATTTTAATAAATTTGTTTGCGAAGATGTATTTTCGGCATTTATATCATTAACTTAAAGCAATCTGTTTTTTGTATGAATGATTCATGTAATATATATATATATATATATATATATATATATATATATATGTGTATGTCAGCAAAAGTTGCTCGCTGATGTTTAATTGCTAATTATTAGAATTTTATAAATTTGTAACAAATTCACAAAAAGAAATTGGGTATTAAATTTAGCTAAATAGAGAATATGTATGAAGAAAACAGATTTATTTTTCATGATAAATTTCTGGTATCAGAAGAAAAAAAAAACCTGTAAGAATTGTAAAACTATTGAGAATGAAGAAATTTATGGTAAAAGTTTAATGAATGTACAAATATTTTTAAAGTATTTTTTGCCGTTCAATATTGTTAGTTGTATAAAAGATTCTTTTTTCAGCTTTATTGTAGGTTTTAAGGACAAAACTTGAAAAGACAAGGGAGAATTTAAGACATGATAAACATGGAAAATTTAGGTTTGGTTTGGTTTGGTTTATTTTGTTTTATGGTATATCAACCTCAATGGGTTATTTAATGCTGACAAGATTTTTAGAATAGGTTCATATGAATATAATATGTATTCTTTTCAGTTTGTAGATCAGGTTTTATTGACATATTTCTGTAAAGAGGGTTTTTGTTGAGAGACAAATGTATTGCTGGTAATTTTTTTTTTTTTTCAAAAATGTATTGCAGGTAATATTTTTTTTCCCTCCAAAAATGTATTGCTGGTAATATTCCTTCCACCCTCCACCAAACGCATTGCTGGTATTTTTACTATAAAAATCTATTTTTATACTTGTATGGTGTTTGGCCGCCAGGTTGGGGGTTAACTATTTGCTCATAGCTGGGATCCTAACAGTAGCTACCACTCTGCTGATTCGGGTTTGAACTGCTTGATTGCCATATTTACAAAATAAATTTAGAGTAGAAGTTTAGTGGTTGACACAAGTAACTGATATTGTGGCTACTACTTATTGCTGTTATGATGTATTGGCTGATTAAACTGACACGCTAAATGCTGATTTTGTGGTTGCATGTTCAAATTACTGACACACAATTTGAAAGTATTCCCTCCATCTTTGCTACAAACTCTGAGTTAAAATTATTTAAAATGTTGTAAATTTTTTATCAGGAATTATTTTTTTTTTTTGTCTTTAACAGGAGTAGAGATTTTATCCCTTTTTTTTTCTTTTTCTTTGTTTGACTGCTTATTGATTATATGAAGATATTCTTACTTGCTGTATCTTTAGAAATTCAAAATATCAAAACCGATTCTATATTATGTTTTTCCTACAAACGTCCCCCTAAATTGGAAACCATTGTTTTGCTTATGCTTTAGTATATGATCTCTTGCAAATACTGGTTCTTTTTCTTCTTCATTTCGTAAATTGCATTATTATTTAAAATCAAAATGAATATTATGTTACCCTAAATGTTATTATTGCCGTAATTAACACAACGATGATGATTATTATAGTCTGAAGATAAAGCTTGCTATAAATGCAATCATAACTTGATATTTACATTTTCTCGGCTGAGCTTGCATGGATACAAGTTGATTTCATTGATATAGAATTATTCTTTTAATAGGCAATTTATTATGAAGTTTTATGCCAGTAAGATATAAAATAGAAATGGTTTTATTAGTTTATTTGATAATGTGAATTTTTTCATTGACCACCCAGAATTTAATGTTTCTTCTTTAGAATTGTACTATAAGATGACCCTCAATTTTTAAGGATAATTTTTGGGATTTAAAGGTTGTCTTATATGCAGAAATAGACGGTATTTGTTGAAAATAAATGCCTTTTTTTTTCATAAGGAGATGAAGAACTTAACTGATGTACCTATAATTGTGTACACACACACACACACACTGAATTAAAAAGTTAAGATTTGCATGTGAGTCAAATCAAAATAATTAAATTTTTAAATATTCACCAACCTCTTGTGAAGGTGTTGATAAAGCAGCAATCAATTGTTGCACAATTGGCTTTACTTTGGGACTGTCTTTATCCAAATGTTTGGCCAAGGATCCCATGAGAATAACAATGCTTTGCCGCACCACATCATTGCTTGCACTGTCTGCGGCATTAGATAGAAAATCCTCAAACACTGGAAGTAGGACATTTACATTTTCCTAAAAGAGAAAAGGTTTGAAAAAAATAAAAAAAATAAAAATAATCATATACACGCACACACACATATACATATATATATATAGCTTACTTTAAATATGACGAACAAGGAAAATGGTCAAAAAGACTAAAATTCTAAAATTTCCCTTGTCCATCATATTTAACAAAAGATGTTTAAAAGAAAAGTCGCTGCCCATTATATATATATATATATATAACACAAAGAGAAGGGGAGAAGGAGAGAGATTGATACCTCTCTTCTTCAAATGATAATACTCCTTAAAAAAAAAATTTCAATGACAAATATTTTTAAGAACAAAAAGAAAAGAAAGGAAAAAAAAAAAATCAATCTTAAAGCAATTTTATCAGTTTTAGTAAAAATCAGATCTCAAATTAGAACGAGTCTTTGACTGAAAAAATATTTTGACTATAACATTTCTTACTACATAGAATGTATAAACATAAAAATGTCTTAAAATTTCTTACCACACAGAAAATAGCCTCTTGTTGAGATTTATGAAAATTATATATTTTTATACCAGTGGATATTCTTGACACAAAAATCTTTTAAAATATATCATCTTCTGAATTTAAATTCTCTGTCTCACATTTTTTTTTTAACACAAAAGTCATACTGTATATCGTTTGATATTAAATCAGAAAAAGAATGTCAAAGGTAATTTACAATTATAATATATATATATATATATATATATATATATATATATATATATATATATATAAAAAAAAAAAATCTAATTAGACAAGAAAAATAGAGAACTGAAAAAGAATGAGAAAAAGTTAATGGATGAGTGGAGAATGTATTTGACCAATTTCCTTAACAATTATCTTACTTTTGTCATTTGATCACAATGAGGAAGAGAAAGAAGTGAGACTTTTCTTACCTTGCCATGCTCATTAACTGCTGCCAAAGCTGCATCTCTCATATTACTCTGCACTTCAGGTGCACGATCACCAAGAGCTTTCGGCACATAGAATGCAAAAATGGGTGCAATAAGTTCTTGAGGGAGCAGAGGGGCAATTTTGGTCAAGCACATAGCTATGCCACTACGGGATGTCCACTCATCTGGTGGCTGCTCTCCTATCACACGCCCAAAAGTATCCATTTCAGGAGGCGGCAACTGAATGACAAAGAGAAGGACGTGGAAATATGAAGATATGGATGAAAGAAGAGGTTTAAACAAAATTCTATTGCTTTTGAATAAGTTTTCTGATTGACAAAAAAGTTTTTAAGAAAATGTTTGTTAATTTGGATCTACTAAACTGAAACTTTCATAATGCAGTGCGGCACAAAGTTACATTGACAATTCCAGATGTAGATTATCTGAAAAATCAAAAAAGTAAAACACAATGGAGCCATTCAGACATAAGAACTTAAGATAATATCAATTGATTCATATTATTTGTAATTCAAGGAAACATATATGTTCATTGTGAGTAAAAGATTGATTTACAAATGAACTAACGGCTCACACAGGTAACAGTTTACAACAGATTCCAGCTTTTTATTACTGTATAAAAGGAAAATGACATAAATTTCTTATATATCAAGAACAGAGAAAAAAAAGTATGATAAAGTGGAAAAAGTTTTCATGCGATGCATTTTGTCTTTTAAGACATCATCGGACTAAATTGATGTTTTCACATGTGTCATCACATCAACATAAATATCAATTTAGTCTGATGGAGTTCCTAAAGGAGGAAATGTGTCCTATGAAAACTTTTTCTACTTTGTCATAATTTTCCCCACTTAAAATTACAGTATATGTAAACATAAAAAGGAAATAAGACCTTCTATTAGTCATGATATAACTTTTGTATAACATAAAATACAAGAAAATTATGTGGACAGAGGTCATAGCAAAATACTAAAATGTGATGCTCTGCAGGACTTGAGTTTTTTCAAAATCAAAGAAGTTCTTGTAACATCAGAGTGTAACCATTTAAAAATTAAAATCATCAATAAGTGAATAATAACATGTAGATCAGGCTTAACATTTTTGATAATCAGAGACATTATGAATACAGAGAAATAGCTAACTCAGTAATCTGTCATTTGATTTGAACAAATCTTGTTTTATACAGTTTCTATTTCCATTTAGGGTACTGGAATCTCACAAATGGGGTACTATCGTGTGCTGTTTGTACTTGTTTTAATTACAGACAAACAAATAATCTCATAATTTGAATAGTATATATCATATATATTCATGAATCATGCAACCTTTTGAAGACGAAATTTTGAAGCTAATTTGACTACAGTAAATGAATATATAGTTTGGTCAATGGTGTAGCCAGGGCCAGCAGTACATACACTAATTTTATATCCTGTGTATGATGTGATCCCCTTAAAATCAGCTTCAAAATTAGTTCTTCAAAAGTTGCAGGAGTATATACAGTAAGTAAATGAATAGCTTTTGTTAACTTTATATTTCTTTTCATATGTACTAATAAAAAATGTTTTTGGAACATTACTGATAATTAGAAATCTGAGCTTATTTCAAAATTGTACAGAATGTGTCTATTTCCACTTTGATTTGCACCTTGGATTGAGAAATCAGATCAGAGTTTGAATTCCAGTCAAGTTCACTTATGCACAAATACTTTTGGGAAAGGTACGAATCCCTCTCTTCTCCCATCAGCTATGGGTTAAATAGCAGCATAGACCAAGTTCCATAGCCTTGGGTGGCAACCAGTCTAGGAAAATGACAATTCTGAATTCAAAACCTCTAATTATGGGTTAAACAGCCTCACCAACTTGCAATTTGCCAAGCATAGTGAGTGTATGGCTACACCCCTGAACAACATAGTCAATCAGGGAGGAGTTCTCCCAACAAGAGTGATTTTATTGTTCAGTTGATATTTCCATTATTTATGATAGTTACAGTAATTTGCAAATGGATTCAGACTTGAAATAGAATTAAAAAGAAAGAATGTCTTGCCATTTTCTAAGCGGCTGTGTCTGGAATGTAAAAAAAAAAAAAAAAAAAGATTTTCATTTTGACAGAGTACATTACAAGATACTTACAAATAATTTTTCTTCATATTTGTTCAACAACTCATATAAAACAGACTCTACTTGATCCCTATGACAGACTAATACTTTGGCCAGGGCAGATGAGGCAGCTTTTCTTACATTCTCTTCATGGTGAATAACATCTTCAATCAGATCAGTGCAGAGCTCAACTGGTGGAGCCGTCAGACCAAGTTTTTCTTCAAGTCTAAAATATTTTTTAAATAAATAAAAAAAAAAAAAATTTTTAAATTTATTCAAACAGATGGAAATTATGTGGGATTCACAAAAATAGAAGATGAAGAAATGCGAAAAGTAGAAGACGATGAGTGAAAAGACGACGACATGCGAAAAGAAAAAGATGACAAAAATGCGAAAAGACGAAGACGAAATGTGAAAAGACAACGAAATATAAGAAGAAGCAAAAGAAAGAAATATAAGAAGAAGCAAAAGAAAGAAATATAAGAAGAAGCAAAAGAAAGAAATATAAGAAGAAGCAAAAGAAAGAAATATAAGAAGAAGCAAAAGAAAGAAATATAAGAAGAAGCAAAAGAAAATGAAATATAAAAAGAAATAAGAGAAAAAGGAAAAAATATGAGAAGAGATTTTTGCCAGTTCACTGGGAAATGATATAAGCAAAAATGATATAAAAACTTAACAGGTAGAATTAATAGAACTTACTGTTGAGCAAGCAGCTGAATCTCTTCATCTTTATCATCTTTGCCAACCCAGATTTTGCGGGCCACTTTCAATCCTATCACTGGTTCGTCATCTTTACTTGGAATCACATCAGTTAACAGCAAAAGTGCCTAAAAAAATTGATGCAACCAAAGAAAAAAAATGTTAGAAAATGAAGTAATATAAAAAGCTCTTGTTATTATATTAACATGACATCACACACCCGTTTATCTCAGAGATAATGGTAGCATGCTGCTCAAAATTCAATCCTTTGGTGGTTATACTGGAGTGACCTCTCTAGGGTGATGGAAATTGTACACTGCCAGCAGACCAAATGGTTCCTCTGTCATATTGACAAGATCCAAGGGAATGCAAGGCCTTACATTTAGGGATAACTTGGCTGCAGTAGTTGCAAGAAGTTTGTCAGTATTGACAGCCAATCACCTTTGGGGCTCTACTCTGGATTTTCCTTCCAGGATTTAGTGTCAGAGTCATTTCCATATTTGGATATAGCCATAAAGCAGTGGAGGTTTAAAAATCATGGTTTTCCTTCTACTAGATGAATGCCTTCCCAGGATGACTAGCTCCATTTATCTGATCATGAGGTGCCAGTGGTCTGCTTTTGCCTCTTCTCCAACTTGGAGCTAGACAAAGGTCATGTGAGATGCATGATATTGGAGCATTTTATAGACAGTATGAGCTTGTTCCCACGACCACCCATGATATTTGAATAGGAAAGATTTTTGCTTTCTTAAGTTTATAAAAGATGAGTAGTTTGAAGAACAATACTGATAAATAGTTTTTTGGCTTGATTACCATTTACTGGGCCTACAGATGATGATTAGCGTTTGTGAATGAAAGGTTTCTAAATGGACTCATTTAAAATTTAGTATAAACTAAATTTTCAGTAATCAAAGATGCAAAACTTCTGATGACAATTGACTAAAACAGGGATGTAGTCTCATCACAAAATTTTGATGAGTACACCTCGGGTGTCACTGAACAATCAGAACACTATAATTAAACTAATTTTAACTATCATTAATTAGAATTAAGTTGAATTGTTTATTGAAAGCAGATCAAGCACAATAAAAGGCAGGGTTATCCTTTTTCAATTTCTTTAAAGATGAAACATTTTTGGATTGTAATTATTTGTTGTAGTTGTTGGAGATAAATGATTTTCTGATACAAGTCTTACTATTTAACTCATAGCTGGGAGGAGAAGAGGTGAATTCATACCTTTCCCAAGAGTATTTTTGCTTGTAAGAGAATATAAAGAACCTGACAGGAATTCAAACTTGGTGCTCTGATTTCTCATTCTGAACCATTATCCGTTACACTACCTGCACATCCAAGCTTACAGAACCTGGTATTCCTGAGCGGTCAGCATTCTAAGTACTGACCAGGTTTAATGTAGCTAAACTTTGGTGATCAGACGAAAGTTGTCTTCTTGTATTTTTACAATGTCTCTATAACTGCAGTTAATCAGTTCTATGAGTTTTTTTTAAAAATAGCCATGGAATAGATGAGTAATAATGATTGTGCATTCTTGGGCCAATGTTATTATTGTATAAAGTAAGAGGCATTTCATGTAAAGGTTTCAAATTTTAGTATTTCTATGCTTTGGCCCAGATTCTAAAGAACTTTCATTGCTCATCTCTGATTTGAACTACACAATATTTACAGATTCCTGAATGGATATATCTAGCCACCACCTCTGTAAATGAACAATTTTTTTTTGACAATATTTTCTTTGTCAAGTTGTAGCAAAGGGTCACACAATCAAGATACAAGATGCTTTCTTAACATGAAAAGTAAAATCAAGTACAATGATAAACCACATCCAGCAGCAAGGACCCTGATTGAAAAATTAGAGGTTTTCAGGAGTTTATTGTTGCTGTTAATTGCTGTTGTTCTCAGGTCCATCCTGACCTGGGGGTCCCAGCGACAGGCAAAATATTTACCCGCCTCCCACAAACAAAAAGAAAACCCTAGTAAAATATAAAAATACATTTCTATACTAAAAATACTAGCATTACATCCTATATAAAAAAAAATTACCAAAAATACATCACTCAACATGATAAAAATCTTTCATGACATTAATCCATATAATATCCTACAATTTCTTAAATAAATCAACAAAACCACAACATGACACACACATATCATTACCTCTAATAATTATGTTCACACAAACATGTAGCATGTATATGCACTATAAAAGCTGAGTATCATCTACCATGTATTCAATTGTGAAAGCAGAATAACATCATATTTTTATTATTTCAAAGTCCCAAGAAAATTAAATTTCAGCATTAAATGACCCATAAGGAGTTGATATGCCATTAAACAAACAAATAAATAAAAGTAAAATGTCCACATGAAAAAGGCATACCTTAAAAACTGCTTCTCGTACAAAAGTAGATGATGACTCTGTTCCCAGTAGCAACACTGAAATTTCGGCATTTGAAAGGATAGCACATCCAGGTGCTCCACTGAGGCAATTAGCAACCTCAAGTAAAGCTTCATTAGCCAATGATTGTAGTTTACCAACTGGCACTCTCCCAATCACATTAAGCAGCAATTCAAATAACTGGCAGTGGGGCAAAAGCTGAGGGTCGTACTGAAATATGCAAAAAGAAACAATAGTAGTTTTTGTTCAATTTTAGTATGGACAAAAATATCACATTCAGTCTTCATTTACTAGAGGTTTATATTAGACAAGTAAAAAAAAAATTCATTCCATCTAAAAGTAGATTTAAAATGATATCACAACCACAAAACAATTACAAATATAACTGATGCTTTAAAAAACACAGCAAAAATATACTATGTGCAAACTGTTAGAAAATGTAAAAAAAAAAGATTATAAAATGAATAAGACTTCTTTACTGCTTTGAACTCTTTAATCAGCATTTCCTTTTGTTTTTTGTTTTTTTATAACGAATATGATGGACAAAACAGAGAAATCTTTTAAAAGAAAGCACAACCATGTTCTTACCAACTGGCTTAGCACAGCATCCTCTCTGTTGTCCGGTGAGGATCTTATTTTGGCATGTGCAATGATTAACTTGAGGGATTCAATTTGCACAGCTTCATCATTTTTCACAAGCTTGTGGCTGTTTGACAGCACAGCACTCAACAGGTGGAAAAAGAAGGCAACAGTTGAAGCTGGGAATGTATACGGCTTGTTATTTTCGGTCTTTGTCTGTAGCTGATCATACAAAAGATGAACAATACGTATTGTCTGTGGTAATTGCTTCTCCTCTGTCCATTCTTTGGCGAGAGGGCAAAACGGTTCAAGTACTCGGACAGTACCGTGACCAACCAATTGACCTGTGACAAACACAATTTCAGAAAAAGAAAAGTCATTAAGCATGAATAAAACAAATTACATTCAAAGGCATTAAACATTTTTGTAGGTCATCAGAAATATTTGTCAACAAAAATGTTTTATGATCCACTTATTTTGATGAATGTTTTTATATATTGTTTTGGACTGATTGAAAATTGGGGAATTTGGGTATGAAGAACAGATAAAAGCTTTTGTAATTAACAGAACAAAGACTTTAAGTCTTGTTCAAAGACATAAGAAAAAGTTTCAAGAAAATGTAAAAGACAATTCGACTTTTCATTTTCACAATGTATTAAAAAAAAAAAAAAAAAAGCGGGGGGATGGTAAACGGGTTTTATGAAGGAGCTCATAGGGTGTCATCTGTTTCTTCAAAGATGGATCATGTTCATTGGTTTCTTTAAAATATGATTTTGATTCAACTGACAACCTATTGTTTCAATACAAAATTCTTAATATCTGTCTATATTTCTGAGACAAGTTATTGCCCTCATCTTTATTGCCATATTTGCAACCTTTTGGCTGTCGTACACCCCGCCCTTCTTTATGTGATATATATGATGGAATTTTGAATGATGTAAATAGTGTAAACAAAATTTTTAGCTTATTTTTTTCAACTAACCTAACACTCTGTGTCATAGAAATTGTTTTACCACTTCAAAATTACTGCATAAACAACATTTTTAACAAGCATCCATTTTCTAAAGTTACTTTTGTCATTATGGTAAATTCACTTGAATTTCCTATGAGTATAGCTACAGAGGGTTATTCACTAGAGAAACATTTGAATAATTTACTAATGTTTATATTAATAATAAAAATTAATTCAGCAAACTTACTTTTTTTCTTCAAGTATGGTTTTAAGAAAATCTAATTTAATAGATTATATTGGCTTATTTAGGTAATTCCCTAAAACTTTCTTCCAGCTCTGATTAACTAATTTGCAGTAAGGTGAAATGCCAGATGACAACAATGGTTATTACAAATAATGTAGGAAAAAAAAAAACTAACATGTTGCTGGACATAAAATTATAGATTTCTATTAAAAAAAAAAAAAAATCTCAATATTTTTTAATTATTTATATCTGATTTATTGATATTTTTTTTAAACTTATGACTGAATTTCAACAAGAGAAATATAAATTCTTTCTATACAAACCCAAATTTATATAAAAGACTGATATCAAAATATCTATGTTAACAATGCAGGCTTTTTTGTTTGACTGATGAGACAGACAAAATTTATAAAAAGAGAAAATTTTTGTTTACTTAAGTCAGCTAATATTTTTAGCTGAAAAATTTGATAATTAGGAAATTAAAAATTACCTTGAAAGTAAATGAAGATATAAGGATTTGTGAAATTTAGGGATGTGGAGACTATTATTTTATAACACTTAACATTTTAGTTTCTTGGACAACAAATCTTTCTTCAAAGAGACGTTAAAATGAGATCACAAAGAAGGAACGAAAAATAAAGATTGTAAACATGCTCACCAAGTTGTTTATCAGAAAAGGAAATCTTGCTGAGAGATACAAGCAGAGGATAGACTCGCCTGGCTGCAAGGGGAGACTTTAAAAGAGGGACTAAAACACGACACAAGTCAACCATATAATAGCATATTGTCTGACCACCACCATCAATGGCTGCATTGATTAAGTCACAGGATTTCGACAGTTTTGCATCAAGCTGAAATCACAAGAAAATAAATCTGAGGCATTTTTAACAGTTGTTGAATTTTAAATTTTATGAACAAGATTAATTTATTATTCTTCTTTATTTCTCAAATGCGCGGTTTTGGTTTTCATGAAATTAATTTTATGAGGCATTAAGAACTTGCAGTGTGTCACATTAAAAAAAAAAAAAAATTTTTTTTAAAACTAGTTTCACTTCTCTGATGATAAAATGGTCAAATTTCAAATCTAAATTGTTTCTCCATTTAAAATGCTATAATTATTAAAAAAATATATTCAGTTTAAATACAGGAGTTATAAAAAAAAAAAAAGGGTCATATATTTGGGCTGTTAGCCAGGGATACAGACTGAAAGGGAAATTAGCCCTTATGACACAGATGCCCATTTCAATTTCATTCAAATTGTCTATGTGCAGGTACGTTTGTGCATGCATGCATATATATCTTAATTTAGTGACAGACTGAAAAATGTTTCCACAAAATTTTTAACCTTTGACACTCTGCATTATTAATATTACTTCTCTTTCCATTGCAATCTTTTTCAAGGCCGCTCAATTGCAGTAACCTCATTGTTAATTTCACTCAGTTGTTTTCTGTTGCCATAGCAGAATATGAAATTCAAACACACTTGTTCAGGGATCAGTCACCTTTAGTGGCAGGGTAAACTTTTGGCACAGCAAATGAAGTCACATACAGTGTGATAGAGGATAAAGCTTTAAGAAATAATTCTATTTATTACCAAATAATGTGTGTGTGTGTGTGTATTAAAAAGGCACAAACACTTGTAAGTCACTCACTCACAATGCAGGTATATGCATATAGATACATACACATATGGAAAGTAACACACAGTGTGTGATGTACCAAGAAAGAGATTGTAGGGACATTATTATCAATAAATAAAAATAATAAATATCATAAAATAAAACAAATAACATTAAAACTGTTTAAAATAAAATAGTTAAATCTCAAATAAAAGTTCTCCCAGAATGCAATGGAAAACTTTCCTAGCTGAAAACATTCTTCCAACCTAAAAACACTGAACTCACTCTCTTTGCTAGGAATCCTCAAAGTGTCAAGATGTTCGTCTCCTCTCCTTGGCACCTTGCTTGTTATAAAATGAAATTACTTTCTTCTTATATTACATGCAACCTTAAAACACAATACATACACACCAGTAGACAAAAATAAATAAAATTATAGGATTTTAATTTACAGTTAACATGCTTTTAGAGTAATTTCTTTGTATGTTTTTATTACTGTGAACACTTAGATGGTATGATGTGAGTGACTCCACAGGATATTATAAATTTTAAAGTTTTGGAGTGGTGCCTCTTAAACTGTAAGCCTCTACCTCGAGTGGCTCTTGGGCCTTGTACAGGGGTGAACATCATTGTAAAATGTAAGAGACAATATTACAAACCTTCTTTACTTGGCTTCTGACTTCAGATTCTTTTTTCAATTGAGCCTGGACTTTCTCTTCTTGCTTTTTAGTCAGCTTCACATCACCTTTACCTCTCTTTTTCTTCTCTATTTCCTAACAACAACAAAAATAACAATGACTTAAAGGTTAGTCATGAGTTTAATGAAATTTTGTCCAAAACTTGACAAAAGAATCATTGGAAAAGAGACAGTGAGAATCAAACTGACCTTTCTGAGTTCAATTTCAGCCATTTGCTCAGCATAAGAATAAAGTTTGTTTTCTCTCTTGATATTAGTCTCTTTAACTTCATCTTTCAGAATACTGAAACAGAAAATGGTCAGATGAAACAATTTCAGATGTTAGGGAACCAAATTAAAACAAAAAATAATCATTCTTCGACCACAAAAGCCAGGATGTCCATGTAAGAATAATCATTTGTCCACAGAAAAAAAATCTTTGATCAAAGGATTTTAACAATTTTGAAGCAAAAGCACACATTTGGCTAATGTACAGATTCTTCATCAGAGCCGTGAAGAATAAGAAAAATTCTTTAATAACAGACAAGTAGCAGTAAATATAATAGCACACGAATTTAATTCAATTTGTCAGGCATGAATTGGAAAATTTCCAGCTATAGCATCAATAATAATAATAAAAATATTTTTCACATTACTCCTGTAAAATTTTAAAACTTAATTTTGTTGGTAAATCATATTTTTGTGCAGTTATATTTTTTTGCATATACTGACTTTGTTTTTTATGGATTATCAACCTTTAGCAGATTATTTAAAGTCAGAAAACATTTTTGATTCTAAGATGATAATAATGATCTGCTGATAAGTCTTACTAATTAACCCATACCTGGGGGAGAATAAGTGGATTCATACCTTTCCCCAAAGGTAGTTGTGCATGTGAATTTAATGAACCTGACTGGAATTGGAACTCAGCTACAAGATTTCCCATTCCAAACAGTTATTCATTATACCACCTACATATACAACCTCACAGCACCTGCTATTCCCAGGTGATCACCCATTTAGGTATTGGTCAGGCTTGAGGTCGCTCAGCTTCAGTGACTGAATGAGAATTGGCATTTCAACACGACATGGCCATAGGGCATTTTGCATATAAAAGGGTCTCAGAATGTTATAAAAAAAAAGCTGGAAAATTTCCAAATCTGACTGTAATCAAATAATACTGACTTTTCCATGACAGACTTGTCATATAATTCTCCTTCCGAACACTGGAATATTCCAAAATCTTGTTGAGATACATTAAAAAATTCTGGCAAGATCAGCTGATTACACAGGTGACCAACCAACTTTGGTAGGATTTTCTCTGGAGCTACTGACACAAGTGTTGCCAAGGCATTTTCAACACTCTGAAAGAATAAAACAGATATTATCAAAGCTGACATTGCATGATGGGAGTAAAATCAATGCTATAGCCATGACTTTTTCAAAAGATATATTCTTTAATTTCTACTCACATTAATGGTCTTTGAATGGATGGTGTTTTTTTTTTTTTTTTTTTTTTTTTTAATAAGTAGTAGTGATGAACAAAATAGTGGTGGTGATAGTGGTGTTTTTTTTTAATAAGTAGTAGTGGTGGTTTATAAATATAAGGATAACAACCTTATTAATCTTATTTTGCCTGTATGTACTTGTGGTCCACACATTATAAAGAGAGTTGCAGTCATATACGTATTGTATAATTATTTTATAACAACACTATCCAGTCTGAAAATTGTAATTTGGCAAAGAAAATTCTTGTCAATATGTCATGAATAAACATACAGTAGGTCAAATTGATCTACACTGTAAGAAGAAAAAAAAAGTCATGCTGATAAGCAATAGTTAACGTTTAGCACTCTGTAGGTGACTTTATTTGCCAAACAAAATGTTTGTACATCCACTGCATGCAACTCTGATCATCAGGCAATAGTGTGGTTGAATTTTGAGCTAGTGTTGTCATATCCTACTATGGCAACAGAAAAATGACTGCGTGTGTGTGTGTGTGTGTGTGTGTGTGTGCATGTGCCTAGGCTTGAAAGCAAATACTCACTTGGCTGATAGCTTCATTGTAAATGTTCTTTAAACATTTTTCTGCTTTTCTTTCAACAAAGTCCTTTGGAGAATGTTTCAGCTGCTTCATAATTGCCTTCCATAAATTGGGTCGTTGAAGCACTAAAGAGAAAATAAGGTAAACAATTAGATATTTTCAAGGGCATTTTAGGGGTGGGGATGAGATGACAACTAAAGATAATGTTTCCTCATTCCGTGATATTGTTGTCCAAAGTCAGGGAAATAGAAATCATTGTGGTCAGAGGATAACTATTCAAAAAATGACTTGAACCAGGTTAAAATTAAGGGTTGATGAAAAGTTCTCAGCCTAAATAAGGCTACCTTAGGGAGAGATGAAAGAAAGGTAATACTTAGATTTTTAGAAATAGATCAGGCCAAGAACTTTTCTGAACATTTTTGGACAAATTGCAAATATTCAAAGTGAACTTTTTAAAATTGTATTACACTTGAATTCATAAAATTTGAGCACCATAGTGAAGAGCTCATCTGAACAATTACCATGAAAGTATTTCTAGAAAAGGTGCAAGGAAGCTACATTATAGCAGTGGAAAAGTGACTGAAGCCAAGATGCCAGGTCAAGACCAATAATATTGCTGATTCTTCTTTGGATTTTATCAAGAATCACATGACACCTGGTGTGTATGTGTGTGTTTTTTTTTGTCTGAGAGATGTTTATATTTTTTAAAATTACATCAGTTAACATTTACTGATGAATTTCTTTATTATTGTTTAGGTCTTTCAGCACAAAAGAAAAAACAAAAAAAGAAAGAAAGATTTTAATTCCATATGGATTTATCTTTTAAACAATACAAAACTTTACATTCATGCCATATTTCATTAAGATTTCATAAGTGGAGTTGCCAAAGAAAGATATTTATAGAAATAAAACTTTATGAAATCCAGTCATTGATACAATATGTAAAGTTTTATTAAATTTCAATAATTAGTTAAATTTCTAGAAGTTTTTAAAATGCAGGTATATCAATTTAATTTTTGTTTATTTTTCATAGGAAAGTTTTTAAACTAGAGAAATACATTTCTCCATATTTGAATTTTTATTTCAGAAAATTCTTCTCCCTAATAGTATGGAGTTTACAGAAACCAAATTTTTTTTTTATGTCATTTAACTGGATTTTTAACCATGACTGTCAGTCTCTCAAAATCTGTCAGAATGCCTATAATAAATTCATTTAAATCTATACCTTTCAATAACATTTTTGAAACAAGCCATGAAAATGTAAATAACTTCATTTTTGTTAAACATTTTAATTTTAATTGAAATTCTGAGTTCAAGAGACAAGATAAAGTTTTGACAATACACTGCATATCTATGCCAAAAACCTATTCCAAATTTGACTGTACCATAAATTGTTACGCTAATTTTATTCCTAATGTGTTTAGAATCTTACCAATCACAGGGTGATGGGCTGGAATCAGAGATGCCATTGCCATAGCTTCAATTTCAGAATTTGTTGGAGATAGTAAGTTGGTTAGATAGAGAAGAGCATTGGACAAGGCCTTTGGGTTCACTCGTTTTGTTGATGTATCATCTGAACTGTCATCTTCACCGGGTTGAGGAAGCTAAGAAAAAAAAAAAAAAAGATAACTCAAAAAACTTTCCCCTCATTTTCGGACTATAATTTACAATTAACTATAATAAACAACATAAATGAAACTTCATTGATAAATAATCAATTCTTAGATGTATCTTGACATTGATATAATGGTCAATCACGACAAGTACAATGTTATTTTTTTTTTTAATTCATTGTTGTAAAGATTAAAAAAAAAAATTAACAGTGTAAAAATTGGATTTTTTTCTTCAAATGTCTCAATATTTATTTAAATATATGATTACATTTTTCATTTTGATAATAGAGATTTATTTATTTGTGTAACTGGTTAGATATTTTAGCAACTAAAGAGGGATGATAGTGAGACTAAAGGGAATTTTAAACATTCTCATAATGAGGGAATTACTTTTCTAATCGTTCTCATAAAGAGAGGAGAGGGAATTACTTTTCTATTATCTTAATTGTAGACACAGAGCAGTTAATTCATTCACATCACGTTGAACAATATATTCTTGATTTCTTGTAAGGAAAAGAGAAAACTTGTAAAGTCCTCAAATAAAAACTTTAATACCTTTTGTGTTGAAATTAAATTTCCAAGCACATCAATCAAGTCAACTGTAATTTTATTTCTGTCATTAAGGCTGCTAATTTGCTTTAATGTTGAAATGCATCTCTTGCGCACAGGCCAGCTCTTGTTGGTCAGACTAAAAATGAAAGCTTTGTACATAGCCCTGTCAAAAAGAAAATGACAAAGTCAGAAGTAGAATCAAAACAAGAGTCAACATACTATTTACATTATTCAAATTATTGTCCTCATCATTGTTGCCATACTTATTACAACATTTTGGCCATTGTATGCTCCAGCCTTCTTCTGGTGGAAAAGCAATAATAACAACGAAAATTGCAATATGAGCTCTGGTAAAAAACATGCAATGATAACAGCAAAACTTGCAATATGAACACTGGTAATAATGGTTGCTGAAGACATTAAGTTTATAAATCCCAGAAATTCATACACAGATGTCCTTAAGGACACATGGCACAGTGGATAAAGGTGTTGCTTAGACCCAGTGACAGGACCCAAAGAGTTGTGAGTTCAATACCTGGTTAAGAGAGTGAAGAACTTGGATAGGGAATTAACAGATGACTGACATCCATTAGACATGGCATGTGGAACTAGAACAGTCTACCCCAGCGAGTGAAATAAAGGGATCAGAACAACATTCCAATTACCTGAAGAGGTTGAAACGTGATAAATATGGCAACAAAGATGAGGACAATAGTCCGAATAATGTAAATAGTATACATCATACCTCATCTCAGAAATATAGACAGATACTGAAGAGTTAACATGCAGACAATTCACAAGAAATTCAGGCAAATAAAACTTATTATAAATTATTTATTTTTATATTAAGCAAAGAAAAACAAATTCTTGTTAACTTTTAAAGATACTTGAAGCACAAAACAACGTCAAAATACTAACCTTAGGCCCTTCCCTGTGAATTTACTAGGGAAATTTAAAATGATCTTTTCAATAACAAAGACAAGGATTAGAGTCGCTGAAAAAGAAAAGAAATAAAAATAATGAGTCTTTTTATATTTTATAATTACACTGATTAATAAATGGCCAGATGCATTTGTGTTTGTTCAACACCTATAGAGCTCATACTTATGGTTTATACTGAGTGAATCTTAGTTACAATTTCTTGGAGAGAGCAAATTGTTTGGCATGATCAATAATCTGAACAAGACCAGCATGCTGAAACCCTCAGTCACAATGACTTGTGACTTTGTGCTAGCACAACCATTGCTGGCTCTCAATTAGTTCTGTCAACCCAATTTCACTCACAATGGTTTTCAGGCACTTTCCAAAAGTGCCTGCATGCTAGGATCACCTTCCGCCCCAGGCTGATAACATCAAGAAGTCACCTTCCAGACAAATTGACCCTGGTGAGATTTAAACCTGAATCTCAGTGTCATAAGCAAACATTTTTACCACTCCGGTATTCTCAGATACAGTGGCCAGTCATCTATTTATTTTAAATAAATGGTAAAAACTTGATAAATATATGTTGAGGCAAGTTGACAATTTGGTATGAAATTTTAAGTAAGAATCATAGAACAATTTGTTTTAAAATTATTATTTTTTGGTAATCAATTTAGAAAACAAAGGACAAATATAACTAGCAACAAAATTTATTGAAGTGTACGTTATGCTTATTGATGGAAAATAAAAATTAAAATATTTCTTAAATGATAAGAACTTACATTCTTCATTAAGAGACAAAAGGAACTTCTCATTAAATAACAACTGTTTGTCCATGTCGGTTATGAGGTTCCAAAACAGAGGGAATTTGGAGCTTGCATCTATGTCGATTAGTGATAGGCAAGTCAAGATCTTTGATGCTGACAGAACTTCAGTGACCAAATGGACTTGACTGGACTGATTGTTGGCCTTCTCTAACACCTGCACCAAGACTGGCACGACATTTCGAGCCTGCTGTAAAGTATCACCTACAACAAACAATAATTGACTTTACAATTTTAACTTACCACATCTCTTTCATTATATATATATATATATATATATATATATAATATTACATTTGAACATATATATATGTTTGAATATAATACCTGATCATAAAGAATGATCACTCTACTTTTGTATTGAGCTCTATTTTAAATTAACATTATGATCATTTGAATTTATATGATTCGTTCTCACTGCATTTGGAGATAGTTTCCCTATATATAAAATTGTGTATTTGGGCAGCAATATTCCTTTTAGACAAATTTTATTATAGAAGACTAACAAGGTACTGCAATTAAGTTTTTTTTATTTCATTTTCCTTGTATTCATGTTTTCTCTTCTGGACATGAAGTGTGTAAAAATTATCCAAATGTTCTGTATATCTGAGTGTTTTTGGCTATTCTTTTAGCCATTATCAAGGATGATTTTTAACTCAATGCATGAATTTTTTTATGTATATATCTAGTTATAGGAATCTTTTTTTATTTTACAAACACAGTCAGCACATTGTGGCCATGTTTATAGTTGATGTTATTCAGCATTGGCTTTTTCTTTTTTATTATTAGTATACTCTCACACACACACACACACACACACACACAAAATACACATTTCTTAAAACTAATGCATTATTATAGAATTGAAATAACATAAAAGAAATATAAGACACTAAAAATATTATTAAAAAATTAAAGAAATGATAGTTTCATGCTCTCACCTTGGAAAGCCACTGACATACATTGAATGTAGGCATTACGAACTACAGATGTTGAGGATTTCAGATTCATGCCTTTCTGAAAAGGGATAATTTTTCAATGAGTTTCTGTTCCAATTTAAGAAAATAGACAAAGAAATTTATTTCAATATTTAAAATTTCATATCTCATATTTATTTAAAACAAGATCATTTCTTTCCATTCTTAATATCATATATTAAAAGAAAAAAGAAGTCAAAAGTGAAAAAGTTTCCATCTATTAACATTTAAAAAAAAATAAAAACTAATAATCATAAAAGCTCCAAACAAAACATTTTATTCATTTACTAGTAGTCAAAATAAACAAACGTTTACTTACTACAAACCATTGTACAAGTTTTTCTGGTACTTCTGTGTAGAAACGACTACACCATGCTTTTAAGACTTGTAGAGTTGATACCAAAGTGCCTTCATGAACTACAAAATGATAGAGAGAAATGAGATAACCCATGATTAGCAGCCAACCCTGAGTTTTTGAGGTCTTGCCATGAAGGCAACAACCATGAGATTTTTTTGTTGGTTGTGCAAATAGCAGCCATACCCAGCTGGTTGATCAGAAAAAGCATTCAATTAGAACGGAGCAAAAACAGCATCATGTTTAGATGTAACAGAGTCTATCTTCTTGAATTACTTTAAAGTACTTTCATTAAAAAATATTTTGAATTAATGCAGTTACTGATATAACAGAAGTAGTCTGTATTTATTCAATCGAAGTTAGCCAAGGACACAAAGGTGTAAAACAGGCAACATGAAGACCCACCACATTTATTTGGGAATTTTTGAAATTCAATTTGTCAGTGTGTTACCAGGGATGTAAAAGAGGATACATTTATAAAGCAATTGTTAAGTTTTATGAACATTGGTTGAAAGATCAACGAAAAATAAGAAAGAAACCAGTAAAAAAAAATCACCATTTTTCGCTATTTACGCAGACACAATTATAAAGTTAAATGACTGTTAAACAATCAACTTATTGTTGGCTACAATTGAGTGAAGTTTAGATTGCTTGAAAATTGAGGGAGTTTTTTAAGCTTAAAATTTGTGTTGAAATTGAATTTTCATTTTTCACTAAACACAGTGGAATAGAAATAAAAATGAGGTAGCGCTGAGTTTGTCACGATGTAAGCAACCTACATACCGAGTCTCAAAAGAATTCAGAGGAAAAAAGTTAAATTTATCAATTTTTGATTAGCTTTACCGATTATTGATTTTTTAAAACTTATCGATTTTTTACACTAAGGACCTATCTCTTACATTGTACAATGTACATGCCAAGTTTGGTCAAAATTGGTTGGATGGATCAAGAGTGAAAAGGTATCACACAGACATCTTGTTTTATAAATATAGTTAATGCAACAAAGTACTAGCAACTACAAACTTTTTATGGGAAAAAATTTATTGAAAATTTAGTAAAGCATTTGAAAAAAAATTTATTGCCTAACTTGGCTATTATAAAGTTAGTATTTGAAGTCAGATTTTGTAATTGACCTCTGACAGTCAATGTTTTAAGCTAAAGCAACAGTGATAGCAGTCAATGTGCTAACAAAGATATAACATAGCAAATTCATTTTTTTCTTCTTTTCTCTCTTGTTTTTTAAACATCAAAAGCTGTTCTCAGATATTAATACCATACAAAAGAGAAAATTTCTACAGACCTAAAACTATTTGTGTAAAACTGGCATAACTGAAAATTTGAGTATAAAGATCTGTTTGCTGGTTTCACAACTGGTAATGAATTCAATTCCTATCTAGAACTCTCATATGGTTTTTGTATTCAATTTTAGCTTTAAGTAAATTGGAAAGTATCTTATTTTTATCTTGTAATTCACAACTGAAAAATATTTATGTGAAAGAGATTTCTGTCTGTAACTTAAATTAGAGTCCTTGTTTCCTGTTTAGGATTGGGTTTCTGGTGCTTTCTAAAGTCTTTTTCATTCTCTTTCACTCCCACTAGCTTCTTGTATCTTAGTGGCATTATCACCTTGCTTGGTGTAAATTGATTTAAAAAAAAAAAAAAAAAAAGGAGGAGAAAGAGAGAGAGAGAGAGAGAGAGAAAAGATTTTTACCTTCTTGTGAAAGAATAGGAATGAAGAGTTCACAGACGGATGAAGACAAATTTTGGACTTGAATGGAACCACTGACCACATGAAAACTCATACCGTAGATGCCCTGCATAACGCCAATCCGTTGGTCAGCAGAGGTCAGTTTGCCTTCAGAACCTAGCAAAAAGAAAAGACAAATACTTGTTCTAAGATATGTCATATCAAAACTGTACACAGATAAAAAAAAGACAAAATTTACACTTCAGATGACAGCTCCCTCGTTTCATATTCACCAAAAATGAGCCATTTAACTTCATTAAATGCCTAACAGCTCATTTAAACTCACTATTAAGATTATTTTTTTTTTAAAGAGAAAGCTGAAGTACCAAGATGTTTCAAAGTCAAACATTTATCGATTGGAAACACAAATTAGATGAACAATATAACAAAATCTTTCTAAGTCATATCATGAATTCTTTTTTCTTTTAACAAAGTTTCACATTGAAGATAGATTGAAAAAAAAAAAAAATTTAAACCATTAATGCCTACTATAAAATAAATTCTGGTATTAATTATAGGTTTCTATCTATTATCCACTAATCTCCACTGTCCTAAAAATCTCATATCATGAAACAAGACTCTGTCCAAGTCATAACTTGTTTGGTCTATGAGACAACTACATGGACATGAACACAAAATGGTTAGAGAAGAAACCAGATGGCATGTATACAAGAATGCTACATGTTGCAGTGAATCTATCCTGAAAACAGCCTCCTTTAAAAAAACAAGTTTTATGGCTCCCATCTTACAAGACATTTGAGAAAGATTTGTGTGGCATTCCTGGAGAAGCAAGGATGAGATTATCAGTGACACTATGTTATGAACACGAAAACGGGTGCATTAGGATTAGTCACCCATTCAAAACATACATCAGGTAACCAAGTATAAAAAACAAAAAAAAAAAAAAAAAAACAGGATGCCAACCTGAAGCCCTATCAGGTGTGATGGATAATCAGGAAAACCGGAGAGTGGTAGAGAAGATCTATGCCATAGGCATGACCTGATGTTAAGGTTCCAAAAAATGGGTTTAGGTTTATTTTGTTTCATGGCATATCAACCTCAATGGGTTATTTAATGCTGATAAGATCTTTAGGATAGATTCGTATGAATAGAATATGTATTCTTCGTAAGAAATAAGTTTGTAGATCAGGTTTCATTGACGTGTTTTTGTTGAGAGTCAAACATATTGCTGGTTATATATATATATATATATATATATATATATATATATGTTGATTTATAATTCAGGTGGATCCTAATAATATCAAATATTAAAACTGATCCATAAAGAGAGCTCAACATATTTATTATAACAGAGCATATTAATTACATAGCAAAAAAATCCAAAATTATCTCATATGGGTATAAATCTATTTCAGCCAATGCTAAGTACATTGACCTTATTCAACCCTGGTGGATGGACCGTATTCGTATCAGAATAAGACCAAAGTACTTGGTGTTGGCTGAAATGAATTTATACCCAAATAAGGTAATTTGGGATTTTTTTTTGCTGTGTAATATATATCATTTTTTTTTTTCAAAAAATGTATTGCTGATATTTTCACTACAAAAAGCCATTTTTATACTTTCATAGTGTTTTTGACCCCAGTTTAGGGGTTATCTATTTGTTCATAGATGGGGCTCCCTAACAGTGCTACCAAAGTTCAGGGTGGATTTGGGAATGATAGCAATTAAGAGGTGGTTCCATGTTCTATAAAATCTCCCGATTGCTGCCATCATCCTACCCAAAACATCCAAAAATGGGGCAGTAAACATTAATTATTAGGTCGAGTCAAAAGTAATTTCTAGTTTTGGGAACCAATTATAATGACAAATGTATTTCTTAACTACTAATCATACATCATGGTTAAGAATAAGTTTGGAGTACACCAACATACCTTAGCTTGGTATGGCAGTGATAGTGTACAAATGCAAGGCCACATACAGCAAGTATGACAAGAAAAATTGTTGGTCTGTTCTACCCCAACCACCATATTCAGATGTTCATGTACCAACAGATTATTACCTTTTATGATTGATGCAAAATGCTTTGATGGGGAAAAACTTTTTACCAAAATATAAAATTATAAAACTTGTCAAGCAAAACTATATAAAAACTTTAATATATTTTTGAACCCTCCACTTCAGACTTCATAAATATCCCTACTAAAAGTAACAATGCAAACTATGATAACCAACTTATTTCAGAGACTGAATAAAAAAGACTTGCAAGATATCTCTTGTGTAAGTTTTGCGTAAGTAGTTTAAGACGATCACCTTTAATGATGTCAATAGGTTCAGGCTATAACGTTTAATGACGTCAATAGTTTCAGATTATCACCTTTAATATTGTCAATACATCCAGGCTATTACGTTTAATGAACACAAAAGATATTTTGCAAGTCATTGCAAATAATGGTGAATGTTTAATTGAATAGAATGTACTTCCTACTGCGAAGAATAAATGTAATAAATGAAAATGGAAATTATGACTTGACCTAATAACTAAAAACTATGTTGTTACTGTGTAATATTGATTGTAAAACCCATAAATTGCCTCAGATTTTTCAGTTAAAAGACAGTGGTTTATTCAAAATGTGTTGTCAGAATTGTGATGTTAGTTAATGCAAAAGACGAAGAACGTTCATGTTCACATTTCTATCGACATTGAACACAAATGGAAAGATTTCTAACAAAAAGATACACAAATATAAGTAATTTAAAAAACTCAAGAACTAGAATGGTTTCCAGTTGGGAGACCATCACTTACCAGCAAGAACTGTAAAGAGGTGTGCAGTTAACTTCTCTACGGCTCCAGGGTCACTACACTGTTTCGCTAGAGCCTTCAATGCTGCAGCTGCAGATCCTCGAACAGATAATTCTTTTGCAAATAGTTGCTCTGAAGAAAAAAAAATGGCAGAGGTCATGTAAAAGATGCATTTGATGTGTTTTATCTTCATGTTCAGACTTGTTTTATCATAAGATGACAATTGTTCTGTTATCACAGTACAAAACCTGTAATATTTTATTTTCCCTTTTTCAGCTTATGTACTTTTTAGGTTATTCACTATTTTTGACCACTTCCTGTTAGCTCTTATAAAGCGATTCATACGAGGAAGTTTTGCTGTTGAACAAATTTCTACAGCATGTATGCATTCTATCTTTCGTTGGAAGACAAATAATTCTTGTCTCAATTTGTTCAGATGAAATTTTTCTTTTAATCACAATATGTGGCTGGTTTGGAGCAATAGCATGCGGAAGGCCGGAGGTAGGGGGGGTCAGAGGGTGTGGCAGCCTTGGGCACCCATATTGAGAGGACATCAAATTAAAGAGTGAAATAAAAATTTAGTTTTTGAAATAAAGTGTTTATTTCAGGTCTCATCTGTTTTTATAATATATATTCAAAATGTCTTTCTCACATTTCTCAGTACTAGGTGCCGAAACCCCATCCTCAACCACCACCACTTGAGTCTTAGAGGCATGCAATCAAGGAGTTGGCCCCTGGGTATCATGAAACCTATGCATACTACCGTTTTGGAGTCAGTTTGAAAACAAAGACAAAGAGAGTAGTCTGAACTGGTCACAAATAACAAAAGAAAGAATATGTATTTTTAAAAGCTTTTAACATTTTTTGCATCACTTTCCTGCTAACATGTTCATTCAGATTCAAGACAAAGTTAGAGTTTAAAAGGGAATTTATACAACATTATGATCCCATTCTCTATGCCAAAATCTCATTAGGCTGCATGTGTCTGTGTATATAAAAAGACAAGAAACACTAATGTCAAAATGTGATGCAAGGTATATAGATTCTGTGAATATAAATTTTGCTAATCCAAAGTAAACATTCTAATCCAAAGAAAATAGAAATCATCTCTGTAGAGTTATCATTAGGCAAAGCTATCAAAGATTTTAACATTCTCCTCTCCAAAATCAGAGAAAGAAAGAGAGGCCAACTTACTGGCAAGTGGTTTGCCTAGCTCCAGGGCATATTGGCTGAGGTCCAACTGGACTCCTGACAATAGGTGTTCAACAGCTGAAAAGGAAAAGCAAATAATATGATCAAACACAATGGAAAGGAGTCAAATATATTATATATATATATATATATATATATATATATATATGACTCTCTCTCTCTCTCTCTATATATATATATATATATTGAGACATTTCATTGTATAATTTTGTCTACTTATTTTCAATTGGATCCTATCATATTCACAGACAAGCTTTTTGGTGTTATTATTAAAGGAAGAGAGAAAATTACCATGTTGATACATGTTATTTATTCAGAGTACTTTTAACATTAGCACAATGTCATCATCAGGATGTTGTTTTTTTCCAAGGCAAATATAGTAGTGTTTATCATTTTCAAAGACAAAATTACATCTGAAAGTTAGATGAACACACCAATTTTGTATGTATGTATGTGCATATACACACTTTATTGAATGTGATGGACAAGGAAAATTTTATAATATAAACCAGTTTAAGCCAAGCCCCAAATTTCCCTTCTTTGAAACTGGGCAAAATGTTGACAATGTTTTAAAGGCACTCCAATATAGAATTAGTAAAACTCCCATCAGGCATGGCTTAGAACTAATAGTATTTCCACACAATACAACTTAGAATGTAAACACTGGAAAACATTAAAAATGACCTCTTGAAAATGGTTCATGAATAGGCTGAAAACTTCTGGGGTAACAATCTTTATGAACTGTTTCTACACTCTCTTAGGCCCCATAAAAGAAAAACTGTTATAATACCAGAAAAAGTTATAAGATTTTTCTTCTCTGTCACATTCAGTGAAACATGTAAAAAGATCTTGTTTCTAGGCTCAAACTGTAAACAATTCCTGCATTAAAACAAGCAATTTCTGATAAATTTTTTGAAATTAATGTAGAAATGTGTCAAATGGTTTGTAGAAGTGTTGCCGATAGGGTTCAGCGTCGCACTGAACATAAAGGGGAGCATTTTGAACATGCTGAATAGTTTGTTCATCATAATAAATCCTGTTAGTTTGACGTGATAATACTTACAAATTTTCCTAAAATACCGTAATTTATTTTTGCTACACATTGTGTATATACAAGGTGTTCAGGTTAAAATTGACAGTCTAATGTGTTTATTTTTTCAGAATGGTTTGGAATATCTGTAAACGGCAAATGGCATTGTGAAACCCAATCACTACAATTTTAGAGGTGTCATAGTTAACTAACATGGATGAGTGGAAGCCACCTGAATATTAGAAAAGAGTAACCTGCATCATGATTCGTGCAGGGCATCAAAATGCCGTAACCATGACAGCTGCTCAATGTTCTTTGAACACTGTGAGAAGAATAAGACATGAAAAGGTGAGTTGCAAGGAGAGAGGTCATCTAACAACTGTAGGAGAAAGTGATAGAAGACCCAGGTAAGGCAATGTGGGCCTTGCTGCATGAAATGGGTGTTGCAATTTCTACTGTAAAGCTGGCCTTGAATGAGGACATCGACTACCAGTCATATAAAGGGGTGTAAAGGTCAGGATGAGCAATTGCAGAAAACTGTGGTCCAGCCTTGGTTGAAAAGGGTGGCTGCTGGAAGACCATATATGTGGCAGCAAGATTCAGCTCCTGCCACAACTCCAGGAAGTGTCAAAAGTGGTTGTCAGATAATTTTTACAACTTCACCATCCCATATGACTTCCCCGCTAAGTCCCCTGATTGTAATCCTATGGATTATTAGGTGTGGGGCTTGGCTGAGAAAGACATTACCTATAACACCAAAGCCCAGCTGATTGACAGGAGGTGTTTGAGGCTCTCTCTACGGGCACCATGATGGTAGCATGTGCCAGATTCTGAAGTTGGATCGAGGCCATAGTAGATGCTGAGGGTGGTTTGAGTGAATTGTCTTTTGATTATTTTAACCTGTATTCCACTTATATTTTTTTTTCCAATAAACTGATTTTTAGTTTAGATATTCACTGTTTTCTGTTTAAAAAAAAATTCGGACAAAGAACTTATTTGTAGATTTTACTATAAAATCATTTTTTTTTTTTAACTAGTCTCTTACGTGCACATGTGATAATGTGTTGCATCTAGCCAGTGGTTGGGAGGGAACTTCAACTCATCTGGCTTTTGAAATGTGAGCTACAGTAAACTATAGGGTATCAATTGCAAACTGTGTACATAATTTTCTTTTTACTAAGAAAGCAATCTAATTTCTAATGTTTAACAGTGATAACTGTTCCTAATTTTAAAGTAATATTTGGTCAGGTTTTGCTTATATCTCTCATGGGATTTTAATACTGACCCTCAAGGATGATTTCAGGATTTCTAAGCATAGCCTTCTGAGCTGCAGGTGAAATCTGACCCTTGAATTCCTCATGGTTCACATGCCGTAAAATGAACTTACAATCTTCCTGAAAATAACAATGAAGACAAAATAATTTGAAAAAGATTTATGATGAAAAAAAACAAAAAAACTCATTTAATATGAATGAAAAATTGATAAATTTTAAAAATCAAGTGGAAGAGAAGAAGAAAAAAAAAAAAAAACAACTTACAAGGATGTGTATTGGTGGGGAAGTTCGACATGCTAATACTTGCTTCAAGTATATATTGATAAATGCCTTCTGCAATACAAAAAAAAGTGTTTAAATATTTTCCAATTCCTGATGAAATTGTGTCACAACTAAATCCCTATTTATGTTGAAGGATAGAAATTTTTGTTTAATTCTCAGGTTACTTTGATGGCTGTCACAGTGATGACAGGAGGCGTAAAGTCAGATGAGAAAAAGTAAGAAATCACCTGTATAAATGTGCCATTGTATTGTTTGGCTATTGTCAGGAGACATTTAAGAGACTGGGTTGGGCAATGCATGAGGGAGAAAGAAATCTTCCACGATATCACAGATGATCACGCATCAGGTCAGCATCAATGAGTAATTAAGTATTAACTTTTACAATGATACATTTGATGGCACAAGTCTAGAGGTATTTATAAAGGTATGGTGAAAGACTGATAGAGATGGCTCACCTGGCTGTGATATTACAGTCATGGTTTTTAAGTCTCAAAAGCAGAAAGCATAATGCTCTATTTGGTCTTGAGATATGTGTATGTATATTATTTGGTGCTCTATCCAAGGATATTATAATGCATGACCCACATATGTGTCATCGTCATCATCATCAATCATGACCGGGTGTGGTTACAGAGTTGCTGGGCATTTCCCTCCACATATGCAAATTGAAATCTGGAGAGACATTCATTCAGGCATAGCGTGTCTTGGGCAATTAGGTTTGGTCGTGTCCATTCCTCTCTAGGCCAAATCACAGATGACGTCCTCCAACTTGAAGGCTCACCTTGGTCACAGATTTTATCAGGGAGAACACTTCACCTTGGCTGAAAACACAGCTACAGAGACTAGTCAACCTCATTTTGGTAGATGGCCACTGATCCTATAAAGATCATTTTCCCTTTGGCAGGTCTTGGTTTTAATCCTACTGGATACCTAACAATCCTCTTCACAAGAGAAATCTTGTGGGAGAACAAGTTTAGTTGCCAATGACCGGCCCATGCAGCAGCTTTTGCTGGGTTACACAGTGTCAGTTGTACTTGTTAATTGACTGATGGATTCGTTTTCTACGGCTTATCATCCCTTTGCAGGTTATTTAAAGCCAGAAAATAGTTTTAGCTTGTGAAATTTTTTTTTTTTTTTTTTTTGAGTATGATTTAATAATACAAGTCTTACTAATTAGCTGGGGATAGAAGAGGTGAGTTCATGCCTTTCCCAAACGTATTTGCACATAAGTGAATATAACAAATCCAACTAGAATCCTGTCTTTCCAATTAACAATTCCGAGCCATTATCCATTACACCGCCTGCACATTCCAACTTACAGCACCTGGTATTTCCAAACAGTCACCCATCTAGGTACTCTATGTTACTTAACTTTGGTGATTGTATGGGAACCAATGTTTTGACATAATGTGGCCATAAGCCCAGTAGCACGTAAACATATGTATATAATAATTTATTCCAAACTGTGGCCATGGTGATATTTGTTTATTATTAATAACAACTGCAGTAATATTTTCTTTAAAAGCTCTTAAGGATTAATATTTTTACTTTATCCTATTTGTCATACAGTATGATGTTTCATTCAAGGAATATTTCTATCCAAAATTCTATCTAGAAGGCTAACATATATTTAAAGGGTTTTTTAAGCAAAACATTTCAGGTTGTCAATTTTTGTTGAGGTATTTTGAGATTTGTTTCAATGGAATTTCTAGGATGCTCTTTAGCCTAAGTATTTTGTTAATGGTACAAAAATATAGCACGCAAAAGTAGAGAGTTTATCCCTTGTTTCCTGTTTAGGTTTGGGTTTCAGGTTCCTTCCAAAGTCTTATTCTTTTTCACTCCCAGTAGCTCCTTGCCTCTTAGAGGAATTAATTGCCTTTACTGGGAGTGAATTGATTAAAAAAATAAAATAAAAAAAATGAAAGGTGCAGAGACATGTTTAAAATTGCTATAAAAAGAGGAATAGAGAAGATTTAGTTGCTTACAAAGAAATGGTTCTCATCATCCATAAATTAAGAGGTTCAAAATTCTTCAAATTAAATTTTTGATTGTAAATTTCAACCTGTCTCCACTTATGCTATATTTAGCTCTCCTGTAATTGGAAATCGAAGCTAGAAGGAATAAAGAAAAACTAATTCTTTTATGTGTAAGTCTAGAAATAGAGGATAGGACTTACCTTGTATTTTGTAATGGAATCTTTGTTTTTAGTTTCAGCAAAGTATTTCATAATGAATGCCATCAAACTGATTTGGAACTGGGCAGCTTCTTCATTTGACAAATAGTCAAGATGTTCTGAGATGCTTTCTGGGCACTGGAGAGTTTTGAAAAAAGAAAATAGAAAAGGAATTAAAAATTGCCAAAAAAGAAATGCAAAAGAATTTAGTTGTTCAAAGGTGAATAACTAAAAAAACAAAAACAAAGAAAAACTTTTTTTTAAAGTGGCTGAACTTAACAGTTCTTTCTTATAAAAGTACAATTAAGACTTTCATGTAAAAAGATGCAACTCTAAAGATGCCTTAATTTCAAGGAAAAATCAAGTCAGTTACAAAAAAGCAAAATAATTTGTAATTATTTCAGAATTTCTGGAATGAGGAGCAATCATTATTTAGATTTGCACTAACATCCTCGTTTTTGTGATTACTATCATGACATTTCAGCCATTGTGTCCTCTGTCCTTCGTCAGATGTCCAGCAATTTGGGCCATCTCCGAGGACATAATAGCTAAAATGTGATAACAACAACAAAAAGAGGTCCTTTGTAATCGTCTTTTAGTTGTAAAGTTGGACTCAGTATACTTCCTACTCTTCCCTACTACTGTGACAATGGACTGCTCCTACTTATAAATATGGCAAGTAGCCACATTAAAGTAGGATTTGAGTAGTATTTGATTTACTCAAATATTTCCGTACCGTGTATGAGTAGTTAATAAAGCTCTTCTTCTTTGTTTCTTCTACCTAGTCTTCTGCTCCTCAGATATTCTTTAACTAGATTCTAACTTCTTAATTCTCGGATATTTTGAACAAAGGCAACTGGTTTGAAAAAATTTTTTTTAGAAGCAATGATGCAATATTAATTTCCTTCTGTTTTAAATTTAAAGTTTGCCTGATTTAATCATTTACTTAATGCAATTATGATAACCGAATGAAATGAAAAAAATATTCAAATGATTTTCTGAAAAATTCTTCTACTGTACTTTATTGCTTTTTAGTCATCGTTTGGGTTTCCATCAAAAAAAGAAAAAGAAGCTTACCTCTTTCTCAATAGAAAAGAAAAACCCACAACTTAAACAACAAACATACAAGTGAAATGTACCTTTTTCCAAACACTGCAAATGTGTTTGTAAGAAACAGCTGAGAGAGTCTTGTGCTGGGCTGTCTGGCATCCATAAATCAGCAGAGACTGGACGGCTACCTGCACATAAAGAATTAAAAAAAAAAAAAAAAAAAAAAAAAAAAAAAACGTTTATTTTGTACCAGGTATTTCATAGAGCTACTATCATTACATTGTTATTTAAAGTTCAACATTAAAATTTTAAAATTATATGTCTGTGATGTGAAGCATAGCATCTGTTTTCTTTTGTGTTGCTAAATTATGCTTTCCAATTTTGTATGATTGAGTCATAATTACAGTAACTAGAATGTAAATAAAAATTGAGGGAACTTCCCAAATGAAGAAGATTCTTCTTTTTAAATTTGTATCATAAAGGTGTCTGGATGTGATGGATTACTTTTCTATGGCTTATCAAAAGATTTGTAGGTTATTTAAAGCCAGGAAATATTTTTAATTTGTAAGAATTTGTTTTTGAGATAATGGTTTAGTGATACATGGCTTACAAATTAACCCATAGCTGGGGGAAGGGGGGGTGATCCATACTTAATCAGAATTTGATAAACAAGAAATGTGGACATGAAGTGGGGGATCAATTCTATATTATAAATCAATAGATAAACTGGTCCTTCATTTTCTGGACACAGTAGTTTGTAGTCCAGAGAATGTAAATAAATCTAAAAGATATACCTGTGTAGCTAATCAGTATTTCACCAACTGATTTGTTTTTTTATGGCTTATCAACCCTTTGAAGGTTATTTAAAGCCAGAAAATATTTCTGATTGTAAGAATTTTTTGTAGATAAGGGTTTAGTGATACAAATTTTATTAATTAACCCATAGCTTGGGGGGAAGAGGAAGTCATATCTTTCCCAAGGGTATTTATACACAAGTGAATATAATGAACCCAATGGGAATTGGAACTTGGCTCTCCAATTAACAATTCCATGCCATTATTCATTACAGCACTGAAACATCCAAGCTTACAGCACCTGGTATAACAAAATAGTCACTCATTTAGGTACTGACCAGATTCGACATTGCTTAACTTCAGTGATTATACGGGAATCAGTGTTTCAACGTGATGCGTCAATAATCCTAAATGTGCTTTTGTAGTTATACTCGCCTGGATTAATGACTGTATCAAGTAAACAGTTGTTAGGAAAAGAGTCTTTGAAATTTTTAATCATGAGAAATCTTAATGATTAGTGAGAAACAAATTTAAAGCTTCATATAAAGAAAAGGAGGGGGAAGGATTTTTTTTTTTTTAAATGAAAGGAATGAGGATTTAAGAGATTACTTACCAAAGTTTTGAGATCTTCATTTGGGCAGGATTTATCACAGCTGAATGCTTCCTTGGCCACTATGCAAGTCCAAATGAGAGCCATGACTGACTCACTTGATAAGCTTTTGCTAGAAGAAAATTAAATTACATGAAAAGCAAATAAGGAAAGATTAGATTTGAACCAATGAAACATATTCAGTTACTAATATGTGCAATCATGCCAAAATCTACTGGAGGTAAGAAAACTTCCTCAAGTCAATGATGAGAAAATATTTTTTTTAAGCGGAGGATGTTGATTAAGTCTGTCCGTGCAATTAGGATAAGTTTATAACTCCAAACCAACCCAATAGAAATAGGTGAGACAATAAAAAAAAAAAAAGTGTGAGAGAGAGAGAGAGACTACAAAACACTTGGTAATAAATTAACAGAAAGATTACCAAGATTTAGATAGTTTAAGCAGACTTCCCCTCTTGCAGTAAGGCAAGTGTGAAAAGAAACTTACCTTGCATGGTTGTAATTTTTCTGAGACTTGCTGAAATTGGAAAGTGCCAAGCCAATACACTTGAGAGTAACTGCCGGTTGACTTTGGGACAAATTTGACACCACTCGAAGGACTGCCTGCTGGGATTTACGGTCATGATAGCGTCCCAGCGTATTAAGCAAATACTTTAGAATACCTTTAACTGCATTTTCTGGTAGTTCTAGAAGAAAAAAAAAGAGAGTAAGAACAAAATAATTGCATCTGGAAAGAGGCTGCTGAATGAATCAGTCAAATGATATGGTAAGTAAATTGAACTTAGAATTTAGTTCTATATGGGAGATGGTGCTCAAGAGAGTTTAAAAAGAGAATAAGCATAATTAAGATATTCATATTTGTTTCTCATCTTTATTTACACCTGTAAACATCAATAAAGTCAATGTTTGGCAGACGATGCCAACTATCATTGAAATACAGGTTGTTTCAAAAGTCTGTGTCACAATATGCCACTGTATATCTATATACATATATCTATATGTATATAGCTATTAAATAGCTATTGAGGATATCAAAACATAATTTATATTTACTGAAAGCTAATATTTCCACATTTCTATGCAGGTTTTTACAGGTGTTCAATGTGAGCAATGCAGGCTACACAACACATATCCAAATAATAATCCAATTCTTGCCAAAGTCGATAGTTGCCAAGGCTTCAGTTATTCGCATCTTCAGATCATCAGCGTCTCTAGGAAGGGGAGGTACGTGCATAAGGCTTTTCACATACCCCCAGAGGAAGAAGTCATATAGCATGAAGTCTGGAGACCTAGGTGGCCATTGCAGGAACACACAGTCTGTCCAGAATGTCTGACCCATCTGTCAGGCAGAGTGGGGTTCAGATAATTAAATTAAATTAAAATTAAATTAACAGAAGAAACCTTGACACTTTTAGCCTTTAAATGGTACCAGTTCAATCATGCTACCATTTGTAGTTCATGATATAAGAGTTTTTAGAATGTGACAGAGACTTTTGAAATACCTTGTATTACTAAGATTGTTTGTTAAACAAATATTTATTACATAAAAGTACATACTTCAGAGGTTCATTAACATATACACATTCCTTTTTTTTTTTTTAATTAAAACATGAATTAATAGCTCATTCCCCACTGCCAGGATCTATATTATTTTGTTAAAACACAAACAAACAAACAAAAAGTAAGGAAGATTGAACAATTGTTATATATGGCTTATTTTGGTTATTATTGAACTCCAATGTAATGGATCAAACAAATGTGGGGAGGTGGTAAACAATAATACTTGCCATAAGATTTAATCAACACCATCTGTTAGAATCATTACTGTACAACCAGAAAGCAAAATGTATGTAATTGGAGCAAACAGAGAAACAGAACTGACTAAATTAAATATAGGGTAAATTTGGTTAGGAACAATCCCATTCAGATTCATTAGACTCTGAGAGACAGAAACAGTTTAGTTTAATAAAATAAAGAGATTTAAAAAAACAAAACAAAAACAGCTTTTTAGTCAGCCTCTTTAACAGAACAAGAAAGTGCTTCTCATTAAAACTAAATAAAAATTAATCATAACTACAGTTCCTTAGAAATGCCAAACAGATTAATTATTTTTGTCTATATTTCCAAGATAGGGTATTGTAACTATTTACATTGTTTGGACTGTTGTCCTCATCTTTATTGCTATATTCACAAAGTTTTGGTCACTGTTCACTCCAGCCTTCTTGACATACGTTGGAATTTTGAACTGAACCCTTTATTTAGTCTATGAGGATAGATTGTCCCTGAGGACCAGATGAGAAAAAGCAGTGGTTGAAGTAATGCAGTGACTTGACCAAAACATATGACCCTGAAGAAGGGCAGAGCATACAGCGACTGAAATGTTGTGAATATGACAATAAAGATGAAGACAATAATCAGAATGGTGTAAACAGATAATTATTTAATAGCAAAAGGGTGAATATCTGTATCAGCTGCTATTAAAATAATTGAAATACAACACAAATAATGGTGAACAAATGAAGTAAAAGAAATTATATTTAACTCAGTAGGTGGATTGATTTTATTACATCACCTCTCGAGTTAATGTCATATTTTCTTGTATGAGTTGCCCAGTGAGTATCTAAATCATTACTCAGTAGTAATAGTCAAACCAGACTAACCTTGCTAACCATTACGCAATCCTATGACACTTATGTCACTTAGCAGTTGAAAGTGAATATCTTTAATCCTGAGTTAATCACCTTAGATTTCTGAACAAGTTGCCAACTAAGAATTACAAGTACTTTAAAAATTTTGGGGTACCAAAACATCCCATGTGACTAATGCAGGGTTAAAAGTCAGGCAAAGCACTTCTAAAGCTTAATAGATAAGCTCGATAGAATTTGACATGCTTGATAAATAAATGCAAATATAACTACATTAAATGGATCCCAGAAAGCATGAATGATTTTGAAGATGATTAAAAATGTTATTAACACTATAAGCAAAATGATGTATTTTCCCACAGTTTAAAATTAAAATGTCATCAAACGGAGTATTTAGTTCAACAAATATAGGATCAAATATTTATAAAAATATAGAAATTAACGTAAACACTGCAAATAAATGAATTCTTCTGTTTAGAAATTGAGTGCAGGAACATTAAATATGGGTGTTGACTTAAGTGTCCACTTTTATATTTACAGGGGGGGCCCAACTTACAGAGTTCTGTAAATATGATGTTTTGTAACACAATTTTCTGTGTAAGTCAGAATGTACCCATGATTTTCAGGGAATAAACACTTGCGTCACTCACTAATGCAATAGTAAATTAATAATCTAGGACATAATACATTTCTATGACCTATGTTAACATAATTAGGACAAAAAAATAAACATGGCGGACATAAATATAATACTTGAAATGAAAATAATATAAATAATGAATATTGTATATTTATTGCCAGTGATGTCATTGGCTCTTGGCAGATGAGATTAAGAAGTAAAAGATCTTCCTTGCAGTACTCGAAAGCAACAGCAAATCTGGGGAAGAAAAAAAAAGCATGTTTGTTTTTCTTTTTTATCAAGAATTCACCAACTTATAGGTGAGACAAAATTAATGGAGACTGTGTGATAACCACAAATCGTCATAAGCTGGGATTATCGTAACCCAGGGACTTATACACACACACTATTCATGATATTGAGCACTTTTACTCATAAATACCTTAAAACTATATTTCTTTATTTGTTATGTTTACATTAATTTCTGTAGTTTTATTAATATTTAATATACATAATGCAAGTAAATTTAGATGAGACTTTGACAGAATGGCAAATATACAAAGGAATTTGGAGAACCCCTACTTTGATATGTTTTCTTGATGGACTGACATTATCAGAAAAAGAATTTTATTTCAAAAGAATAAAAACTTAAAAACTTAGCAAGACAAAATGTGATTAAACCTTTGGAGACAGAGCATCTTCTGGAGTTTCAGTGTCAAGAATACGGAGCCCTTTTCACAAATGTGCACTTGGAACAAACACACACACACACACACACAAAAAAAAAAAGTTATAAAAATCACAGAACATAGCAAAACTATCATAGAAACTGCTATTGAAAAGCCCAGATATGCAAGAAGAGGCAATCTAATTGGCTGGTATGAAGACCAGCCAGCTAATCTCGAGGCTTGTATTATTGGGCTGATGGATTGGCCATGTCATCTCCTAAGAGTTAATGTTAAGTAATTGAATGCTTGATCTTTACTTCTTTATAGAAATTAGATTTTAACTACTTTCAAATCGATTTCTATTTATTATTTCTTTTCTTCAATATTTAACTATTCCACATTGTTTCAGTACAAATGTAGTAAGAACAAGCAATAAACTGAAATAGTGTGGTCCTATATTAATCATCATAGGGGATTCATAGATCATAGCACTTACAGTGCATCTTAGTCTGAGTAAATTATATTCACTTTTTAATGAAATGGCATGTTCAAGTTCAAAATTGGTTTCACAAAGGTTCCTGTGGCAAATAAATGCATCGAGTATTTTGTGACATTTTAAATCCCTTTGATATTTATACATTCCTTTCTTTAAGTTTCAGATTGTTTCATCAATGTATTTTTGGGAGCATTGTTGGCAATCTATTTGGCCTACTTCTGATATAAAGTTACTTGTTTTAGTTTGATGATTTAAATATCATAAAAAACTCTTTGGAACCTGACAAAACCCTTTTCAGAAATTTGGCAATACATTCAATATAAAGAATAATATTGTAGACAGCAGATCTTTTATCAAAATGGTGTTGTATATACATAAAAATTAAAAATAATTTTTTATAGCAGGCATGAAAAGATGTTATTTAAATATGAGAGGTCCTTTAACCCTCTGATAACATTTGAAACAAAGATTCATCCAAATTAACTTTAACTGTAAAAGAAAAGCTTTTGGAAGTAGATTGTTTTTATATTTTATCAAACTTTTGCAGGTTGTTTAAAGCCAGAAAATGTTTTTAGATTGTAAGAATTTTGGCGAGATAATAATGATTTTACTGATACAAGTCTTACTAATTAACCCATATCTGGGGGGTACAATAAGTGGATTTATACTTTTCTCAAGAGTATTTATGCATGAGTGAATATAACAAAAACAACTGGAATTGGAACTTAGCTTCCTTATTTAAAATTCTGGAAATTATGCCAACCCCCACACCCAAGTTTACAGCATCTGGTATTCTCAAGTGGTCACCCATTGAGGTATTAACCAAGTTCAATGTTCCTCAACTTCAATGATCGTATGAGAACCAATTTTTCCAAGTGATATTGCCATAACCCTTGAACTGTACAAGAAAAGCTGTCTTAAGTAGAAATATTTAGAATCTAAATACACCTAAATTGTTTTTGTCACTTATAAAGTAAATAAATTTAACATTATTTTATTGTTTGCTACAATACAAATGATCATATAGTTTCAATATCTAACTATTTAAGAAACCAAAACACATTTTCACTAAATCTATATACTTATGACTGTCTAGAGACATCTTGTCTAGTTTCAGCCTAATAGATTAAAGAATTGGTTTGTGAATTTGATGGCAGTAATTGTGAGTTCAATCCCTGGGACAAGCAGTGTGTACTTGGACTAAGAGGAAACAGTGTGAACAATAATCAATCTGTACTAAAAACTAAATGAGATATCCCTAGACATCAGCAGTGGAATGAAAACAGTCTAACTCCATAGATCAAATAAATGGTTCAGTTTGGAATTCTGTAGATGAAGGCTGGTGACTACAACGTTATAATAACAACAAAGATGAGGACAATAGTTTGAATGTAAATAGTATAAATAAATAAGAATAACACCTCATCCCAGAAATTCAGATAGGAGAAGGTTTGTCACAATAAAAAAAGGCTATTAAAGTAAAAATCCATAGCACAACTAGAGTTTTATAGGAAATAATTAGAAAAAAGAAATGATTTAATTACCTAAAAAAGTTGTACTTATTTTTAAAAATATACATCAACATGCAATTTTGCATCAATATTACTGTAATGATGAAAACAAATCACACTGATATTTTTTTAAATAGACATTAATGAGTTGATTTTGCATCAATATTACTGTAATGATGAAAACAAATCACACTGATATTTTTTTTTAAATAGACATTAATGAGTTGATTTTATATTTTAAGACATGAAAATGAGGTTAGATAAAAAGAAAAATACAAATTTTAAATGATTACTAGGAAAAATTTCAAATGAAAAGAAAAAAAGTGGAATTTAATGACAATCTGCCAAAATGTTTAATTCAAAAAATTGGTTCTTATCATAAAGGCTGAAGTTAAACACAAAACTATATTTAAGTTAAGTTTATTATTATAAACAGTGATTTTTAGTGGGTACATGTATTGGAATTGCTGTCACCATTGTTTTTTTTTTTTTTTCTTAGTGAAAATAACAGGCCTAGAGTTAGAAGGCCCAAATAAAAATTGTACCTCTGTTTATAAGAAATATTGTTGTATAAAAAACGCATTAAAAAATTACTAAACTATATGAAAACACATACACAAAATAAGAATTTTAGGAGTCTTCTTCATTGAATGAATATACACTTGGAAGGGTATATAAAGTAAACCATTCTCTTTTTCCCTCGACTACTAATTAAATATCAGGGTAGACTGGTCTTTTTAGCTTTGTAAAGCAACCGATCTAAAAGGACTAATTTGAATTCAAAACTGAGGAGAAGGCTGCGAGAAACCACTTCACCATATTTATCAACAAGTCATGATCATTTCTCCTATAATAAACGAACACAGAATCTGATGTCTAAGTTTTGAAGAGACACAGAAGAAAAAGAATTGAATTATTATTTTTTTATAATTTACCTATCTTTTCAAAGTTTTTTGTTTCATAATAAAAAAAAATGGTTAAAGGTTTGTTTGTAAATTTTAAGCATTTATTTTATTACTAATTAATATGAACTTAGAAAATATTAAACATTCTAGAGGTGTTTTAAAAAAATTTAAACGTAATAATGGCTACTTGAATTTTTCCGTTATTTTTTTTTAGTTTCAAATCTTATTTCATTGTCATCAGTTTCGTTATAATTTTATCGCCTGGAAATATCTTTTTTATGTTTTTTTTTTTTAGCTCGACAAATATTTATTAAAAACAATCTTTTTTTTTCTTTTTAAACAATCCATGTCAGTTTCGTAAAAAAAGATAATTGAAGAAGTTCAGTAGCATTTTTTGATTTTTAATTTTGATACAAAAAACAAAATCAAATTATTAACAAATACAATAAAAAATCCGATAGATTATAATTCGAATTTTAAAACAAACTTTAAAGTAAAAGGTTTAAATTTAAGAAGGTTTATGAAGTAAATAAGCAAAAAACTCAACAGTTTCAGTTACACATAGATTTTTAAAAAGACAGATTTATGAATAAAAACAAATAAAGATCGAAGTTAATATTAAAAATCAGAAAAAGAATTAGAATTACTCTTTGAATGTCTACGTTTATTTATGATATTAATTTATATTTAATGTCAAGTAGATAAATATCAACATTTAAAAAATATTTGAAAATGACTTCTCTTTAAGACCCCCTACCTAAAAAAAAAAAGATTATTTTAAACACTAACATTTAAGCAGCTAATGAAGACGATTGGAATTGACAGCTGATGATACTTATTCTTCCTATAAAGAAGAAAAAAAAAACTGACAAAAATATGATTTTTTTAAAAAATGCGTCTAAAGCAACACATTTATAATTTTTTTTACCTTTAGACGCACATTTGGCGACCATATCCAAGATTTTAATTCTCTCATTTTGACTGGAAGTGGTTACCTTCTGGGCAAACTGCTTCAGAACCTCAGCATTCTGTAAAAAAGGGACAAGATCGAATAGTACATGAGAAAATAAATAAAAAATAAAAACAAATTAAGGGTTTTCGAAAGGGGAAAATGTAAACACGTGTCAGTAAATATCTCAGAAAACTCACGGAGACCGGAACGTCCGCCATTTTGATTGTGCAATGGCCATAGCAGTGATGCACAAACTACCAAGTTTTCCATGGACAACACATATTTGCAGTGCTAAATCAGAAAAAAAAAGTTTTTATTTTAAAATAAAGAGGCTAAATAAAAACAAATAAAACAGATGTTTATTTATTAAATTTAAAAAATTATTTAACTCGATTGCATTAGTAACTTGGGAAGCGGGGCATCACGTCTTGAATAGCAACAGTGTGCCTAGAACACGTGTTATTACAGACAATTGACGTTTTAAGTTCATTTTTGACAGTAATAAAAAATTCCTAAATATGTTTGTGGAATGCAGTAACAAAGAGTT
>CAHIKZ030005515.1:402500-540000 GCA_903632075.3 Acanthosepion pharaonis | reverse complement strand
TAGCCTGGCGATTCTGTTTATCCATCTATATTTAAAGATGGTGAAATTTCAATCTTCTTGTTATTATTTATATTTGTTTATTTATTTATTTCTCTATCACTACAAGTTCATTTTTCTCCTGTTTCTTCCTTTTCTATGTGCCGGGTCTCTACTGGATGTTGGCGATCATGGCCCTCTACAATTTCCTGTCCTTTTGCTTTCTCTCTCAAAACCTGCTCTATCATTCATTCGCTAAAGCTCATCAGGTAGGTTGTGCTTTGATTTCCTCTTACCTCCAATCTGTCCTATGAGCATGAAATTTTCCAAGCCCTCTTTCTCCATTATGTGCCCTAGAAACTTCAACTTTCTCTTCCTGATGTTAAGCATAAGTCTCTTTTTTTGTTGTCTCTAGAATTTCATCATTGCCCAGATGTTTGGTCCACAGTATACTCAGCATCCTTCTGTAGAACCAAATTTTTGTTTTTTCAAGTCTCTTCTTCATCAGTGAGGATATTGTCCAGCATTCACTGCTATGTAGGAGAACTAATCTTACTTATTATAAAACGCAGATTGTGTGTGTGTGTGTGTGTGTGTCTGTACGTTTATATATTGGATCGGATTTCCTACATTTTTCAACCAATTTCAACAAAACTTCACTTTTTTTTTTGGCAGGTAGTGTTTCTTATTGTCTTGCACACTTTTTTCTTTATTTTTACATTCAGAATGCTTTAAAAATTCCATTTACAAGACAATTGTTTATAATAAAATTCTATTCAATCGGTAGACTAATAACGATTGAAAACAATGTTTTTGTTTGAGTTTGGGTTTGACCAATTCGTAATAAAAAAAAAAAAAACTAATTAAGATATGCGTGTCCGTCAACCTTAAACAATAATCTTTGTCAATTTTATTTTTCAGTCTTTATGATGGTCGATACTTGATCTATCTCTTACTGTTACATCCCCGGGCAACGCCGGGCGCTACTGCTAGTACATAATAAGATTAGGTTGCATATTTATTGGAAATTGTCACTATTTAGGTGCTACATGCTGGCACATAATCTCTGATAGATTCTTCTCAAGTACTATTACCTTGTGGAACAGATTTTTGAGAGGATGCTTCCCTGATCACAAGAATTCTAACCTTTTCACGTTTAGGATCAACTGTTGTTTAACCAACATATCCTCACAATCAGCATTTCTAACCTCTTCCTCTTATTTTCATATGACCATCTCGTCATTCAGTTACCCTTTACCTTGAGTAACTGTTGGATCTTGTGTTGGGTAAACACCAAAAAAAAACATCACCCTGAAACAGTCATAGAAGCTGTGATGTTACTATTCTTTGAAACTTTACCATTCATACTGACAGACATGAAAAAGATAGAAGACAAGACATTGTAATTAAAGACTACAATTAAAAGAATACAGCAGACTTGGACCTTCATTCTCACAAAAAAATGGTGTATCAAAAGGATGGTTTTTCCCTTGACACTGCTATTATTTTAACTACCTTCACTCCTTGCCAATATTTATTGTTTTAAAAAGCGATGATTAGAATTGTAATAAAACCTAAACATATGATCAAAGTGATCAAAGTGACATATGATTTTCTTTGTTCTTGAGAATTTACAACAAAAATATTAAACCACAATTTATTCATTTGATTGTTTATTTACAAGAATAATTTATATTTACAAAGTTCTAAGAACTAATACAATTGAAACTAACGCAATGCAATATTTATCATTTACCAATTTATAAAGAATTAAATATGAAAACAATTTTTTATTCATAAATCTATAAATTTTACTAAATTATTAAAATACATAAAACAACTATAAGTAAATACTTATTTACCATTTTGAAGTTTGAATCAATTGGCAATTAGCCAATGTTTTGCCAGCCATTCCAATGATATAATGAATAAATAGTATAGATAAATAATCTAATAAATAAATAGTGTTTATTATTTTTGTTTTCAATTCTCATGAACAAAAAAAATGTATAAATTCATCTTCATCATGTGCTTAAGTTTTATTCCAATTTTAATCATAACTTTTTAAAATTGCTGAGGAGTGAAGGTAGTTAAAATAGTAACGGTTGCAAGGGAAAAACTGTCCTTTTGACAATCTATTTTTTTGGGGGTACATAGGCCCAAGTTTGCCAAAAATACATTCTTGTAGATATGGCCGAATAAAAATATACCCATTAATGAATATGGCAAAATAAGAACCTTGAAAGTGAAATTGAAAAAATGTTGTACTGTAAAATTACTGTTATACCTTTAATAATTGAAGCACTTTTTTTTATGGTTTATCAGCCTTTTGAAGGTTATTTAAAGCCAGAATGTATTTTTACATTTTAAGAATTTTTTTGTTGATAGAAATAATTTACTGATAGACGTCTTATTAATTAACCCCTAATGGGGGGGGGGCATGAATCATGCTTTTTGCAAGTGTATTTGCACATAAGTGCATATAACAAACCTGACTGGAATTGGAACACAATTCTCCAACTTTTAATTCTACATTGTTATCTATTGCATCACCTGCACATCCAAGCTTACAGAATCTGGTATTCCAAAGCGGTTACTCATCTAGGTACTTCCTAGGCTCAAAATTGCTTAACTTCAGCATGTTGATTTAATCTGATCCAATTTCATCGGGCTAATAGATTTATCTGTCCACTGTGGAAAAACCATAAGTTTATGATTTTTACACATTCCTAAAAAGGAAAATATATATATATATATATATATATATATATATATATATTCCTTTTTAGGAATATATATATATATATTCCTAAAAAGGAATATATATATATAGGGTGACCACAAAAAAACGGGAATTTTTGAAGTGCGTATTGCCAGACACGAGCAAGTGGCAACACTGTGAGACAGTGACCTTGAGCAAGTAAACATTTCATCATTTAGAATTCAAGATGAAATTCATAGTATCCCAGCTGAGATGTTGCAGCAGTCAATGAGGAATCTCAACAGCAGATTTCAAGAATGCATTCGTACAGGAGGACGCCATCTACAGGACATAATTTAAAAAAAATGAAAATTCCATCATTGTTTCTTAAATGGCATGTTTTAAGGTTTCAATTTCTATGAATAAAATATTTTTCTTCCATCACTCTTGGTTTTATTGGATTGTTAAAAGTTCCCATTTTTTTTGGTCACCTATATATATATATATATATATATATATATATATATATATATATATATATATATATATATATAGATTAAATAGCTCAAATATATTATTTACTACCCAACACAAGTTTACATTAGCTGAAGGCTATCAGTTCAACACGTGTGCTGGGTAGTAAATATATCTTTGAGCTATTTAACAACTTAATCTTTTATATATTTTCTTTGTTATCTTTTAATTCTTCAGGTTGGGGTGGGGGAACTCTATATTGTACCAATTTTTCTTATTAGTAGAAGCTTTACCAGCCTTACTGATAACTTTTGCATCTTTTACACCCAGCTGACTAAGAATCCTGAACCTGATCTTTGTATTCTTTGCCAAAGATATTTTCTTCTTATCACCTTTGGTGGTCGAAGGTATATTTCTCTTTGGATTGCCCTTCTCCATGTAAAAAATGCAGCTTTAATATTTATAGAATGGATTATCCACTTTCTTTGTGCTATAATAAATAAAAAGAAAAAGAAATAAAAACCAACAAAAATATAGTTGGAGTTGAAATAGCATGTGATTTGCATATTTCCAGTAAAGACCCTCTGGAGAAAAACTTTTGACTGGTGAAAAGTATATTTTACGAGGGATAATAAATGGCATGGACCTGGCTGGGTCATTGGTCAGGATAATGTGAGCTATTTAACAACTTAATACACCAATTGACCTGTGTTTCAATGTGATCTTATGATTCATGATGATGATGATATTTCATCAGTCTAAAAATAAAGATCTAAAATTTCATCGTTCATTCTAAAAAACCACCTTCCCACCAGTAATGATTCTTGACAATGATATTTCATTATTCTAGAAATAAAGAAATCACCTTTAATAAGATCTTAATTTTCTTCATATTCCATTGGTAAGGAAGAAGTTTTGTTAAGAAAACTGTTACTTTGTGGAACAGACTCCTGAGAGGATGCCTCCGTAATTACCACAATCTTAACCTTTTCAAGTCTCGGGGAAACTTATCTATATAACATATCCATCATAATATGAACATCTTATTTCCTTTTAACAGCAACCCTCTATCTTGATTGGCTCTTGAGCCTTGTATTGAATAAACAATAGTATGTAATTAAAAAAAATATGTTAGAATAAACTGACATTTATTGCTATTGATAACCAAGAAGTAGCAGAGAAAATATGACAGTTCACTCGACAATGATAACTGCTTGCTCTTGTAGGGGTATTGAACGGCCTCGATTCAATCCGTATATTTCTTTACTTTACAAATATCTCAGCAAATGAAAAGCAAACAAGAGAAACAACATAAAAACTGTTTTTATAATAACAAACAATCTTAATTTTTCTGTATAACATACAAAGCAATCAAATGTGTGATTTTTATATAGTAAAAGTTGTAATTAATAGCAGAAGTTATTTCCCTTTAACTGTTTTTTGAAATAGTTAAGTCTTTAAGGAAATTACATTTTTTTATCTGGACTCACAGAAAAGATTTCAGTTAAGAAATAGTAAGTTTCAATGGAAAGAATGTTCTTCGATAAGGTGTTGTAGGCTGAAATTTGGTGTAAGATAAGTTCAAAGTTGTTGACTGAGAAAAATGTAATCTTTACTTGAATATCGAAAAATTGAATTAACTTGCCGCTTAAATTGTTCACTGAAGAGAGATGAATATGTGAGAGAATTCTGGAAAGCTGAAAAAATATGTTGAATCGTTACTTATAGCTACAGAAGATTTTGAAGTAAATAAATTTCTGTTGCTTGCGGTTGATGATTTAAAAGATGTTCAAAGTTCGTACGTACGTGTGCGCGTGCGCACGCGTGTGTGTGTGTCATAGCGTCTTCCCATCAGGGACAGACATAAAACTCCTCACTGAACTACATAGTTGTGCTTCTGAGAAAAAACAGATGAAAGCGCGAAAGAGTTGAAAATGTCGCTTGGTATTTTTTAATATTGTATGCCACGTGATAGGCTCGAAACACATAGACAGATTTTTGGCGGAATTGTATTTTCGTTTAGGCCAGAGACTAAGTTGATACAATTCGGATGTAGTTGAAAACATGATATTAGTATTAATTGACCAATCAGGAGTCAGAGAAATATCAAGGCTCTGTGATCCAATTTTTGCACAATTTCTGTCTTTTGATGTGGTGTAATGGTTAGCAAGCTTGTCTTGCTAGTCCAATTTCAAGTTGTGAGTTACTGGATGCTCCATGCTTTCGACCTTATGCCTCATCTAAGTTTCACTTAATAAATCGCTATTATACAGGGGGCCGACACTATTTTTCAGACACTTTATTTTTTCAAGTTTTAGGTAGCACAGGCAGTCTGTACTGTTTTAGTGTAATGGCAATAACATTTAAAAACTGTTTCAATACTACAAAAATTCAAATTAGAAGTATTTTTATTTTTTTTACAAATTTTCACATTACACAGGCGATAGTATTTTTCGGACATTGCGGAAACAATGCTAATAGTTTATGGCAGCACCTTTTTTTTCAATGACTTCTATCAGCCTATCTTCATAATGTTCGTACATATTGATAATAACGTCTCTTCGTGTTTCTAGCAGTCTATTTTTAGCATCTTGTATGCGCTGCCACAGTTCAGCCTCTATGGTTATTTCTGGCCCGTCGTAAACAAGCTCTGCAAGCATTTCCCATATGTTTTCAATTAAATTTAAGTCTGGACTTTTTGCAGGCCATTCCAGAGTAGTTATATTTGCTTCACACATCCAATTTTTCACTGATTTGTCCACATGGATGCTGCAGTTATCTTGCTGAAAAAATAAAATTACTTCCCATTTCTTTTTCTACGAGTGGTAGGGCTCTCTTTTCCAAAAGTTCTCTGTAGCTCAAGCTATTTTGACGTCCTTTTAAGCCACAAGTTTCCATTCGGAAATACCATACCCCAAACCATGACTCCTCCTTCTCTCATCTGTCTCTTGTTGAGAATAACAGGTTCACCTTTTCTCGACCATGTCCACCACCCGTCAGGTCCATCGAACTTAAAACGTTTTTCATCAGTAAATATCACTTTCTTGAAGTCGACATGGTTTGTTATCAAGCTTTTGGCGTTTCCCATCCTTGCCTCCTTGTGTTTTCTCGTTAGTGTAATTCTTTTCTTGATTTTAGCATACTTAAGTCCAATTTTGTGTAGCTTTCTTTGTACAGTTCGAACACTGACGTCAAGTTCACACTTCTCCTTTACTTTCTTCGCTGTCACCTTTTCTCCAGATGATAACAACCTCGTAACACTCCTCTTCATTCTTCTTTCTGTTCTCTTGGAAATTGTTTTTTTCCGTCCTTCTTCTTCCGCTCATAGTCTGTACTTAGCATGTATTCAACTGTTGACTTCGGTAGCTTCATCTCAGCGACGATCTTTCGGATGCTGAGCCCGTCTTCTCTCTTCTTTTGGACCAAACTGATGTCTTCTTTTGAATGCATTCTTCTTCAGGATTTTAATACGTTTTCGCAGTGAATGGTAAAGAGACTCAAATGTAATGGTCAGGGTAAAATTTACCTGCAGAAAATTTGCATATTGTAGACGTTCGACGACTAAATCATTAAAAAACCCGGAATTTGTGTCATGCCCGAAAAATAGTGTCGCCTAAGTTGAAGTAAAAATAAAGAAAACATGAAACCAAAGACAAACCCATCAATCAATGTTCATACCATTAATGGGCAGTTACTGCTGAACTACCTACTCATCAACACAAAAGCTCTCGGCAGCAAAAAAACACCTTTAAGCACACTTTTCAAAGTGTCCCCAAAATAATGTCGGCCTCTTGTATACGCTTGTTGTCAATAGAAGCATCTACTTCTCTTACCCTTATTGTCTCGATTGCTTTTCAGTTCTTTTCTTCGGAGGACACAAAAACACTTTGTAGGAACTTTAAGTTCGGGTGAACAGAAATTCATGCGCATGTATCTTTCAACTTTAGTCCCTCTCCCAATAAATTCAAATAGTCTTATATTTCCAGTGCGGGCGTAGTCTTTCACCCAGTAAAATAATCCCTTTCAAACAAAATAAAATTCACATCCGTAGCTGTCTGGAGCGTCTTGGGGCGGGGGGGGTACTTAAAGGAGAGAATTCTTAAGATCAAGCAGGAGGAACACTAGAAGTTTTTCATCTCACGTCGGACAGTCAGTAGCAGCACAACAGTCTTCAAGCCGCCACACAGGAACTTCTAACATAATGACTACATATTTTCATTACGTTCATTTGCTTGTTCCTTTCTTTCTCTTAAGTCATAGACATACGTACACTCATTGTTACAGACTTTTTTTTTTAAAGAGCGCATATACAGATTCTTGCTTCAAAAACACATATACAGACTCTTGCTTCAAAACACATATACAGACTTGTCGGAGTTAACTCCTCCTTCAGTCCATTAACCCTTTCACCAGGGGTCTCTCTTCCCTGGCTATAAATAGCCGCTGACTCTTCGCCTCTATCTCTTTTTCTATCAGGCCTGTGCACTGACACCTTGAGGTAATTTCTCTTTTCCCTTCAGGATTTCAGCTATCAACCTCGAAATGTAGGCGCTAACAAGGGATAGTGTGGAAACACGCTAAACACAATATTCACACACGCACGCACATACAGAATATTTACACACGCACGCACATACAGAATATTCACACACACTTCGTCCTTTGTACTGTTTCCATGTATTGTAACTTGTTATTAATATATATTTGTATATACATATATTATCGGTCTTGTGTTTTATTTGCTTTCTTTACCTTCTTCTTTGGACTTAATCAAAGTCCAACCTTTTTATGTAGTTGGGCTCGGCGGGCAGGAGTATCTGAACCTTACATGCGTTTCTTCTACGTCTGACTTCTATCAACAACATAACCGCCATGAACCCTCTACAGACTCTTGCTTCCAAAACACATATACAGCTTCTTGCTTCCAAAACACATATACAGACTCTTGCTTCAAAAACACATATAGACTCTTGCTTCCAAAACACATATACAGCTTCTTGCTTCAAAAACACATATACAGACTCTTGCTTCAAAAACACATATAGACTCTTGCTTCCAAAACACATATACAGCTTCTTGCTTCAAAAACACATATACAGACTCTTGCTTCAAAAACACATATAGACTCTTGCTTCAAAAACACATATACAGCTTCTTGCTTCAAAAACACATATACAGACTCTTGCTTCCAAAACACATATAGACTCTTGCTTCCAAAACACATATACAGCTTCTTGCTTCAAAAACACATATACAGACTCTTGCTTCAAAAACACATATAGACTCTTGCTTCCAAAACACATATACAGCTTCTTGCTTCAAAAACACATATACAGACTCTTGCTTCAAAACACATATAGACTCTTGCTTCCAAAAACACATATACAGCTTCTTGCTTCAAAAACACATATACAGACTCTTGCTTCCAAAACACATATAGACTCTTGCTTCCAAAACACATATACAGCTTCTTGCTTCAAAAACACATATACAGACTCTTGCTTCAAAAAACACATATAGACTCTTGCTTCCAAAACACATATACAGCTTCTTGCTTCAAAAAACACACATATACAGACTCTTGCTTCAAAAACACATATAGACTCTTGCTTCCAAAACACATATACAGCTTCTTGCTTCAAAAACACATATACAGACTCTTGCTTCAAAAAACATATAGACTCTTGCTTCCAAAACACATATACAGCTTCTTGCTTCAAAAACACATATACAGACTCTTGCTTCAAAAACACATATAGACTCTTGCTTCCAAAACACATATACAGCTTCTTGCTTCAAAAAACACATATACAGACTCTTGCTTCCAAAACACATATAGACTCTTGCTTCCAAAACACATATACAGCTTCTTGCTTCAAAAACACATATACAGACTCTTGCTTCAAAAACACATATAGACTCTTGCTTCCAAAAACACATATACAGCTTCTTGCTTCAAAAACACATATACAGACTCTTGCTTCAAAAACACATATAGACTCTTGCTTCCAAAAACACATATACAGCTTCTTGCTTCAAAAACACATATACAGACTCTTGCTTCCAAAACACATATAGACTCTTGCTTCCAAAACACATATACAGCTTCTTGCTTCAAAAACACATATACAGACTCTTGCTTCAAAAACACATATAGACTCTTGCTTCCAAAACACATATACAGCTTCTTGCTTCAAAAACACATATACAGCTTCTTGCTTCCAAAACACATATACAGACTCTTGCTTCCAAAACACATATACAGACTCTTGCTTCAAAAAAACATACAGATTCTTGCTTCAAAATCACATATACACACTCTTGCTTCAAACAACTGTGCCTCACATACGATATTTTTTTACCTGTCTTAACGTTTTCCTATGAACATTTGTTTGTATGCACAAACATTTTCTTATTCCAAATATATAAAATTTTATCCTTGTTAAATTCGAACAAAAAGAGAGTTTCTTTTTTTCTATGCAAGTCATTTTTTATTTGTTTGGAACTCCCGATGCTTCTGTATTTTGGCAATATACAAATTAATGGTTAGTGGCTGGTCACTTATATTGATACCCGTCTACTAGAGCGGCTAGGTAATTCAGGCGCATTTTTGTGCATGTTGGAAACTCTCAACGCTTCTGTATTTTTGGCAATATAGAAGTAGACGGAGTATAATTGAGAATCTTGAATTGTGTTCCACGACAACATTAAAAAAAAAAATAATAAAAATATGAGAAAATTCAAGAAGACTGAAAAGTTTGGTCAAATTAATTAATGAAAAAGCGATATACATTTTCATTCTAAACTGTATGATTAAATTTTATTGCGACATTAATACGTGAAAATGTTTTAAAGATATTTTTAAAATGTTTTAAAAAGTGAGTTGCCTAGAAAAATAGAAACTCTCTTTTTCTTTGAATTTAACAAGGATAAAATTTTATATACTTGAAATAACAAAATGTCTGTGCATACAAAAAGTGAATAATTTTGAAATTTAAAAAAATGAAAAAACTAAAATCGATAAATCATTTTTGATTTTTACTATTCTATTTGTAAATATGTCAGAAGTTACCTCCCCTAAACATCATTTAGTGAGTTACCTCCCCTAATGAATTTTTTTTTTAAGAATTGTTTTTTAATTTGATATTTCAATTTCATTTTTTTCGATCCTATTGGGAGAGCGAGAAACGTCGTACTAATGACAAAAGAATAAAAACTGTAACTTCAGTGGAAAGATCGACGAGTTCTTGTAAATTCTAAAATCAACCAAGATTTATATGAGTAGAAATAGTAGCATAAGCTCTAATGTCTCACAAGCTTCCAAATAATTTCTGTAAAACTAAAAGTATTTTAATTTGGAGGTAAAATAATTATAAGAACCAGAACACACACACACACGCACACACACACACACGTACACACACACACACGCACACACACACACACACACACGGATATGAACAAACTGGGTAAGATAGATAATGAACAGACTGTATATATATATATATATATATATATATATATATATATATATATATTAATTTATGAAATACTTGGTAATCCGTATGGGTAGTCCCAAGGAGGATGAAATCCTGAGAGCTCAATGTAAATCCAGAGCTAATATTTTAAAGAAAATTTTGACTACCCATCAAAAGTATGAATTTTCATTTCATTTCGTTTCAACTACCCATCAAAAGTATGAATTTTCATTTCATTTCGTTTCAACTACCCATCAAAAGTATGAATTTTCGTTTCATCTTTTGGAAGTGCTATCTGATGGTCCAGAGTCCTTTAAAAGGGCTCTGGTGAAATAAATTATTATAATGGAAGCTTAAAGTGGTCAGTTTTTCTTTAATTGTATATATATATATATATATATATATATATATATATATATATATATATATAGACAGACAAATATATATATATATATATATATATATATATATAATGAATAGACTGGGATAGATAGATAGATAGATAGATAAATAGATAGATAGATAGATAATGAACAGACTGGTATAGGTAGATGGCTTTCTAGTTAGATAAATAATATTAATTCAATCGATTCATTTCATCCTTTCCAGTTGAGGCTTCACAGATACACCATCTATGAAACCTTAACTCGGAAGATAATTCCTTTGCATTTTCCTTTATCCATTAAATATTGTTGCTCTATAGCTTAATACCCAGCACTTCATTTACAAAACCTGTTAATTATCAAATACATTAGCCTCTAGTAATTTACTAGTTAACATGTTGTGTTAAGCGATCATTGTTTTATAGTTCATGAAAAACTAGGCAATCCGTATGGGTAAACACAAGGAGGATAAAATCCAGAAAGCTTAATGTAAATCCAGAGCAAATAATTTAAATAAAAACAGACCACTTTTAGGTTCCATGTAATAATTATTTCACCACAGCCCTGATGATCCGCAATCCTTTAAAAGGGCTGTGGTAAAATAGTTTATTACATGGAACCTAAAGTGGTCTGTTTTATTTAATATATATATATATATATATATATATATATATATATATATATATATATATATATATAATAATCAGACTTACATGGGAAAAATTTCTAATTAAGATTATGGTCTTAACAAAAAATTATCAAGGTAAAAAAAAATTATGGGTTATTGGTGGAAAAGTTTAATCTCTGCAGACATATCACCTACACCCGCCTCTGACATTGTGGTTCAACATAATAACAAAGAAGATGTTGCTTTCAGGGGCTGTCCTTGTTGTGGCACTGTAGCTAGTTGGACTAAAAGCAGTGGCAAACAAAATTTACGCATGTAAATGATGTGTCGTCCTTGTTAGTAGAGGTGAAGGGAGATGGAATAAATTTCAACAATGACTATTTTTATATAACAAATAATATAGCATTTTTACAGATTTGTGTGGCGTCAAAACAGACCATGCTTTCAACATGAATTTGTTGTGTAGTCCATCATGACTCATTATAAAAATGTTTAATTGTAATAATCGTGTATACCTTGGTTTTATTGATTTTACGCTGTTTAAGGAATAGCAGTTTATTTTACGCCGCTTAAATGAAGGATTTCTGTGACCTTTGCTGGATGGGGAAGTGCTAATTATCCCGATAGGACACCGTCTCTTTAACTTCAAAGGAATGTTTAAATGCCCTTATCACTCTACAATAGATATCATTTTAAATACTGAAAGAAGATAGAATGCATAGACATTAGCAAAAGGGACAACCCAAAATGAAAATTACAAATTGGAGATAACAGAATCAAACAAATACATTATAAAAATTTTACTGTTGATTTTTCTTTGGGGGTTCACTATTTGCCTACAGCTTGCACCCTAACAGATGCTACCACCCTAGGTCAGGGTAGACCAGGGAACAACAACAATTAAGGTGTGGTTGTAATCCCTTCAAAACCTTCAGTCTCCCGATCAGCAGTCTTCCTGTCGGATGTAGTTTATCATCATACCCAGGACACAACTGCTCATCTTGTACTATGCTTAAATTTATGAAGTCGTGGTACGAAAGAGGAAAGCTTACCAGAACCATTGCCATGGAAATATTTATAGGATAGGCACAGAGAAGCAATGTTACAGTGGTGGAAAATGATTGAAGCTGAGATGCCAGGTCAGGGCTGATAACATTGCAGATTCTTCTTTGGATTATTTCAAGGATCTCTAGATACAGAGCAGAAGCACCAAAACAGACATGAGAACAATATTCAGTTCGGGGATGAACAGTAAATTTACAAAGATAAAATACAGTTTCAGGTGAGAAAAATTATCAAGCACGACACAGTGAGCAACCTTCTTAACAACAGACTTAGCAATTTTTGCTTTTAATCAAATTCACCCCAAGCAAGGCAGAAAAGCCACCGAGATGCAAGTGGTTTTTGGATATGGAAGAATTAGAAACAGGAACACTGCTAAGGAGCGAGAACAGAGGAATAGTAATTAGGAGGACAGCAGATAACGATTTATATTGCATTTAAATTTTTGTAGATTAAAGTTGTCTGGAAAGTATGGAGCCGGAAGTGAGTTCCACAAATAAGAAATGCGAGAAAAGAAATTGTTAGCATAGAATTTACAGTTTCATATAGCTCAGCAGTAAATTGGTGAGACCTCATCGACAGTCTAGTACTACGCTTAAATCTGATGAGTCTGGGCATGATATTGAAGAGCTCATCCGAACAATTACCATGGAAGTATTTATAGAAAAGGCAAAGGGAGGCAACCTTATGGCAGTGGGAAATGGACTGAAAACTGAGACACCACATACTCATTCCAATTCAAGGTCATACCTATAACATGTTGGATTCACATTATTCCAATTCATGTGCCCAGACAAAAGCAGATAATAGTTAAACTCAACCAATTTGATACAGTGACGAAAGCAACAGTTCTTCAGTTAGTCTACAGGAGCCAAACGAAGCAGTAGCTTGCTTGACTCTGGCATCTCGTCCAGGGCTGATGCTAAATTTGCCTCCCACAGCAGCTTACAAGTCCATGGCTCTCTTTCCGTTTAGGAATATATCTTCTCTAGATATAAAAAGAAACTATCTCTGGCTAGCAGTTCTCAATTTTGGAAAACTCAAGACTCGCTGTTTGCTGTCCGCAGAATATGTCCCCGTTTGGGACATAGTAGATGAATCCGGCCCGCTTGAATCTGGAGTACTAAACATGGCTTCTCCAGAAACACAGAGGAATCTCCATATTATATGTAAGACCTTATCTTTTCGTTTTCCTTCCACTCTGCTTGCTGTTATATTTTTCTCTGCGTGAGACACGTATAAATTATACTTATTATAAAACCCAGGTTGTGTGTGTGTGTGTACGTTTATATATTGGATCGGATTTCCTACATTTTTCAACCGATTTCAACAAAACTTCACAGGACTACGTAAAATTATCTTGCGGTGGTGCTGACAGCGCCAAAAATTGGAAAAAACACAATCGTTTTTGCACGAAATCAATTTGAAAACACGATTAAGAGGCATCGCGAGAATGAAAGGGGGACAACTCATATCGAGTTATACTTATAAAACCCAGGTTGTTTGTTTGTGTGTGTGGGTGTGTGTGTGTTTCGTTTATATATGGGATCGGATTTCCTACATTTTCATCCGATTTCAACAAAACTTCACTTTTTTGGCAGGTAGTGTTTCTTATTGTCTTGCACACTTTTTTCTTTATTTTTACATTCAGAATGCTTTGAAAATTCCATTTACAAGACAATTGTTTATAATAAAATTCTATTCAATCGGTAGACTCATAACGATTGAAAAAACAATGTTTTTGTTTGAGTTTGGGTTTGACCAATTCGTAAAAATAAACAAAAAAAAAACAAACAAAAAAACATTAAGACATGCGTGTGCCTCAACCTTAAACAATAATCTTTGTCAATTTTATTTTTCAGTCTTTATGATGGTCGATACTTGATCTATCTCTTACTGTTACATCCCCGGGCAACGCCGGGCGCTACTGCTAGTATGTATATATAGTTTTGTGTATGTCTTAGTGGTATGAAAGTCTCTCTGAGAACAAAGCATATTTGCCATTCCTTTTCCTTTCAGCCATTCTGTTCCGTCCGTGAAATACGGTGTTGTTATATCACGCCTATAATGTAAATGGGAGAACAAATCTTTCTTCCAAGTTCTCCCATTATATGGGGAAGATAATAATTAACCCTAGACTTGAAAAGGTTAAGATTGTAGTGATCGAGGAAGCATCTTTTTCGGAGTTGGTTCCACAAAGCAGCGGTTCGTGGGAAAAAGTTGCTCGACTGGAACTTACATCTCACTAATGGAATACGAAGGGAATGAGGATGGTTCGCTCCGATGTGCCTGGCAGGGCAAATCTTAGCCGTGAAGATAGAGTAGAGATAGGCTTGTGACGTTTCGTCTGTGGGAAAGGAGTGGTTGGGTGGAAAATAATTTATCACAAGGACATGTCTTATACGTTCTGTAGACACGTCCATCTTAAATAGGGTCAATTTAGTAACTAGGTTAGTTGACTCACACTGTAACAAAACAACATATCTGCTTCAGTCTGTACAAACATGCACTAGCATATATTATTACCAATTAGGCATTTTAGATAATATCATTTATCGCTTTCAAATTCCTCAGTATTACTTATAGTATGACCTCAAACTACATCCGTAGCTTACGGCTACATCATGTCGAAACACTAGTTCCCGTACGATCACTGAAGGTAAGCAAGGGCAAGCATGAACAGTACCTAGATGGGTGACCGCTTGGAAATACGATATGCTGTAAGTTTGGGTGTGCGTATAGTGTAATGGATGATGGCTCTGAATTGCTAAGTTCCAATTCTAGTTGGGTTTGTTATATTCACTTACGTGCAGATACCCTTGTGAAAAGTATGAATCCATCTCTTCTCCTCCTGCTATGGGTTAATTATTAAGTCTTGTATTACTAAACCATTATTATATCAAAAACTAACAAAAACAGTAAAATATTCTTACAATCTAAAATTATTTCCTGGTTTTAATTAACTTGAAAAGGGTCGATAAGCCGATGAAAGCGAATCAATCTAAAGCTTCTCGGCTTGACGGTCGAACTCTCTGCCTCTGAGCTGAGTGGAACCAGGACGAGGCTCCGCCGAAGGGCAGAGTCTCGTTCGGGATGGCTGACCAACCCGATCCCGTTTATACGGGTTCTACGGGCATTTTTTGGCCGAGCCTACGGGCTCAGGAAACCTACGTTAAACTCGGCCTTTGTGCCACATGCAACCCCCTTGGGTGGTTGACTAGATACCGAATCAATCTAAAACAACATCCGACAATGGCTAGGGGACAGAATTAGAGTGTCTCGAATCATTGTAACTTTTTCTTAAAACTTCAAAGGAGTCTATCCTCTCAGCAAGTGTATAATATCGAGGTTATTGTACTCCCATTTTGTGAATGGGTTCTGGACACAGATGGTGGGAGTCTCTCGATGCCGTGACGTATATGAGCGAGCTTGTCTCGGTGCCTTTAGGTCTCGAACCAGTACGATGCTTCTGACCCAAGGGGGGGGGGGTTCTGTCGCCTTGACTTCTGGGAAGATGCGATATGTCCACTCGGAGCATCATGCATGTATTTTCTCCTCTGGGTTGATTGTTCCTTCATTAAGGGTACTGCAGGTAGATGTTTTTTGGGTTTTGGTGTCATCCGCCTGATATTTAGGAACCCGAACCTTCGAGTAACTCCGAAGGAGGCTATCCTAGCAGAAAGTGTATAATATCGAGGCTATTGTACTGCCATTTTGTGAATGGTTTCTCGACCGTGCAGTAGTGTCCGGTGGGGCCTCTCAATATCATGATGAGGGGTACTGTTACAGCTTTATCTTTGGACGATTCTCTCCAGGTTATTTATACATGCAACTCCTGTGGGTGTGTCTGTATCTCGGCCTACTAGTCTTCCACCAACCAATGCACACATGAATCCAGTCAAAATACAAATGAACACAACTATCATTGGGTCTCTTAGTCTTCAAGTACATGAGCGAGCTTATCTTGGTGCCTTTAGGTCTCGGACCAATACGATGTTTCTGACCAAAGGAGGGGTTCTGTTGCTTTGACTTCTGGGCAGACGCGACATGTCCCCAAGTTGATTGTCCCTTCATTAGGGGTGCTACAGGTAGACGTTTTCTGGGTTTTGGTGTCATCTGCCTGATAGTTAGGAATCCGAACCTACGAGTAACTCCGAAGTACCCTATCCTAGCAGCAAGTGTATAACATCGGGGATATTATACTGCCATTTTGTGAATAGTTTCTGGACCGTGTAGTAGTCTCTGGTGAGGCTTCTCGATGTCATGATGAAGGGTACTGCCACAGCTCTATCTCCGGACTGTTCTATCCAGGTTAATTATACACGCATCTCCTGTGAGTGTGCCTGTCTCACTAACTAGTTTTCCACCAAACAAAATACAATCCACACATAAAATCATTGAAAAATTATAAAAATTAGTCCCCACCCTCACAAAAAATCTCCTACACTAATGTGTGGGGTTTATATTCCAATTTTCCAAAAGTGGAACTCCATCTTCTTGAGTCCAAACCCGACCCCCTGTTTCTGTCTGAAACAGGTATCAGTGCCTCAGTACCACTGCAGAAGCTCGTAATCCCAGGGTTACTCACCCCTAATAGCCAAGCACGACCACCTAAATCGCCACGGTCACGGACTCGGCATCTACATTAAGTACGGGTTTCCCTGTGGGAGGGACGCGAAAAACAAGGACCCAGGTCTCCCATATATGTGCTTCCGCATGGTACATCCATAGTACCACATTCGTTTTAGTTCTCTATCGTCTTCAGAACGATGGGACAGTGATATTCAATTATATCTGACAGGATTGATAATATCTTCATCGAGTTTCCCTCAGCTAGTGTTCATATCTGTGGTGACTTCAATATCCGCCACAAAGGGTGGTTAGCCCCCTCGAAGAAAACCGATGAAGAAGGCAGAGACTTCTCCATCATCTATGAACTAACTCAGATCATCGAAGAACCCACTTGTATCCTTGACACAACGGGATACCAGACGAAACCCATGGACCGTTTCCACACACCCTGCCCAGAAAAATTAGTTTTACACCTCTATCCTGTTCACACTCGACCATTCTCTAGTCAGTGTCCAAATTGATGCCAAGCCAAAGACATTCCCTGATCTGCCGTTCCCTAGAACGGTTTTTCGCTGCACGAAATTAGACTGGGACAGCTTTAGATCTTATATAGCGGAAGCTCCTCTCTCTATGTAGAAGGGAAAACGGCTCACCTCCTGGAACAACACGGTTAACTCTAGATTTGAACAGGTTAGGATTGTAGGGATCGAGGAAACGTCCTCTTGGGAGTCGGCTCCATAGAGTAGTGATTCGCGGGAAGATGCTATTCGAGTGGAACTGACTTTTCACCGATGGGATACGGGAGGAATATGGGTGGCTGGCTACTATACAAATGGCATGGCGGGTCCTAGCCGTGAAGTTTAGACTTGGCAGAAACAAGCGCTTTCCGAGCGATTTCCATGGAAGTAACGACATAACAGTGAGAAACTCACCACGTTCCTGTAGTTCTGATCAAGGAACATAACTTTGCCCCCAACTAGGGAGTGAGTTAACCTACGTCCTAAGAGTATATACTCTTTATTATTATTGTTATTGAGTAGAAAAGATTCAAAATAAATATAATAGCTTAACAGTTAACCCTAGACTTGAACAGGTTAAGATTGTAGTTATCTGTGAAGTATCAGCTTTGGAGTTGGTTCCATAAACTAACGGCTCGTGGGAAGAAGCTGCTCGATTGGACTTTATATCTGACCAATGGAATATAAAAATCGTTCTCTTCTCAATAACATCAAATCAGCCCTAATTGACAATAACATCAAATCAGCCCTAATTGATAATTTAAAGTTTTATAGATTGTAATTAAGAGGAAAACGAAAGATTGTTACTTACCATTTCAAACCGAGCGAGTCGCCATATTTCTTACCAGAGCGAAACGATGACTGCGTATGCATCCTTTCGGAAGTTATCAATGATTGGCCTATAAAATGCCAACGGAGTTGCAGTATGTTAGAGTTAATATGAGAAATGTTGTAGCTGACGGATGGTACACAAGTCGATACCCGATCAGTATCGATTGAGCTACGTGGTTGAAAGACCCGAAACCCCCTAATGAACATCTGAACAAGGAGCCAGCAAGGTGCCAGATAAAAGAATGACAACTTTCTTGGATCATAGAGAGACAAGAGGAGAAAATCGTTCTCTTCTTAATAACATGGCTGACGTCAAGCCCTTTTTATCCCAAAATGTCACCTGGCTTTTGCATAAAAACTATTTCGCTTGTTGGCTATTGTGGCATGTGGGGTTTCCTTAATTTGCTCGGTTCAGCAGTAACAACAACGGAAGTAATCAGCAGGGAACTATTGGAAGTCTCAGAGCTCATAAAAATTTCGGTCTCTGTTTTTCCACGTTTCCTTTTCAGCGGCTGCTACCTTCAAGGCCAGCTCGAAGAACCACTCATAACAACCATTGCTGCAGAAGACACATTGGCAGTCTTTACAGCTTGAAACTGAGATTTCTCGTTCCACGTGGGAACAAGCGGAGAAATCTCCCATTCGAGACGCCTAGCTAAAGGAAAAACTACTCACAACCCTTGCTGCAGAAAACCTGTACCAGTCCTAGCAGTTTGACAATGAGATTTCTCGTTCCTCGAAGGAACAAGTGGAGAAATCTCTTTGAAAAATCTACTCAGGGGAAGAGCTCTGTTAACTGGGAAATTCAACCTTTTTTCTCGCAAAATATCACTATTTTGCTTTATATTTCGACCACGAATAAAAGCTGTTAAACAGTTATTTCGAGCCTTGGATTTGTTCATTCCGTTCTATACACTGCCGAGTATACACACACGCAACCGGGAAAATACCGACATTTGCTTACCCTAATAACAAGTGTATATAACCTTAGTTTTAGCCACCTGAGAATTTAAAAATAAAATTATTTTACTGCAAGGAAGGCGGAAAAACACTAAGATGCAAGGGGTTACTGAGATTGAAAGAAAACGTTATTAAATAGAAAAGATAACAAAATAATAGCTTAACAGTTAATCCTAGACTTGAACAGGTTAAGATTGGAGTGAACTGTGAAGTGTCATCTTTGGAGTCGGTTCCGTAAACCAACGGTTCGTGGGAAGAAGCTGCTCCATTGGAAATTATATCTCACCAATGGAATACGAAAATCGTTCTCTTCTTAATAACATCAAATCAGCCCTAACTGAAATTGAATTTAAACATTTGTCGATTGTAGTTAAGAGAAAAGCAAGAAGCCGGAAGATAGTTCCACAGGCGAGAAGTGCGGATGCAGGAACTATTAGAATAGAACTTACGGTTACACTTAGCACTTTCAAGAGTAAAATGATAAGATTAAGGTACCAATCTAGTACTACGCTTAAATTCGTGAAGTGGAGGTACCAAAGACAAGAGCTCATCAGAATAATTACTATAAAAATATAAAAAACAAACAAAAAAAGAAACAAAGGCACAACAAGTAGTGTCACGGTCATGGGAAAATCGAGATGCCATACCAGGGCCAATTTTAGTTTCTTCTTTGGATTTTCTCAAGAATCGTTAGATATATAGCAGAAGTACCAGACCAGATGTGAGGACAATATTTAATATATTGACAAATGGAAGACTTATAATGCTTCAAAACAGATTGGGGTGTGAAAAATTGTCTGGCAACATACGGTGAATGATTTTCCTATATATATATATAAAAGAAATTATCAATTAACACCTCTTTAAATTTTTAAGGAGTGTAGTTACATATATGCCCAACCAGCTTTGAATTCGGAGTTGTGTGACTGTCGTCAACAAAGGCTCGAAGGACCAGTTCGATATCCTATTAACCACTAGTTGGTGGGGAGAAGATGCGATGTAGTGCCAGAGTTGCTCGGCATTTATTTATCGGAAACAGAACATAAAATGAACTGCCTCAAGGGTATAAAATATATTTTTATTTGACTTATAGTGAGTCCTTTGATATTCAATGTAGCAAAATGTTCGTTTATAAGGCGGATATTGGTGGCAGTCTGGAGAAAGTTTGTGTCGGATCGGTATTCGGCAGTTTAGAGATAAGAACTTGGTTGTAGTAGCCATCTTAGAAAATAAAAATAGGTAAGAAGGGCAGAAATATCATTAGCAAATGACCTCTTAACTACTTCACGCGTTACGCGTGGTTGGTTTATCTGGCGGTCGCGTCTCTTGTTTCTGGTTTTTTCTTGCCGTCCCTTCTCGTCTAGCTTCGAGCTGCGAGCTTATATCTTTTTCACCAGGGTCCCAGACTCAGGCGTGAACCTTGCTTTCGGCTAACATCAAAAGTCTCTTTGTGTTAATTATGCTGATTGATCCAAATTATTTTATTTTCCGGCGTTCTTTCTTTTTTTTTTTTTTTATATATAGTTATGCGTGGAGCCTCCTTGATTTTTCATAGTTTTCAGTCACAAATTAGTAGACTCTGATTCCGTAAAATTCATCCGTTTTGTGTCCGGGTTCAGTCTTTTCTTCTTCTTCCTCTTTTTTATTTGAGAGAAAGAAAGAGATATGGGTTTTAGAGGAAAGCGCAAATGTCTTATTTTGATTTGAATTCTTTATTTTTTTTTTGTTTATATATATTATTTTTATATTTTATTTTTATCTAAAAGGAGAAGGCATTTGTGCAAAAACCATTTTCCTTATATGCAAACGAAATTTGTCGACTTGAATTTGATTCCATTACGCTAAACCCATTTTCTGTGAGGAAAACCATTACGCTGTCGTGTTAGTTCTTGGTTTTGTCATTTTTATCTGGGCTTATATCATCCACCTACAACATGTTAAATTAATATTCATGTGCCGCATTACATGAAAACATGAAACAAAATATAAGCAGGTTTTGGTGTGCATGCAACAAGATATAACACATTAAAATGATTGATTTTTATTAAACATACAATTGGTTAAATAATTATTCATATTATTAACATAACATATATATATATATATATATATATATATTGGTTTGTATGTATTAATGCAAAGAAAGAAATGATTTTATCTGTATGGAGAGCCATCTTTCTTGTTAACTGATTTAAGAATACATGTCTTTTTGCTCCAACAGTTGGCCGTCAGAGAGTCTTTGTATTTTCATGCCAAAACTGCCAAAATTGTCTTTCTATTGCATTATGGGTATACTACTTCCCTTCCTTTATTATAACCTAACAAACCAGGGGACGCAACTCCCGCTTCTTATTTATGAATCACGACAACGCCATGCGCACGTGCCAAGTTCTGATTGGTCAAGAAATTTTTACTATTATTGTTGATGTTGTAGTGCCACGCCTACATTTTCTCCAATTCTAATTTGTCAATAAATACATACTAAAAATAACAGGACAATTTATCTATCGCATTCCACCATAGTAAATTTGTTCCTACACTTTGTTAAAAAACAAGCTTTGCTACAAAATCGCTGATTGGTCCATTTTCCGTCCAATCGGATATTTTTCATGTATATTCAAAAATATATCCAGCGTCTCTGCTGGGAGCCACCCCAGGTAGTATACATATTGTATGCATTCCAAAAAACCAGTTAGTAGTAGTTCCAGAACCACAGTCGAGTGTACCCAGAGACAATAGATCTCATCTACTCGCTCGTGTATTTCATCCTACTCACTCCGCACGTACACACACAGTACAGAACATTATTTGATATACCACCAGTTCTCAGTGGACACACCACGTCAAATCAACTTTGTAAGTTGCAACTACTGAACAATTTTCTGAAAGAAATATTCTATTTTCAATATTGAACTCTGAACATTTTACTCAGACAAATCTTCTTTAAGACATTTCCTTACAGTCAAGGGGAAGCTACTTTTTTCTTCCTTTTTCACTCATATTACAACTATGTATTATTGTTGAATTTAATATACATATATTTCTTCGTTAAACAAAATTGGTTCTCATTGTTTTTTTCCTTGATGTTTTAAATATTATGTATGAATGTTTATTACCTTCTCAACACACAGCCACATTTATCTATTTAACCCATTCAACATTGGTGACCACAACACTCAAGAAGTAATACATTCTACAGTGTCATTATTTTTTTAAATACAAATTTATTACCTTAAAAATGCCGACCAGCATCATATTCCTCTTTCAATTGGGAACTTCGACGTGCTGTTGTTGTGGGAGTGCAAATGTTCTTTACTTTGTCATTTTATCTAGGCTTATATCAGCCACCGACAACATGTTAAATTAATATTCGTGCACAACGTTACAAGAAACCTTGAAACAAAATATGATCAGTTTTTGGTGTGCATGCAACAAGATATAACATATTTATTAAAATGATTTAATTTCTGGTCAAACATACATTTGCTTACATAATAGAGTCATATTATTTACAGAATACACACATGCATATACAAGATGCAATGGGTAAATTGTCGCCATTATATATTTTTAATTTTGCATTGTTTGCTTGAGATATTGTCGACTGCACAGTATAGCAGGGTCAGTTGGGCACCATCTGTGAGAAAAAGAGCACCATGACGTAATTCACTCCGCCAGAAATTTGGAAGCGACATGCTGTACTGCTTGGCATTCGTCCCAGAAGTTCCAATACAAACATTTCCGAGTGTTTGGATGTCAATCTCAGGACAGTGCGGAGGATTCGGAAAGAGTTTCATGGTGATTACGAAGTTGTTTAGAGTGACCACTAGTGATGGTGACATTATTCCACCATTCATCTTCCTACAGGGCCTCAGACCAACATCAAGTGCATTGAAGTGGTAGTGCTACCCTGGGCCAAAATGGTGGCTGCTGGAAGACTCTATATCTGGCAATAGGATTCTAAACCATGCCACACAAGCAGGACAACTCAGTCATGGCAGTCAGACAATTTCTACGACCGCATCACACTTTAAATCTGGTCACCTAACTCCCCAGACTGCAACCCTCTTGTTTATTATGTGTGGAGCGTAATTGAGCGAAAGAAAAACAAAACTTCTTGTAACACCAAAGACGAACTGAAGTCACGGATTATTGCAGCATTCACCAACTTAAACAAGGAGACAGTCCAGAAGAGTTGCAGGAGATTCTGAAGTCGTGTGGATGCCGTGGTAGAAGCCAATAGCGATTTTATTGAATAAATTTACTCTTTAGTATTTCGAGATATTTTTGTGTAATTTTGTTAAATATATCTGTTAAAATGAGATGTCAATGTTATTTTTAATTTTGCACAATTTAGATGACAATATCTTAATCGTACACACACACACACACACACACATATATATATATATATATATATATATAAAGAAAGTAATGTATTTTTTATTTATTATTCGGACAGAATTTTGTTAGTTAGACGTTATTTTTAGTGGGTACTCGTATTTGAGTAGACGCTCCGTTTATTTATTAAATAGTCAATTTATTTTCATTTACAGGCTTGAGTATTCGAGAAATCTTATTTTAAAAGTATGCGCTCTTTCTAATAAGATTTCTCGAATTTTCAGGCTAATAGACTAAAATAAATACTGTTTAATAAATAAACGGAGCGTCTACTCAAGTACGAGTATCTGTAGATGACCGTGTGGGTTTGTGTGTTGTTGTATTAGAAACGCGTGTGTAACTCCTGGTAGAATATTAAAAGGTCCAGCTAAAAAAAAAAAAAATGGCCGGACTTGAATTAAGTCCAACTGAAGATATAAAGAAGACAAACAAACCGATATATATATATATATATATATATATATATATATATATATATATATATATATATATATATATGTGCATTAAACAAAACCATTTTACAATGGACTTATACATTTGTGTTTGTATAAACATTGGTGTCTGTTCTTTGGTGAATGTTCGTATTTACGTGTATGTGTGTATAATGTTCATGGCGTCTCCCACAAATGGGAAGAAGCGGATCTTCTAAGAGAGCTTACATTGTAGTCGCTGAAATGAAGAAATGAAAAAGGGAAAGTCGCCCAGTATTTATAGTATAGGGAGAGTGACCCCTAGTGACAATTTTGGAATTAAGGAGGAACTAACTCCGACATATCCACTAAAAAATAACGTTTAAGTAATAAAAGATAACATATGAATAGTTTTTGGTGTGCATGCAACAGAATATGACATATTTATTAAATTAATCCATTTTGATTAGATATACAGTTTCTTTACATAACTGATTCGTGTTATTCACTGAACACACACACACACGTACACACACACACACATATATATATATATATATATATATATATATATATATATATATATATATATATATATACTTGAATAAAAAGACAAGAAGAATAAGTATTCTAAATCGATGCTTAGGGACTTTATCAAGGCAAAAGTAGGAATTATTTTGTTTTGCGTATTTATATCCCATTTCACAAGTCAACATACACCACAAAAATGTTAAAAAAATTAAAGGAAATTGTTACTTTTGTCTTACCAGGCTTTAAATTATGCCACTTTGTGTCCTCCACGTGTTTGGACTGACTTTTCAACCACCTGATGAATATTCATGAGCATCCTCAAATCTAAAAGCCCTGATAAACCAATGACATCCTTGGTCTTGTATATAAACACCTGCAACAAAATAAACCCTACATTGATAAAGTCCCTCAGGTGATGTAACGCGTAGAGCAAAAATAGTTTTTCCTCTTGTATTTTTATTCATTTTGTTCCTTTACAGATACAATCTATCTGAAAATAATTTACACACACATTCACCCACACATACACACACATATTGGTTTGTATGTATTAATTCCAAAAAATGAAATGGTTTTAGGCTTATCTGTATGAAGAGACATTTTTCTTGTGAACTCATTTAAGAAAACACGTCTTTCGGGTCCAACAGTTAGTGGTTATATATATATATATTTATGAATAAAAATGACAATAGGAAATCTGGCAATTGCTGACGCGTTTCGTCCAATGGGACTTTACCAAAGCAAAATACGAAAAATTTCGTATTTTGCTTTGATAAAGTCCACATTGACGAAAACGCGTCAGCAAATACCAGTTTTCCTATTGTCATTTTTATTCATAAATATTGTCTTCTACTGGTTAAATCGGAGAAATTTTCATATATATATATATATATATATATATATATATATATATATATATATATATATAGGTTATGCAAAAAAGTAGGTAATCCGTATGGGTAGATCCAAGGAGTATGATATCCGGAGAGCTCAATGTAAATTCAGAGCAAATATGTTTGAATAAAAACAGACCACTTTAAGGTTCCATGTAATAAATCATTTCACCACAGCCTTTTCCAAAGGTTGAGAGAGAGAGAGAGAGAGAGAGAGAGAGAGAGAGAGAGAGAGATTAGTAGTACATTATCGGAATTCTACTTCTCTTCCTTTATTATAACCTAACAAAGCAGCTCCAGCTTTTTATGTATGAATCACTATAACGCAATGCGCACGTTCCAAGTTTTGATTGGTCAAGAGATTATTATTAATATTGATACCATTATTATTTTTTTAACAATTTATTTATATATTTTTTTTACCGGTTTGACCTTACAAAAGCAGTTTTTTTTCTCGTTTATAGTTTCGATGTATATGTGTTCAGTTTTTCACGTGTCATTCGCGTATCTGATAATGTTAAAATTATATACGCCAATAATAAATGATGATAGGTCTTTCAAGTCTCTGAGGTGTCTGAGGCGGCATCCTCTCATTGCACTAAGGAGGGGGGATCGGTAGTAATTGGTTGCGTGGTCTGGGCAGTTTTTAGCCCTGGTTCGGGTGTACGAGCTCGGGTGCCCCACATAAAATTGATCTTGTGTCATATCTTGTCACGGTGGGGACACAAGTAAATACTAGCATCTGGCAGTAAGCCATATTGAACGCACAACGGGATTGCCGTCTGTTACTAAGGATTTCTGTTCGTGTTACCCAGCGTCGTTTCAAATTCGTTCGTCCTTGTTTGTCTTTCTGGTGTCTCGGCAGTGTTCGTCTCCTACACGTGGTGTTCCGTATGGAAGTCTTGTCCGTGCCCTGCTCGACGTGATTCCGGTGCTGCTGAGTTTTCCGCCCCTCTTCGTTGGCATATACCCAACCAAAAGGAAGAAAATCACTTTATTCGAACATGATTACCTGAAACCAATCAGACCAAGTTTTTCCCAATAATACGCTGCCAACTCACTCTTTTCAATCATAATTGTATAAGGCTGCACCACAATCTGACTAACTACATTCATTTTACAACTCTTTTCGTTCAACAAACAGACACTACCTCGGTTCTAACCTATAAATCCCCGTACAGCTTAATAGAGTTTGACAATATCTTGTAAATATCGATGACACTTTACATTTTCTACCAAGGGCTTTTATAACTGCCCTACTACAGTAAATCTCCATATTCTTATGAACCTTTTGATACTGAATTTAATTGCATTAGGTGCTCAAAAGATTATTATGAGTGAGTTCCCTGCATATATCTTTCACATAAATTTATTGTAGATAAACAATTTCTTTCTGTCTCAATTTCACACTGATTAAAATTTCTTTTTATTACGTGCTTAAAGAGATGTTGATTGATAATTAAAATTTTATTAACTTTTTAATTCTAACTTTAATTCTTTTATTAACTTTTAATATTAACTTTTATATATGGGTAAATCAGCTGTTGCACAAATACCCTCTCTCCTCCTCCTTCTTCTCCTCCTCCTCCCAGCTAGTAGCAGAGCGAGCTGGGCCTTCTAGTATGGCTGACAACGAGGTTAGAAGAAGTTTTGCTTTGAATTGCTGCAGAAACCACAGCATCAATAGCTAGCCTGTGGAGGCTGTGACCTTCTCCACAATAATGAAGTCTAAAGGGCAATAGTAAAATTGCGACAATTTCAAAGACAGGTCAATATGAAGGGCAGACTAATCTCTCTGACTTTAAGTGGCAATCAGTCAAAGAGATGGATTTCAAAATTCAAACCCCAGCCACTTGATGTGGTACAAAGCTGGTTAGACATATAATGCAGTTACTATCTTTGGAAAATAAAAACACGATAGATTTTATGGAGAGTTTTGTCAGAGAGACTTAGTTGTGTCAGAGAGACTTAGTTGTGTCAGAGAGACTTAGTATTATTTATCGGAAACATAGCAAATAAAACGAACTGAGTCAAAGGTATAAAATAAATAATATATATTTATTTGATTTAGACTGGTGTGATGACGTTGATATTCGTGGTAGCAAATGTTCGTTTATAAGGCAGATCTTGGTAGCAGTCAGGAGAAAGTCTGTTTTGATTCAGTAATGGGTAGTTTCGAGGGTCAGAACTTGGTAGAAGTAGCCATCTTACCAATAGATGCGGCGTTAATCTGTTGTTTTCATCGACTCTAAGAAGGGCGTATAAATTTAATTAAGCAAATGCCCTATTCTTTACGCGAACGCATGGCTGTTTATTGGGTGGTCCCTTCTCTTGTTCTGGTTTTCTGGCGGTTCCTTCTTCTCATCTGGCTCAGGAATGTCACTTTATATCCCTTTGACCAGGCTCCAAAAATACTGGTGCGAAACATGATTTCAGTAAACTTCAAAAGTCACCTTGTATTAATTTTTTTTCTCTTTCATCTTTTTTATATAGCGGAAGTTATGCGCGGAACCTCTCTGATTTTTGTTAGTTTTTAATCACAAATGGCTAAACTCTGATCCAGGAAAAAAAAAATTTCGCCGGATTCAGTTTTTCTTCTTCCTCTTTCATTTGAGGGTTGCCTTCTCATTAGTTGAGAGAGAGAGAGAGAGAGAGAGAGAGAGAGAGATTAAAGTCACTAAGACAGTGGGTGTGGAAGAATTAGGAACAGAAACATTAATAATGAGCGGGAAGGGGAAAGAGTAATCAGAAGGACAGTAGATAGAGATTGACATTGCATTTAAATTTTTGTAGATTAAAGTTCGCTGGAAAGCATGGAGCTGGAAGGGAGTTCCACAAGGGAGAAGTGCCAGAAAAGAAACTGTTAGCATAGAATTTACGGCTACATCTAACCAACTCAACTGCAAATTGATGAGATCTCGACACCAATCTAATACTGCACTTAAATTCACAAAGTCTAGGTACCATAGCAAAGAGGTCATCCGAACAATTACCATGAAAGTATTTATAGAAAAGACACAGAGATGCAAGCTTACGGCGGTGGGAAAGTGACTGAAGCCGAGATGCCGACCGATAATATTTCTGATTCATTGGATTTTATCAAAGGAGCTCAAGGGCCATATGTGGCAGCATTATTCTAAGCATGGACAAATGGTAGACTTATAGATATGTTTTATAGATCCTGGAGATAAAAATCAATTCTGATGACACAGTGAACCGACTTTCTTAGCAGCTGACCTAGCAATGGATTCAATAAAGTCTTTCTACTTCATGTCAGCTGATAACGTTAGCTCGTGAAGGCGCGACGTTTTTAAAGAAAAGTGTAAATGCTTTATTTTAATTTGAATTCTTTTTATTGTTTATATATTTGATTTTCATATTTTATTTTTTTTCGGGATTCACTACACTCTCACTAACTATAGATGAACTAGCAGGAGAGAATGCTGATGACACCAACACATGCTGTAGAGTAGGCGGGAAGGAACAACATTTGAAATCAAAGGACAAAATTAAAGGGCTCCGCACAGTTTAAATTTTCAATTCAATAAAAATAAATCGCCAATAAAATTAGCTCCCGCCAGTAAATAAACACGGGCTTCTCATAAAAACAAAACATTCGTTTAACTTAGGTACCTTCATGAGATCGCTAAAAAAAGACCATAGCATGAAAAAGACGCCAAACTTGACGAAAACAAAATTTTATCTTCTAAATGCTCATGTTATTATTAAGAGGAAAGATCAAAGTTTATTTTAATTATTTTAAAAATTTTTTCCTTCATTTTAGAACATTTTAAATTTTGATTAAAAAAACCTTGTTTCTCTTTGTATCACCGTATAATTATAATTAAAATTGATATTTAAAAGAATTTCAAAGTGAGATTTTCACTTTTTTTATAAAATGGAAAAAATGGTTGAAATCTGTCAATTTTGCTGACTCAAAAAACAAAAACAAAACCAGATTTTTAACGAAAATTTCGGGCGAGCTAGGAACGATTAAAAAATGTAAAAAAATACCCCCAAAATACTTTGATCTTTCATCTTAATAATAACATAAACATTTAGACGATAAAATTTTGTTTTCGTCAAGTTTGGCGTCTTTTTCATCATGCTATGCTCTTTTTTTAGCGATCTCGTGGAGGTACCTAATTTAACTCGGTCTGTAGTAAAGAGACACGAGTCAACCTCGGAGTCTTGTCTTTCTCATCAAAGCAACAAAAGGCTTCCTTTGATCTTGTCATCCAACTCCACTTTCTCTTTTCTTCACTGTTCATGTTCATTTCCTTACAGTCAAAGAGAAGAACTTTCTAACTTTCATTTCATGAGAAGTAATTACAATTAAAAATTGTGTATACTACCTTTATTTTTATTTGAACACGCAACAATATTTTCTCTCATTTCTTTTATTCAAACGGCGACCCAAGGAATCTTTTCTCAACAGTGTGTATAAACGCGTAATTTCTATGACGCATTTAATATTTTATTTCTAGATCGCGACATCAATAAGAGAGATGAAATTTAAATTTTTATTATTGCATTATTCCAAAAATGTTAACACATCAGTAGCTATTAATGTCAACAACTGAGCACAAACAGTTATTAATTAAAAAATAAAATTAGTAATTAATAATGCATAATATTATCCATAACTACATGTACAAGAATGTCGTTTTTGATAAAAGTTAAAAAAATAAGCATAAATACGTAAAAAATGCGTATATTGTCAAAAATTCTTTTTTCCACGATATAGCTATTTGTGCTATGTTATAATGCTTATTACCTAAACTAAACAATAATAATCATACTTATTATAAAACCCAGGTTGTGTGTGTGTGTGTCTGTACGTTTATATATTGGATCGGATTTCCTACATTTTTCAACCGATTTCAACAAAACTTCACAGGACTACGTAAAATTACCCTGCGGTGGATCTGACAGCGCCAAAAATGGGAAAAACACAATTGTTTTTGCACGAAATAAATTTGAAAACACGATTAAGAGGCATCGCGACAATGAAAGGGGACAACTCATATTGAGTTATACTTAAAACCCAGTTGTTTGTGTGTGTGTGTGTTTATATATGGGATCGGATTTCCTACATTTTTCAACCGATTTCAATAAAACTTCACTTTTTTTGGCAGATAGTGTTTCTTATTGTCCTGCACACTTTTTTCTTTATTTTTATATTCAGAATGCTTTAAAAATTCCATTTACAAGACAATTGTTTATAATAAAATTCTATTCATTTGGTAGACTTATAACGATTGAAAACAATGTTTTTGTTTGAGTTTGGGTTTGACCAATTCGTAAAAAAAACAAACAAAAAAAAACAAAACAAAACAAAAAAAACTAATTAAGACATGCGTGTCCGTCAACCTTAAACAATAATCTTTGTCAATTTTATTTTTCAGTCTTTATGATGGTCGATACTTGATCTATCTCTTACTGTTACAACGCCGGGCGCTACTGCTAGTATTGAATAATTTTTTAAACATTCATTAAAGTATATTTAATCACATCTTCCTAATAGATGTCAAGTTAAGTTGTTTCTCAATGTAATTTGAAGTGTAACAAAAAAAGATTTGACTAAAAAAGTAGACACAAAATAAATGCATTTCTTTGCAAAAATGATTGGCTAAAACAGGAGCGGTTAAATCCTGTCTTATTAAGAATATTTTCCTTGTTGTCTTATAAATTTGTGCTACAACCGGATATACGCCAGAAAAAGGTGTTTTTATTTATTTTGGGTTTTTTATTTATTTTTTTTATTTATTGCGACACATGAGGAAGCTAAGAGCTTCTATGTTGAACCACAACATTAGAGGCGGATGTTGCTGGTGGGTTTGTAGATATTGAACCTTCCTGCCAATAGTGTTTTGTACTTGAAAACTCTAAAAATTGTTTTGTAAGTAAACCTCTAAAAATAGTATTTTGTACTTGCAAAAACACTAAAAATAGTATCTTATAATTGAAAACTCTAAAAATAGTTTATTTTGTGCTTGAAAACTCTAAAAAAAGGGTTTTTGTAATTAAAAAGTGTAAAAATGATGTCTTGTACTTTAAAATTCTAAAAATAGTATTTTTTACTTGGAAAAGCAAAAATAGTGTCCTATAAGTGAAAACTCTAAAAATAAACTACTTGAAATGTTATAGACAAGCGTAGGGTTGCAAGAAAGAAATACGACAACAGCAGAAATAGATTTACGTGATTTATTTCAATAGGAATGTGTGGTTTTGGGACAGCTACCTTGTGGTATAGTTCATAAGCCGGCTGTTGATCTGGGTTGATCTCTCATAGTAGTTCTCGCTGGTTGGCGTGGCGCTCCTCCTGCTGACTGCTGCTGACTGCCCAGACTGACCGTGACAGATCTCTTCCCTGGCCTCCTGTTGACTGCTAGTACTTCCCCGTGGGACCCCTTTTATGGCGTTTTTTATGGCTTAACGGGCTCGAAAAACGACGCGAGTGTAATTTGGAGGGAAGCATTTTTATTGGTCGGAAAATAGAAAAACTTTAAAATATTATTTTATTTTTCGACCAGAACTCGTGCGTCGGGCCTATGCACAAACGATGATAATGGCTCTCGCTCTTGCGTATGTTAGTTTACTTGTCTGCAAATCAGCCGAGATATGTCTTATTTTATTTTATAACAAAATCACAAAAATAGTGTTTTCTACTTGAAAACTCTATTCAATGGTGTTATTTTATTAAATCTTTCGAGATATGTTGGAGTTTACGTGGAGATAAGTAAAAAATATTACTTTCAGAGTGTCGCATATATCTTTCATGAATAGGATATTTATTGTTAGTTCTGTTTACAATTTTTACTTAAATAATTAGTCTGTTTTACCGTAAGTTATTTTACTGCAACCAGATGCACCCTATTTATGTAAAAGAAGAAAAGTCAATAAAAAAAATTTAATCCATAGATATTTAACTCCTATAGACCGCAATAATCGCCTCAGATTTATGATATACTAGCAGTAGAGCCCAGCGTTGCCTAGGGATGTAACAGTAAGAGATAGAAACGTCACAAGCCTATCTCTGCTCTATCTTCACGGCTAAGATTTGCCCTGCCACGCACATCGTAGCGAACCATCCTCATTCCCTTCGTATTCCATTAGTGAGATGTAAGTTCCAGTCGAGCAACTTTTTCCCACGAACCGCTGCTTTGTGGAACCAACTCCGAAAAAGATGCTTCCTCGATCACTACAATCTTAACCTGTTCAAGTCTAGGGTTAACTATTATTTTCCCCATGTGACGGTAGAACATGGAAGAAAGATTTGTTCTCCCATTTACATTATAGGCGTGATATAACAACACCGTATTTCACGGACGGAATAGAATGGCTGAAAGGAAAAGGAATGGCAAATATGCTTTGTTCTCAGAGAGACTTTCATGCCACTAAGACATACACAAAACTATATATACATACTAGCAGTAGCGCCCGGCGTTGCCCGGAGATGTAACAGTAAGAGATAGATCAAGTATCGACCATCATAAAGACTGAAAAATAAAATTGACAAAGATTGTTGTTTAAGGTTGACGGGCACGCATGTCTTATTTAGTTTTTTTTGTTTTTTTTTTTTTTTTGTTTTTTTTTTACGAATTGGTCAAACCCAAACTCAAACAAAAACATTTTTTCAATCGTTATGAGTCTACCGATTGAATAGAATTTTATTATAAACAATTGTCTTGTAAATGGAATTTTTAAAGCATTCTGAATGTAAAAATAAAGAAAAAAGTGTGCAGGACAATAAGAAACACTATCTGCCAAAAAAAGTGAAGTTTTATTGAAATCGGTTGAAAAATGTAGGAAATCCGATCCCATATATAAACACACACAGACACACAAACAACTGGGTTTTAAGTATAACTCAATATGAGTTGTCCCCCTTTCATTGTCGCGATGCCTCTTAATCGTGTTTTCAAAATGATTTCGTGCAAAAACAATTGTGTTTTTCCAGTTTTTGGTGCTGTCAGAACCACCGCAAGATAATTTTACGTAGTCCTGTGAAGTTTTGTTGAAATCGGTTGAAAAATGTAGGAAATCCGATCCAATATTTAAACGTACAGACACACACACAACCTGGGTTTTATAATAAGTATGATTATGAAAAATTAAAACTTTCGACTTTCATAGTATTACTTTATTCTGATATCCAGCGTTAAATATATTTATAAACGAGTGTTTGTATATTTATATTTAAACTTTGAATTTTTATGAATTTTATCTTGTTTAAGTGATCTAATTGTATGTTAATATTCATTTGATTTCACCTCCTTGCATAACCGCCAGAGAGATTTTAATAATAGTCATCCCTGTTTGTCTGAAAGGGGTCTTTACTAGCCTTATTCGTCTGTGGCGGACTTCACCACATTAATTTAACTTTAGATTAGGAAAAAGGACTCACTCAGAAAAGTATAACTAAAAGACATTGTTACACATAAAATGTGTATTTAACAAGATTTACAATATCAAACAACGATGTGAAAGGAAGCATGCATTTAAGTAAGAAACGGTTGAATAAAACAAGAGTTGTCTCTCTTTAACTGTTATTTTAGTGTTCCAAAGTTCACTGGAAGAATGTTCATGAGAGTCTCTTGTAATGATTGTTCTTGAAAGATATTGCCGTGGAAGAAGAGTTTATGTGAGTGTGTACAAGGTATGTTCAGCATGTATGCGGTGTGTGTGTGTGAGAAAGTTGGCGCATGGTTTCAACTGTCGTGGATTCGTTTGGCAGTTGAATTTCTCACTAATTAGGATTGGAAAACTCTTGCTTAAATAAGTGACCGTAGGCTCCATATCGCTGCACGGGAAGAATTATTCTTCACGTGTAAACGATCTGATTGGTTGGCATCGACCAATCAGCAAGCGAGCTTTGGTGAGACTTAAGAAAGCTTCTTGTGATCAGTTTCTCCCAAAAGTGCACAAAACTGACTACTTAAAAATAGAGCGATTACAAAATTGTCGCATTACTGCGATTTGTAAATTGCCTATAATAACGTAGTGGTAATTAATTAACCAATGAATGCTTGGCGTTATGTTATTTGTATTTTTGTATGTATGTATGTTCGTGCGTAATAGATCCGCATACGGCAGCCTTCCTAGATAAGGTGTGTCTATAAAGGCGCCTAGTCTTCTGTGCTGTGTATAGATTAATAGGAGTAGATAGGCTCGCCTATCAATCAGTCAGTACTCCTTTCATGTTTATTGAACAAGAGCAGATGTTTATCACTGTTTCCTGTTTAGGATATGGTTTTCCATGGCCATAGTCTTAACTTTTTGATGATCTGACTGATCAGTAGTTGCGACTTTTCATTATGAGGTTGACAGTTTTCTGGTTGCTGCACCCGACTGATAGTAAGGATCCTGGACTCTTTGGTAGCGCTTAGAGAAGTTGCTCTGATAAACAGTTACATAATATCGGGTTATTTGTAGTGCCATGTTTATGTTTTTTTTTAGTCTTAGTCACCTTCTATCACGTTTGCATTGACAATAAAAATTGATAATTATTTTGGCCATTTTCTCTTTAAAATAAAATCTTGTTATGAAAGAAATACGGGTAAACCGGTAAACAAAAAATCACCTACGCAACCCAATCATTTTTTCTTTAATATTCGTGGAATACGTTCCATCTTTTGTAGTTTCCGTTGAAACGTTCTCCAAATATCTTCGCTTCTTTTGCGAAACTACATTCCGTCACCACGACCCCGAACTACCGCCAGTCACGATGATGTTGCCTCAATGTTGGGCCTCAAACTGAAACCCGACCTCAAGTGAAACAAAAACAAGTAAAAAAAAAAAAAAAAAAGAAAAAAAAACGAAATCAAAAAGAAAGAACAAAAAAACAGAACAACGACAAAACCATTAAAACAAAGACAAAAGAAAAGAGGAAAAACTAGGACAAAATTAACAAGAAAAAAACAAAAGGACGTGAATAAAACCATAAAAAACAAGGACAAAAGCAAAAAAAGAAAAACAAGGACAAAACCAACAGGAAATGACAAAAAATGAGAACAATAGCATACGAAACAAGGGCAAAACCAAAGTAAAAAAGAAAAACAAGGACAAAACCAACAAGAAAAGACAACAAAATGACAACAATAGCATACGAAACAAGGGCAAAACCAAAGTAAAAAAGAAAGACAGGGGCAAAAACAAAAAGAAAGGAGAAAAAGTTCAAAACCATAAAAAATCAAGCAGAAAAGCTAAAAAGATTTCAGCAAGGACAAAAGCAAAAAAAAAAAAAAAAAATGCAGTTAACCATAAAAAAAAAATCAAGGACAAAAGAAAAAAAAACAAAGACAAAACTAAAAAGAAAGGACAAATTACAACGGCAAAACCATAAAAAAAAACAAGGAGAAAAGCAAAGAAAAAACGAACAAAATCATAAAAAACACAGACAAAAACAACAAAAAACAAAGACCCTGAGACAATGGAATCGCCCGTGCGGCCCCCGTATCACAGAAAGGGGTGAACAAGGTCACAAGATGCCCGCTGACATTTTTTTCTGACGTTAAATCTGACGGTGAAACAATATAGACGACAGAACGAGGATATGTATGATAAATGCTAATTTATTCAGGGAAAGAAAAAGGAAATAAAGATGGTCGGAAAGGTGGAGGTGCAGAAGTTTTAGTGCAGGCATTGATGGTCTAGGTTGGTATTGGTAATTTAAGGATCATCGTTGTTGGGGGTTCTAAGCTGATGTGGGTTGTTGCCAGGATGATCGCTTGGTGGTTGTTGAAGTTGATGTTGGTTGATGCCAGGATGATCGTTGTTGGTTGTTGAAGCTGAGTCGTTGCCGGGGTGCCAACTTGACGTGTTTGTCGTTGCCGGGGTGCCAACTTGTTGCTGTAGTTCGTGTTGCCAACTTGTTGTTTGTCATTGCTCGGGATGCCAACTTGACGTGTTGGGAAGGAGAGAGAGAGAGAGAGAAAGTTCCCAACTATCGTCAATGGAGCGTAACTGAATACACAGCCCGGTGATCAGCGTCCTTGTCCAACAAAGACCAAATTTTGGCCGTAGCCTACCGTTTCGGTCGCCGACCGCCTCCTAGAATCTAGATTTCAAATCACTGTCTTGTGACAAGGGGTAGACCAGCTTATGAAATTGGCTAAGTGGTGCGTCCGAAAAGTCTCTATAATAAAATACTACAGGTTAATTAAAGAGAACTAAGGTCTAAAAATGACTAGTAGTATATTACACCTAGGTTTGTAATATAACCTAACAAAAAAGGGGATTTGCTAGTCCCTCCGACGTGTTAACAGTGTGTAAGGAGCATGAATGAGAGGTCAAGGTCGAAATGACCTGTTCCTCTGCCGGTTCAAGGATAGAAGGAGGAGGTAACTCCCACAACCCCACTAAATATACCCCCCCCCAAAAAAAAAACTCCGCGACTTTGAAATTCAAACATATCTGCCATCCCTGATCAAAAACCAGATTTAGTCATTGTAAATACTAAAACAAAATTATTAGATCGTGGATGTAGCTGGTTTAGCAGACTAGAGAGTACAATTGAAAAAGAAAGTGAAAAGTATTTTTTACAATGGTATTCACCCTGTACAAGGTCCAAGAGCCACTTGAAGTAGAGTGTTACAGAGTAAGAGGCACAGTTTAAGGGATATGTGATGAACATAACCGTTAACCATAGACTTGAACAGGTTAAAATTGTAGTGAACAGGGAAACATCCTCTTGGGAGTCGGTGAGAAGTCATGGGGAGTAACTGCTCAAGTGGAATTTATATTTCATCAATGGAATACGAAGTGTGTGAGGGTAGTTCGCTAGAATATGCGTGGCATGGCGTGGTTTAGCTGTGAAGGTTAGAATTGGTGGAACTAAGGAATGTAGTTCTATAATGGCATGGGGCTTAGGGATTAAAATGAATAGTTGAATTACCCACGCCAAGAAGATTAATGAAGGATTATAATAACGAGGAAACACACGGATCATTTTAACAAAACAAATAAGGAATTTATTTACGAATTTACACATTTGAAGTTGTGTCAGTAATTAATAAATAACATTAAAATCATGTTCTCGCCTACGTCCATACAACGCCTACCCGTTATTCAAAGCATTTTTTCCGCCAAAAATCAGAAACGCTCTTCGGAGCCTATCACATGATTATAAATACCTTGACACAAGTTCGTTCTCTCTCTTTTGGTCTCTTTTGCTTTCTCTAACATACAAGATGTAGTTGTTGGGGATGTGCAGAATTAATTAATTGTAATTGAGTGAATCAGAAGGAATTTGTGTAGGTTGCGTGACTTTCTGCTTCCACAAACAATTAAATAAACGAATTTTAAATACAATCAAAAACAAGACATATTCAATTTCGAAACCAACCAAACATTTACATACAATTAAAAGTAATATATATATACAGGATATTTTGGTATATGTTACTATGGCAAAGTGTGTGTGATATTTGAGGTTTCGGTATGTCTCTTTTTGTATTTGTATGTTCAGTTACAGTCTTTCTGGAATTGTGTTAATTAATATAAAAAATGTCGATGTTAAGTGTTTTTAGGAATGAGTTCTTATAGAGTGGTCTACCTTTGACTGTAATATTTCTGAATCGTTCGAATGTTGATTTTTTACTTAATAATGTAGTGAGTATAGTTCACTTTGGATAAGCAAAGTTGTTTTAGGTTTGCGATTTGATGTCCACAGAGTTGGTCGAGTTTAAATTGCAAGTGAGTCAGCGTTGATGTACTTTTGCGCGGTAAAATCGTGATTTCGAGTGACGTGGAATATGTTGGCAATTTCTCTGTGGATGTTCGTCTCTGACTCTTTTGGTCAGTCGGTATTTTCTTTTATATGTTTCGAAAGTCCAAAATCGGCTCAAAGAAGTTTTGGCGCAATTTTGTTTTGCACGTGAAACTTTCAGATTATTGTGTCGTTAACCAATGAGATTTATTGATTCGACTAGTACGGTTTTTTATTGGTCGAAGTTTTCCGTACGTAGGCGTAAGGTATAGACTGTTCTGTTACTAGGGGTGATAGGTAGAAAAGGACGAGTCTACATAGGAACTAAAGAACTCGCGTTTCGACTCAGTTCGGGCGAACGCTATGATACGCCATCACACACGCACACATACACGTACGTACGGAACATTACAGAACATTACAATCAACAGAAACTTAATTACAAGCATTACGGAACATTCACTCTTTCAACTCTTCTGAAGCTAAAAGTTTATCAACATATTCTCAGCCTTACAGAATTCTTTCAACGCTCTCACAATGAACATTTTGAGCGGCAATTTCATTCAACTTTCTATGAGCTCAGATAAAAATATTTCCTTAGTGAAGACTTTAATTCCAGTCAAAGAGAAGTAACTCCTATTAATTATGTTTGTATGTCATTGACATACATAAATATAAATTTTGTTTGTTGTAAAAACAGTTTTTGTGTTCCTTCTTATTTTTTATATTTTGTGGTATTTTGCGTAAAAATAAATTCTAGAGGTAACTTCAATAAACAGACCTCTACATAAAATAATATTAAAAATGTTTAAAACAAAGGTAAGAGAGTTTATATTTCCCATCGAAGTGATGTGTAGCGATTGCTATGTTTTTCCACGCCCACATATTATTCGCCTGTGATTGGCTAATAAATCACTACTACTTTTATATAGGACAATTTAGCCATCGCAATCGTTTCTTTGAATCCTTCGGTTTTGAGCTTGCTTACTTGTTCTGTTACTACGAATGTAGTGATTGGTTAATTTTTAACTAATCACATATTTTAGTGCAAGATTAAGTTTTCCCGCTGTTGTAGAGTAGTTTTCACAGTGGAGGCTTGTATTTCAATAAGTTGTCCTAAATTAGGTTCCACGTACAAAACGTTAGGAACTGGAAATAAGAGTTAATGACGCAGCAATCTAGTTGTGATGGTTGATACTTCAATGTCCGACATCGACTGACTCACTCAACACCACTGAGCCCAACTGGCGACCGCTACTACTACTACTACTACTACTACTTATTATGTGTGGGAGAGTCTATTACAATAGAATAGGTAATGTTCTGGTATAACACCCGCGTTGTCGTGGGAGCCTACCCTTTTTCCATAAAAGAGGCGACTTTTTCATAAGTCGTCAGTAAGATCCAGTAAAATTCACCTGTCCATACAAGTCCACGATTTTGCTCATAACATTTCAAACGCACACACAGACACAGATTGTCGTAATATAAACTTACATTTCTCTCTTTGACTTAGCCAAGGACTCTGTTGATTTCGAACCATTTTATAACACAACACATTTTTGATCAATTGTATTCTTGTGTTATCTATTCTAACAAACAGACCTTTGTTCTAATATTGATTCTTGAACATTTTTCTCTCAAAAAGAACTTTCTTCGAACAATCAATTACAAATTAAAATACAATTAAAGAGAAACAACTTCTTTCCCTTAATCTATACATTGAATACAATTTTATTGCATGTTTGTTCTTGTATGTTATTTCAATATATACTTGTTGATTCACAGTTTGGAGTTTTTGTTGTTTACTTGAATCCCGTACGTTGAAAGTATAATAATATAAATAGTATTGGTCTATCTACAGACACCTTTACAATTGGTAACCCCAATGTTCCAAAAATAAATCTTTCAACCAATAGGCCCTTACAGATGTATGGTTTGCATACGTTAAAAAGTAGACAAAGAGAGGTATTTTGAAATACTTAGCTTTCTTGAATTGATGAAAGAAGATTCTTTGAAGTGTCACGGGTTTGGTTAAAGGTCGATGATATAATTAGTAAGTAATTTTACACTGGCGAAAACTTCAATGCTGGACGCCATGACCAGAAACGAAACACTTTTCTTCTCTTATTAATTTAATTTTCATCTAATTTTATATATATATATATATATATATATATATATATATATATATATAAGAGAATTTTGCATAGGTTCGTTGCTTTTTTTTCTTTCTTCTTGGCTCAACGGCTAATTTCTGTGAGGACAAAGCTTTCATTGGTCCACAAACAATTTCACATAGGTTCGCGAATTTATTTCCGTCTTCTTTTCAGTTCACTCGTCAATCTCTGTGAAGGCAAGAATTTTTTTCATTTGTCCAAAGAAAATTTCACATAGGCTCATGAGTTCCTTTCTCTTTCCTCGGTCCTCCTCAGTTATTATTATTTCGCACGCACTACTGCTCGTCTGAGCACTTTTCATGAAAATAGCGATAGATAATAGGGACAGGTTTCGGCGTTTAAAACGACACTTAAAAAGGGTACATCGAAGTGACTACCGCTTTCGTATGCACATGGGTAAAAAAATATGTCTCATCGAGAGGACAAAAACAAAAATTGTATTTGTGTTAGTTTAGTAGATGCAATCGAATAATTTCTGTTAAAAAAGTATTTTTTTTTACTTGAAGATATAAGCATTAAAAAAAGCGAGAATGATTTCCCCTTGTCCCAAATGACACGCCCACAAATTCTCGGGCAAACTCCCATACAACACACGCACTTGACAGACGTGGATCGTCACAAAACCCAACTGCTGTCAATACCACGTAAGTTTGTTTTCCTTTCTAAAACTTACCGTAAAACTTCCACTTTATTTTGTTAGCCTATAACAATTAACAGATGCAATTAAAATAAATAAATAAAACAGTAAGTTTTATTTTTCACATGATTAAATTTTAACATGGGGACGATCGTAAACAAACAAACTGAATTTACAAATTATGAAAATAAGCTGCTAAAATAAGAAGTTTAAGAACTAACTTAAAGTAAGTAAACATGAATTTTATTTGCATTTTATTTTGCCATCTTTTTAAATATTGGTTGACAGTTGTTTAGTTTTTTTTTCGTGTTACTTAATTACTCAATTTGAAGTTACAAAACTTGAAAGTTTATTGTTTAAGCAAAAATAAATCTTGACAAAGTGATTTGTAACGAATAAAAAACTAAACACGTACGAATAAAAAAAAAACGTTTTTTCTTGATCCACGTTATAAATTTGTTTCAAGAGATTTGTCCTCAGGATTAATTTTCTCACGCAACAAAACCAGTGTTTAATTCGTCAATTAGTCAAATTAATTAATCAATTAGTCATTTGGTTAAGTAAAAAAGAAAGAAAGAAAAAGCAGAAACACGAAAATCAAATTTAATGTCTCCTTGATTGTTTATTATTCATTAAAAACTGTCTAAAATAAAAAATAAAAAAATGGTAGAATCATTTTATGGGTGAAAAAACAAACCCTTCAATTCTTTTTATTTCTTTTTTCTCATTCATAAAAAACGACCCATACAGACACAAATTTCTAAAGAACTTTTCTTTTATGCTGAGGATTGCTTTCTCAAACTTAGAGAGATTGATAATTTTTTAATTTTTTAATTTTTCAAAAAAAAAAAAAAAAATAAATAAATAAATTATAGTGGATGCGTTCTCACACACAAGCACTAGTCAGTAGAGGTCCTTTAGCATTTTGCCTCTGGGACATTGCCCGAGGATTGCACACTGGAGCTGAGCATAATAATTGTAAACAGAAAGTAGGAAAAAAACAAAAAAACAACAAAAAACACAACAGAAAAATATGATTTTTAAAATTTTTTGTGTTTACTTTTATTAATTTTTTTGGAAAAAATTTTTGGAAATTTTGTAGATACATAGATTGTTTTTCATGTTAGTGTTCGGGCAAAAAGCATTTTCAAGTTGAGATGAAATGGCAAGCCAGAAATTAGTAGCAGTGATTGTTTTCAGAAAAGTTGTGGGGAATCATATTAAATTTTTAAATTGCCATCATAAAAGGCCCAGCCAAAATTTCAAACTATTAAAGCTTAAAAAAGGTAATTTTTTTCTGAATGATTAAAAACTGATTATTTTGTGTGATATCAACATTTTGATAATACCTCATTGAATTTCCAGAAGTCCTACAAGTATTTTATGTTTAAGTATAATTTTATGCTACAGTTACACAACAAATCCACAGAATTGGGGCATCTTGTGAGAATTACTACAGCATTAATAATAATCTGTGTAATTAACTCTTGCTGTGTGTTTATATATTTAAATTAAATACATATATATACAGTAATGTTAATTCTATTAAATTATTTAATAGAATTAAAATTACCATATATACTTGTGTATAGGCTGACTGAATTATTTTGCATGATTTTTAATCTCTCCAGAAAAAAAAAATTATACCTGTGTATAGTGCAAGCATTTGCCAAAAATGCATGATTTTTGATTTTAACCTCTTCAACCTCCACCACCTAGAAAAACCTGTGTATTGTGTGCCCTTAATTTTTTAGTAAAACCCTGCACTATATACACTTTGTATATATAGTACTTGAGTTTAATTATCATAGAAATTTATAAAAGAAGAGTTGATTCTACAATGTCTGTGTGTGGTGTTGCATGCATGGCCGAGTGGTTAGAACGTTCTCTTTTTGAACATAAATCTTGTGTTTGAATCATAGCCGATTTGTCAAGGAGGTTACTTCTTGATGATATTGGTTTGTACAGTTCCTGAAAACCATACCATGGGTTGACCCAAGTCTTGTGAGTGAGTGAAATTGGGTAGATAGAACTACAGTGTAACCTCAGTTCTTGAATGTCTCACATGTTGAACAAATCAGTTTTCGAACAGAAAATTCGAGATGAAAATGCCTCAGTTATCGAACAAAATTTTGGTTCTTGAACAACATTGCCAAACTGAGTTAACTCAAATGGAATAATTTCTGAGTCAACCGCCATGTTGTATACATTCGTGTGTTGTGCTGTGTTTTTCTTTTCCAATTTTATTGTACTGTGACTTTTTTTCTCTACATTGATTCCTATTGGAAGAATAGTTTTGATTTTTGAATATTTAGGATTACGAACGGCCTTCAGGAATGAATTAAATTTGTGAACTGAGGTTCCACTGTATTTGAAAGCTTTTGATTGTTGTACTAGCACAAAATAATATGTCATCGTGACTGAGGGTTTGAGTATACTGGTGTTGTTCAAACTGCTGGTCATGACAGTTTTTATTTTTTCTCCAGAAACTGTAGCTCAGCATAGCTGTAGTATTAACCACAGGTGGACGCTGTGAGTGTTGAACAAACACAAATGCGACTGGGTAGGTGTCTGCAACAGGGATAGGCTAATTGCCCTAGCACAATGATGTGCTTGGTAAACAACCCTTATGTAAAGTATTCTGTATTGTACATAAGTGGCTTACATGTACTTGTGCCATTTAATCTATACCCAAGCAGACATACACTCATATATTACACAGTTTGAGTGATTTTGAAATAAGGTATTAGAATAATACATTCCCCTTCCACCCAATGTGAACAACACCTACCCTGTGCTGAGTAATAACATCTAAAAGTTGGAAAGATAAAATACTTCACTTTTTAAATACCTAAAAAAATCAGATAATTTTTTTATTTAACTTTTCGGAAATTAACACATTGGATCCTAAGTCTTATTTCCCTTGTCTCAGGATCCCAACACTATATCTTAAATTTGGTACAAGAGACTTTGTTTCATATATGGAGAAAGATATCAAAGGTAGTATTTATTACCCACAACCCACTGGTGTGTTGCTTGGTACATAAACCTATTTTACAACCCAGAGTCCAACACAACCAGTGTATGTAAAAATAAAAAAATGACCCAAAAATCAACTGTGAAAATTTCAAAAGGAAAACAAAATAAAAGACAAAAAATCAAAAATATTAATTTTGATTTGCAAAAAAGTGTGGTTCTGGTGTACTATGATCTCATAAGTAATCAATCATAGCATCCCACACCTAATAATCCTCATATAAAAGAAATTGGAAAATGACCTACAGGAGGGCTGTGTGGACCTTGCAGACATAACACCATGACCCTCCTGTGGATCATGTGGGACCCAACGTGAGTTAATGGGTAATAAATAGAATCATTTTTTAAATTAAAAAAAAAATTGTAGAAATATTTTTAGATCTATCATTGAATTACAATATGCACACACTCAAATATACATCAAAAATATATTTTTTTTAATCAATTCACCCCCCAGTAAGGCAATAATGCCACTAAGAGGCTACTGGGTGTGAAAGAGAATGAAAAGATTTTAGAATCCTCAATAGGGAACAAGGGATAAACCTCTCCTGTTGTTCAAAAGCCTGGGGAGGAGTGTGAACTTGATGATAGGAAAACTTATCTACTCCTATTGAAAATAAAAAAAATAATTAGTAAATAAATTTTCAGAGTTGAGGTGGAGATATTAGAAGTATAGAGTTAGTTGGTTGATTGCGTTTAGTGGTATATCAACCTCTGTGGGTTATTTATTACCAAAATCTAAATATTTTGAACACAATTTTATGGTTTCGACCACAGATAAAATGTATTGTTGGTTATTTTGTTATAAAATGTATTGTTGGTCAGAATATCAGATTCTCCATGCCCTCCTTCCTTATTATGTGTCCCAGAAACTTCAGCTGCCTCTTCCTGATATTAAGTATAAGCCTCCTCCTTGTTTGCAACCTCTCTAAGACCTTATCATTGCTCACACACTTGGCCCATGATATTCTTAGCATCCTTCTGTAGAAGGTACCAAACTAGTCTTGTATGAAGCAACATCAATTTTGTTTCTTGGTTTTGTCATGTTGAAACACAAATATAAAATTTAAGTGAACCCTGACCTAAATGTTTGAGGCAAACAGGCAGGTAACATACTAATTCATTGTAATTAGTGGTAGTTTGGGGTCCCATTGGCAATGATGGAATGCAACTAGTTTGGTTTTTGAAGCACTGAATGTAACCATTGAGAGTTTAGAGCTAGATTCAATGAGATCAGCTGCTAATCTATGGTAGCCTATACCTACCATATAGGTCGACCACAACTCTATATATTCAATAAATTATCATTATGTTTCATTAAACTGTCATTATTATCATGAAATTGAGCAAATGACGTGCATACCATACCTAGCTGTCTGAATGATCACCTGAGTTAAATGGTGAATCAGTCAGTGTTTACACTTAGTGTATCAGCGGTTGGACACAATGGGTGCTGTAGCATTAATAGAAAACTAAATTTGTGTTACTATTTTATTATTTATATTAATTTCTGTGTTAATATGCCAAACAAGTTTTAGTGGGATATATTTGGGGCAGTCTGCTGGAAGAATGATAAGTGGTGTACAGTAATTGCTGTCCCACATGTTTATAACTCAGTCATAAAGGCTTGCATTTTATACCTGCTATATAAGTCGACCCCTAGTTTTGGAAAGATTGTTTTTAGGCTTGAAAACTTGACTTGTACACTGCTTTTATATTTATTCATTTTTAAAACTTTTGTATTTTAGTTATTTTAATCTATTTCATAAATTAAATGGTGTTTTTTTATTTTGATTCTAACAGCAATAAATGGCAATGAAGTTAAACAAAAATATTTTCATTTTGGAATGGTTGAAAATCTTTTGGTACAGTTCTAGGATGATGTTTAAAAAAATGACCCTGGCTCTCTGCTTCTTGAAATTTAAAACCAAACTCTTTATTTAATCCTCAAGGGTAGAGTGTTCTCGTGCTTTCCATGCTTAAGGGAGATAAGTGATATCGCTTGCTTCTCTTATGTGTTGATCTTCAAAAATTTAAATGCAATGCCAATCATTATCTACTGTCTTCTTGATTACTGTTCTTCTATTGTTCTCTCCTTAATAATTTTTTTTTTTTCGTTTTTCTATCACACTCAATAACCCCTTGTATCTTAGTGGCTTTACTGCCTTTCGTGGAGTGAAATGATTAAAAAGAAAGCTAGAGACTCCTGTCATTGCTAGAAAGAGACATAACATCTAGTGGAGATGAGAAGTCTATTTTCCTGAAAAAACTTTTAAGAGAAAGATTTTATAAATCTCAACCCTATGCCATATGTTTCCTCGAAGGAAATGGCTAATCTCACCCTTCCTATTACCATTATATGTGAAGCCAAGGTATTTAGTAGGTTAATGCTTACCTAGATGCTGTAAACTACCAGTAGTTGTCCCTAGACTAACTACATAATACTGTAATGGTAATATTAACGGTTCCTCTATATGGAAGCATTCAGCATTTATTGATCGAGCAGCGAATTCTACTTGAGTAACTCTTTTGTCAACTCTCTGGCCATTGGACTGGGATCAAAGTGTAGTATCTGTTCTCCTCATTTCTAATGGTGATGATATTATTAGCCATTTCCTTATAAGGAAACATTTGGTATTCAATGACCATGCAGTCAGTGCTGTTGTCAGTTGAAATTTATAAAATTTTTCTCGTAAAACAATTTTTCAGGAAAATCAGACAGTTAAAGTGCCACATGTGATACACGCTTGTGTAATTATGTCTGTTTCAAATCATGACTGACAATGCAGAAGATTTTCCCACAGTAAGTTACCACTTCTTTCTGTGGTAGACTGGTTGCTAACCAAGGCTACAGGACCCGGTCTGTCTTGCTATTTAAATCATAACTGGAGGGAGAAGAGGGATTTATATCTTTCCCACGTGTATTTGAGTGTAAGTAATGAACCCAACCAGAATTTGAACTCAGCTCTCCAATTTCTCATTCAGAGCTGATATCCATTACACTGTAATGCATATCCAGGAAAATAAGTTTCTCAAATCAACTGTTATCTCTCTTTCCAGTATACTGATGGCAGATTCCTTTCTAACCTTCTGTTCGAAGTCATGTGGAATGTCAACATCTTGATTATGTCATTATTTTGAAATTTATAAAATCTTTCTATTAAAACCGTTTTTTCAGGAAAATCGGTTTCTCAAGTCCAGTAGCTATTATTGATACTAATGGGGATCTCCTTCCTTACCTTTTGTTTGGGCCAGTATCATGGCGTTCTATATTAGAATATGGAGTATAGTATGCCGTGGCTAGTATGGAAAGTAAGCACTTTCACTATCTTATTATTTTCTCTACAAGTTACATGTGATATCCTTTTAGTTGTTGCTGCTCTTAAAGCTTCCTCAAGTGATGTAGTGTCTGTTATTTGGTACAGTTCTTTGTTTGCGATTCTATAGTGATAGTCAATATGGTTTGAAGAAGGATAGTTCTTATTAAAACCTGCAGGCTTCATTTGCTCAAAACCATTTTTAACCATTTATCTAAGAAATCAGTTTCTGTCTATATTTCTGCGATAAGCTATTGTAAGTATTTACACTATTTACATCGTTCAGACTGTTGTCCTCATCTTTATTGCCATATTCACAATGTTTCAGCTGTTGTACACTCTGACCTTCATCAGGTGATATATGTTGGAATTTCAAACAGAAGCCATTGCGGTAGATTGTTCTAATTCCTCATGCCATGCCGTTTTTGGATATCTCATTTTCAGTTAATTCTCTTTAGTAACTCAACTCTCCAAGTTTTTCTTCCCTCTGCATCCGTGTCCTGGGTAAGACAATAAACTACGTCCAACAGCAAGGCCTTTGATCAGGAGGCTTTGAGGAGTGTGGGACCACCTCTTAATTGCTGGTATTCTCAGGCCCACCTTGACTCAGGGTGGTAGCACCTGTTAGGGTCCCAGCTATGGGCAAATAGTTAACGCTCAAACTGGGGTCAAAATACTATGAAAGTGTAAAAATAGGTTTTAATGCCAGAAATACTTTGTAAAAAAATTATTACCAGCAATACATTTTTACTGGCAATACATTTTTGGACAAAAAAAAACAATACCAGTAATACATTTTTGAAAAAAAAAAAAAATTTAACTAACAATAAAAATTTTGTCAGCATTAAATAACCCATTGAGGTTGATATGCCATAAAACAAGATGAATCAAACCAAACTTCTGTTGAGGACAGTTCATGAACTCACAACTCTTTGGCTCAAGTCATTTCTAGGATTACTCAACCAATGCTTTTATTAATTTTTATTCAGTAAGTGAATTTTTTGACTTATAAATCTAATGTCTCAGTTCCTCATTTTTTTACCAGAGCTCATATTACAGTTTTCTTCAGCACTCTGTATTACTAGTTCCTATATTGTATTCATTTCTATGCTTGGCTGGAGGTTTCTGTGGCCTAGCATATGCAATGAGATATTCAAAAAAGAAGGCACATAGAATTAGAACAATTAGAACCCTTGTGGGTTCGGTTCAAAATTTCAATATATATCACCTCAAGAAGGTCGGAGTTTATAACGGCCAAAATGTTGTGAATATGGTAATAAAGATGAGGACAATAGCAGAAAGACAACAGTTGTATACAACTAAGATTTTAGATATTCCTGAATGAGTTTAGTGCTAGGAAAGTCTTGATCTGACGAGTCTATTTAAGAATATGTCTAAAGTTCAGTAACTGTTATAGCTCTTTCCACTGTTGATGGGAGTTTCCTTCCTAATCTTTTGTTTGAAGTAGTGTAGAACATCAACATCTTGATTATGTCATTATTTTCTCTTTGAGTTGCTTTCCAATTTTAGTTGCTGTTGAAAGTCTTCAAGTGATGTAGTTTCTTTTATTTGGTACAGTTCTTTGTTATTCTGTAGCACCAGTCAATGTTCTTCACTCACTCAAGGCCATTTTTAAAAATTTTTCTTTGTATAGAACTGACAGTTTAGATATTTCTGAATAAGTTTGGTGCCAGGCATTATGGTAGGTTAACTCTTCATTTTCTCTATAAAATCAATATTGCACTCAATTTGAAAGCCGCCGTTTGATATGATAAGTACTGACACCAAAAATTAGATTCATAGCTTTTACTAATTTTTGAGCATTTGGTTTTAAAGATCATCTGAGAAAATGTACAGAAATACATAACTTCTGCAGGTTTTCACTTACAAATTGACTTCAAGATTTTACTATTGCAAGAATTAATCCAAATAAAGTTGATAGTTTTATATTAGACTAGCAGCATGGCCCGGCGTTGCCCATGCTTGATTCAAAAATCGTATGACTTGTACAGCAATCGCTATCACTTGACTTAAAATATTTTTGCCCTTCCTTGCCTTTAAAGGAGTGTCCTTTGCCGTGCTGATGTTGCTATATGCCTTACTTCTTGCCTATCTCACACTGCAAATTTTTTCTAAGCTCTATACTAAATATTAAATCTGTTACGAAAAAAGAACTAAACAAAATGAACACAAAACGATCAGCTTTACAAAAATGACTCATATCTGGAAAAACTGAATGAAAAAAGAATGTTAACAACAAATACTTTTTCACACCCAACCCAGTTCTACGGAATCAGAATCAACGTTGAGTTTAAGCAAGCGGATGAGCCAATTGGAGTAAAGTGCCATGCAGATTTAAATTTTTCCCACTTGTGATGAATGCAGTTAATGATTTTTTTTGCATGTTAGCATGCTAGTTAACATTCATGTCAGTCAGCTGTTGGCTCTCATGCTGGTCAATAGAATCTTCCTGCCTATTCGTGGTGGCCAGCTATAGGCTCTCACTCTGGCCATTACAAAATGGCCACAAACTACATGAAAACTGCCGTGGGAGCATGAAAAAATCGATTATTTCTGCTATCAATGAGAGTTGGGAAATGAAAAGTTGGTCTTGGCCTTCCCGCTAACTTGGAGCATGTGCATGTAAATTTTGGTGCAAATCCATTGAAAATTGTGGCCGTGCATTCGTTAAACACACACACGCACATCCTGCCTTTTATAGATAGAGATGTAATGAATGGGAAATATATTCAAACTAGAATTCCAATTATGAATCTTCATAAACAAAATATATATTTTTTTTACTGTAAGTGAAAAGTATGTAAAAACTGTAAAAGATTACAAAAAATGGCTACTCAATAAATAAAATCTCATACCATTTGTTAGGTTATAATTAATCAAAACAAAAAATAGATTAAAAGTGCATATAATAAAATAATACTGATGGGCACAAATCATAAGACAAAATGTTTTAAATTTGCATTGTTTATAGAAAACTACTGCACTGTACGACATATTATGTCATAATATAGCTAAATTGTTCAGTATAATTTCCCTTTGAAGTAAATGAAGGTCTTATTTGATGGCACAATGATTTTGTAATAATATCCTGGTGTCATGCATCTTGTTCATATATAAATTGCAAAGCTTCAATAAATAATATATTTTATAAGGCTGTGCTATAAAGCTTCCACTGATCACTGGAATGAAATTCCAATGCTACGATTTTAAACTTAAAAACATAATCTTTAAACTTGTTTCTTGAAAAAATGGTAATGAGTTGTAAAAAAATATTTTATGTCTTTATTTATCATGTCAAACCTCAACTTTTAAATTAAGTGCAATACCACCATTCTAAAACCGACCTGCCCTACTATGCATGGCATCCATGTAAATGTCTTGATCTTGAAGCTATCTAAGAACATGACTCATTATTTAAGTTATATATGGATGTGCAAGTGGCGTAAAAGTTAGAACGGAAAGTGGAAACAGCAAACCAAGTTCATGTTTCACTCTATTCTACTGTGGGTTGCTTTTAGTTTCAGCATAAATGCCTTTGGGAAAGACATGAATTGTTTGTTTTCACCTAAGCTATAGCTAAATAGTTGGATAGGCAATTGCATTAAAAATATTTAGATTTTCTAAGAATTTGAAAGTGATAATAAAGGGAGCTAACCTGTAGTGAAAGAGATAATCAGTTACCCCGAAAAAAAGTTTGTGTTTTATGTGCAATCTGCTAAAGAAAAATTACCAAAAAGTAGTCAGCAAAAATCTACATCAATGACTAGAAGCTATGCTAATGTTCTTCCCTCCCCTGAATGGTGTGACCAATCAGAAAATTCTCTCGGTGAACAGAAGTCGTAGTTTTCCGCTTATAAAAGGAGATGATTTTTTTTGAGCTGTGAAATGAACACGTGTTGCTGTTGGCGAGAAGTGAAGGTTGGATTTGTGACCCCATTTTGTCGTTTCTACGGTGTGTGTTGGACTGTTATGTTGGACTATCGTTTGAACTGCAATTTGGCTACAAGTGTTGTGGCCGAGAAACAAGAAATCTATTGCAGTTGCTACTATCAGTTGACAGTCTTTTCTTAACCATTCAAAGCTCAACCCTGAACTTGAAACACTTACTAATCTGGGACTCTGATTGGCTAACTACTGTCCAATTAGGATCCCTTCTTGGGTCTGATTGGCTAACTACTGTCCAATTAGGATCCCTTCTTGGGTCTGATTGGCTAACTACTGTCCAATTAGGATCCCTTCTTGGGTCTGATTGGCTAACTACTGTCCAATTAGGATCCCTTCTTGGGTCTATGTGGTAAATTCAGTCTTGAAATTTCCTCTTTTGCAAGTAACAGTTGTAGTGACCACATGTTTATTGGAGCCACCCTTTCCGAAGTTAATGGAGTATAGAAGCCACGAGGCTGGAAATCCCACCTGCTGGTGACCAGGTATTAAACTCACAACTCTTTGGATCAAATCAGTGGATTAATTCAATCAACACTTTTATCCCCAAGGACACATGGCCCAGTGCATAAAGGGTTTCGGTTTGAGATTCCAACATATATCACCTGTAGAACGCTGCAGTGTACCATTGTGAATATGTGATATGTCCCAGAAAGGGATATATTTGTTCAAAGTAGCAAAGTGGTTTTGGACTACTGTAACCAAATAGGACAATCTAGCAGGTAACCGTAATGGACTGGTCCTCGTCGTAGTGGTCGGCAATAGGTGTAAGGCAATAGGCAACAACAATAGGCATAGTGAATAGGCATCATCCCTGTACCTCCACATCAGTCTGTATTTATGGATGACACCAGCCAATCATATTACTGTGAGAGGGAACCCAGGTGTATGCATATTCATTACATCAATATGACAATAAAGATGAGAACAACAGTCTGAACAATGTAAATAGTTACAATACCACATCTCAGAAATATAGACAGATGTTAAAAAGATATGTTGAATTTTAATTTTATAATCCTTCATAAATAGAAGACAAAAATCTAACTTTTACAGTGTGAAATTATTGAAAAATGCTAATTATTGTGAATTTTATTGCAAAAAGTTAATGTGATAATTAAATTGAATGAAATTAAATTGAATGAATTTAATGAATTTAATCTTGTATTTTACAACTGTTCCTTAAAATATGCCACAAAAATTTAAAAGCTAACATGATATTATACTGTTTTTACTTACATTTCTGCAATCTAGTGGAGCTGTTTTAAACTGCCAAATTCACTAAAATTTTATTTTTAAGAATTTTGTTATCTAAAGTTAATATTTTTCTCTTGACTGATGAACATAAGTATTGCTTTGGTCCATAAACTCCTTTAGTGAATTGTCATTGTTACGTTGATTTAATGATAGTCAATCTGACTAAGGAAGTATTTTCCACCTGCATCCTTGATAAAAGGGATAAGTCAATGACATGACATTGGTATGAGAAAAAATGTCAGTTACAAGATTATAGTATTGTTGTCCATTTTAATTGGTTTTGATTCTTGTCAGTGACAAAACTACACTCCTGTTTTTTTCTTGGGATAGGCAGATATTAAGATATAGGATTGTGGTTAGTTTAAACAAAGACAGAAAATAAGTCACAGTCATTCGAACTTGTTGCTTAACTTACGGTTATTGACCTTTGTGAAGATTTGCTTTACTTTTTTTTTTAATCCATTTTATTGCTGAATAATTCAATATATGATATTGAGACATTTGCTCAGCTGGTACATTTGATCACTTCGATCCAAGCCTTGCCTGGTTCTATGTTGTGTTTGGTATAGCTAGCGAGGATCAAATTGTTGTCAGGAATTGGTGAATTGATCAGGTCCAGACAAAGTGAAGCCACAAGTCATAGGATAAATTGTAATAAAGAAAAAAATTTATATACCGTGTCTTGTATGGAGCTGATGGTACGATATCAGTTCCTCAGGTCGAAATATATGTTCTTCATGCAGGACTATATTTGTCATGAGAGTTAATTAAACCCTTACCTTCTTCGAATATTTTGTGACACTTTGTTTATCGGGACCGAGTCTATACAAGGATGGAACACAGCACAAAGTTGGAGGTCATCTTCAGTAGCAGGAAGTGACATGAGTTTGATGAAGTGATTGTTTCTCACCTGGTGTCTGGTGGCTTCTCTCTCTGGTTGTTGCTTCTATCTTCTGTTTATATGGACCTTCATTCAAAGCTGTCATGGGTTCTGACATGGTTTGGGATTTTGGTGATTCCCTTAATTTTCACATAGAGTTCTTTGTTTGTTTGACTCTGGGATGTTAATCGCAATTGATTCTTATCTAAAGAAATTTCACCACTTTAGCAATTCACACTTTCTCTTCCCTTTTTTGACAAATGATAAAAAAAAAAACAATTCTCCAACTTTGCCTTTGCTTCCAAAAATCCTTAAATATCACTTTTCAACTGACTTTCCTTACTGGGTTATGGCCAGCAGATAATTCCATAACCTGGATTTTAAAAACAATAGTGTTTCCATTTCAGCTTTTACACTGCCTCTCTCCTCTTCTTTTGACAAGTGATAAGGAAAGAAAAACAATTCTTTAACCATGCCTCTTTTTATAGAAAACCTTAATCTTGCCTGACTTTTCCCTACCAGGTTTTGGCCGGCAGATAATTCCATAAAGTTGATTTTAAAAACAATAGTGTCTCTATTTCATTATTTACATTATTTGGACTATTGTCCTCATCTTTGTCGCCATATTTATTACAACGTTTCGGCCGTTGTACGCTCCGGCCTTCTTCAGGTGGTTGGAATGTCAAACTGAACCCTTTATTTAATATGGGAACCAGTAACAAAGGAGTGCCAGAGAAAAGCAATGATAACAACAAAGTTGCAATATGAGCTCTCGTAAAAAAAAAAACCAAAAAAAACTAAAAAACATGCAATGATAACAGCAAAATTGCAATATGAGCACTGGTAAAAATGGTTGCTGAAGACATTAGGTTTATAATACCCAGAAATTCATACCCGTATGTCCTCAAGGACACATGGCACAGTGGATCAAGCTGTTGGTTAGATCCAGTGACAGGACCAAAAGAGTGTGAGTGACAGGACCCAATGAGTGTGGAGAACTTTCAGAGGGAAATTAACAGGAGATAACTGATAACTGACATCTATTAAACATGGCACGTGGAACTAGAACAGTCTACCCCAGTGAGCGAAAATAAAGGGTTCAGTTTGACAAACCACCTGAAGAAGGGTTTCTCAATCTTTTCCAAACATTGTAATAAATAACATGGCAACAAAGATGAGGACAATAGTCCTAATAATGTCTTAATGAAATAGAGACACTATTGTTTTTTAAAATCCACTTTATGGAATTATCTGCTGACAAAACAAAAAAACAAGTCACTGTAATAAATATGGCAAATAAGTACAAATATACTAATTAAAATAATATTAATACAAACATCTTAGAAATATACAGATATGTCAGGTCTAAAAACATAATCATGTTTTTGGAGGAAAAATCAGGTGATTTTATCCTTCCCCAATCATCCATGTAAAAACAACCTTAGTTTAATAAAATCCTGTACTATTGATTGGATTCTACTAGAGTTTTACTAATTGTCATTTTACTGCTGAAATTTATTATAATTCCTAGATGTAATATTTTCAGAAGAATCACCTGTGTAAATTCTTCTGATGTCTAGCTTCCTAAGCCGCCAAATACAAGTCTCAAAGAAAAGAGCTCTGTCTGGAAATGTTCTTTTAAAGTCCTTTTGTGACGTATAAGGAAGGAGCACTGTGGGAAACTCACCACACATAGGGTTTTTATATTGGAGTAAGAATAGCGATAATCAAACCACTTATTTGATGTCTGATGGGAATGGATAGTGAAACAGGGGCCCATTGAATTTCATCAGGAGACAATGAAATGAAAATAATTTTTGTCGATTAAAAACCAAATAGGGATAGGAAATTTGGGAATTCACATGATTTTGAGCCATGAAACCTATGTCCTGAAATGGCACAGGGTAGTATAATCCAGGTTTATCTGTATCATTTATCTATTTTAAAAAGGCAAACTTTTAAAACTGAATAAAAACAGAATTTATTAAGGATCATTTTTAAATGTAACTTTTTTTAAACTGAATAAAAGTCAACAAGATAATCAGGATCATTTTCTTGTCTAAATCCAGTAAGTTTTTAAAATACTTTCCTAAAAGTAATCTTTTCTTTTCTATCATTTTTTTCTAAATGTAACATTTTTAAACCATTGAATAAAAAAGTAATTTCTTAAAATCATTTTTAAATTCTAACTTTTTAAAACTGAATAAAGTAATTTCAGTCAGCGTGAATGGATCATTTTAAAATTTAACAAACAAATTGAATAAAAAGTAATTTATTAAACCATCATTTTGAAAATGTAACTTTTTAAAACTGAATAAAAGTAAGACACTGGAGGGATCATTTTTAAAAGTGTAACTTTCTCCTGAAAACTGAATAAAACTTCTAGTAACCCTTTATGTAAGTGGCATTATTTTTAAAATGACAAAAACAAAAAAACAAAATAAAAACAAAAAATAATTTAATTAAAATAATTTTTAAAACATGAATATACTTTTAAAACTGGTCTAAAAACATAATTTATTAACAATTCAAGAACAGATTAAAATCAATGTAACAATTTAAAACATAGATTCTAAAGTTTCAGAAAGATATTATAGGCAGAGATTTTTTAAAAGTAACTTTTAAAATGGAGTGAATAAAAATAAGTTAAAGAAAAAGATCAAATTTAAAATGACAGCTGAAAAGTCTTTTAAAAAGGAGCACTTGAAAAAAACCGTCATTTATATTGAGAAGATTTTAAAAACCACTTACCTGTAACTTTTGGATACTGAAACAAAAGCAGAAAATTTAGCAAAGGAGAAAATTTTTAAAATGATAGGAAATTTTGGAGAACTGAATAAAGTCCTGAAATTTATTCAAAGGATCATTTTCTATTTTTAAAACTTTTTAAAACTGAATAAAAGTAATTTATTAAGGATCATTTTTAAAATGTAACTTTTAAAACTGAATAAAAAATAATTTATTAAGGATCATTTTTTAAAACATAACTTTTAAAACTGAATAAAAGTAATTTATTAAGGATCATTTTTAAAATGTAACTTTTAAAACTGAATAAAAGTAATTTATTAAGGATCATTTTTAAATGTAACTTTTAAAATTGAATAAAAGTAATTTATTAAGGATCATTTTTAAAATGTAACTTTTTAAAACTGAATAAAAGTAATTTATTAAGGATCATTTTTAAAATGTAACTTTTTAAAATTGAATAAAAGTAATTTATTAAGGATCATTTTTAAAATGTAACTTTTTAAAACTGAATAAAAGTAATTTATTAAGGATCATTTTTAAAACGTAACTTTTTAAAACTGAATAAAAGTAATTTATTAAGGATCATTTTTAAAACGTAACTTTTTAAAACTGAATAAAAGTAATTTATTAAGGATCATTTTTAAAACGTAACTTTTTAAAACTGAATAAAAGTAATTTATTAAGGATCATTTTTAAAACGTAACTTTTTAAAACTGAATAAAAGTAATTTATTAAGGATCATTTTTAAAACGTAACTTTTTTAAAACTGAATAAAAGTAATTTATTAAGGATCATTTTTAAAACGTAACTTTTAAAAACTGAATAAAAGTAATTTATTAAGGATCATTTTTTAAAACGTAACTTTTAAAAACTGAATAAAAGTAATTTATTAAGATCATTTTTTAAAACGTAACTTTTAAAAACTGAATAAAAGTAATTTATTAAGGATCATTTTTAAAACATAACTTTTAAAACTGAATAAAAGTAATTTATTAAGGATCATTTTTAAAACAAACTTTTTAAAACTGAATAAAAGTAATTTATTAAGGATCATTTTTAAATCGTAACTTTTTAAAACTGAATAAAAGTAATTTATTAAGGATCATTTTTAAAATGTAACTTTTTAAAACTGAATAAAAGTAATTTATTAAGGATCATTTTTAAAATGTAACTTTTTAAAATTGAATAAAAGTAATTTATTAAGGATCATTTTTAAAACATGACTATTTTTAGTTTAAAAATTTATTGAAAATTGTGTACAATTCTCCTCAAATATTCAGTTGGAGATTGTTGTGAAAAGCAAGAAAAAATCTGCAAAATTCTTTCATCTTTCTTCATATATTTCTTCAATTTATGGAGAGGGGAATTGGTCACTGACTTATGGAGATGCTTGTTTACTTCCTTGATAAGTGCTCCAAACTTTGTAGCAATCCTTGCATTGCACTTAGAGCCTTGGTCACATGTGCAAATTTTTTATTTTCCTCTTTGACTAAGAATTTCCATTTTCAGTATGAAAAGTTTGAAAATTAAACACAAGTCAGACATATTGGCAGTTGTAACTTATAAATTACTAAGAACTTTCAAAATCTCTATGACTCTACAAACCGATCTAAGACATGTGCACACTATGACAGTGTTATGGTCCAGGTCCTTGTACCACGGTGATGGTCCAATAAAGAAGAACTTGAACACGGATATGGAATAACACAGATATATTACAAACAGGAATATATACAGAGAAGTAGAAGTGTTAGTATAAACAATCAGGTTTAGTAGAGAGAACAATGTAGTCTTGACCAGTATCACTATTCCAATGTCTTGTAGTAATTGTCTGAACATGACTTTGTTTCAGACTGCCTCTGACTCGACTCTTGACTCGACTGACTGACTTGCTTGCTCTGACTGACTGACAGACTCCTGACGGACTTCTGACGGACCTCACTCCAGACTTCAGACTGAACTCCCTGCTTCCTCTTGAGGTGCAGTATTTATTACGTATGGAATAGTCCATTGTTATTATGGGTAAGGACCCATAACGGACAGCCAACAAGGTTGGCTGGTGTTGAGTTGGCAGTGTTGAGTCTGTGGTGATGAAATGTCCCTGGCATATGTTCTATTTTCATAGATTCTTTTCTCATACTTCTCGCCTGTGGAAATATCATCTGCTTTCACATTTTCCTGCCACCTACGATTTAAATGCAATGCCAGTTGCCATCTTCTGTCTTTCTGAAACCTGTTCTTTATTGTCCTTTGCCTTCAATAAAGTTTTCTCATTCAATTTCACCCCCAGTAATCCCTTGTGAGGTTTCATTGCCTTGCTTTGGGTGAAATGATTAAAAAGCAAAAAATACCTAACAACCTGGTGCAAATGGATGGCAGAACTGGTACTGAAAGGGAGAGTAAGGGAACAGACATTGCTTAGAGTTATGGAAAGCTATGGAGGGCTATGATCATCCATGTTCTGAAGAAACATGGTATATAAAAGTAGTTACAACAAACTTGATGCCATAAAAAAATTTTCTTTTGGGATTAATTAATATTGGATATTAGAATAATCCAGAACTTATACTTATGTCTTAGTGGCTTTATTGCCTTGCTTGGAGTGAATGATAAAAAACACTTGAATATGGACAGAAAAGGAATTCAATAAATAAACAAAAATAGAAAGATAAGGATGTTTCTTCTCACCGGACTTATTCAACTGCAACAGTGAGGCAATTCTGAGAGAATTATTGGTGGCCACAATCTTAACAACATAAGATATGCAGATGGCGCAGTGTTAATAGCAGACATGGAAAGAGAACTACAAAATCTTCTACAGAAAGTTGTGAAGGAAATGAAGAAGAAAGGATTAAGCATCAATTGCAAGAAGATAGAAATCATGGTTGTCAGCCCAACATGCATATTACAAACAAGTACAATAACTTACATATCTGGGAGGAGTCTTAACAGAGGGCAGAAAGTGTGTCACTGAAATCAGAAGGTGTATTGGGATAGCAAAAGATGCCTTCCAAAAGCTAAGCAAAGTATGAAGAAACAGGAAAATTTTGTTAGCGTCAAAGAAAAGAGTACTGAACTGTTATGTAATATCAGTGCTTCTATCTGGCAGTAAGTGCTGGACAATCTCCTCACGGATGAAGAAGAAACTTGAAGCAATAAAAGTGTGTTGCTCTATAGAAGGATGCAGAGAATGCCATGGATCGAGCAATGGTAAAGTTTTAAAGATAATGGAAAAAAAAAAAAACTTAACATCAGAAAGAGATGAATTTTCTGGGGAATATAATGAGGAAAAAGGACTTGGAAAATTTGATACTCACAAGATAGATTGAAGGCAAGAGGGCCAGAGGAAAGCAACACATAACTGACCTAGTTAGCTTGTGTACATAAATGGCAGAACAGGGATTAGGAATGATAACAAAAAGTGAAAATTTATTAAGAGCTAGAAAGGATAAGAAATTGTGGAGAGCCATGACCGCCAAGGTGCTGAATGGACATAGCACATAGCATTCTAATTAACTGTTATATCTGCAGCTAAGAAAGTTGTTTGACTATGTCATAATAGACAATTTTTCTCTCCAGAATGTTATATATTTATGTCTACCATTTGTCCTTGCTTTGAATATTCAAAGAAGAATCTGCAATATTGTTGATCCTGACCTGGCATCTTGGCTTCAGTCCCCTTCCCACTGCCATAGCTTCCTTGTGCCTTTTCTATAAATACTTTTATGGTAATTGTTCTGGTGAACTTTCCGCTGTTACTTAGACTTTATGAATTTAAGTGCAGTAGTATATTGGAATCGTGGAGTAATGGATTGCAGCTCGGACTGAGGAATTGGAGAGCCGAGTTTGAATTCCAGATGAATCCATTACATTCACTTACGTCCTAATACCCTTGGGAAAGGTATGAATCATCTTCTTCTCCCTCCAGCTTTGCAGGACAGGCTGGGTTCTATAGCCTTGGATGGCAACTGGTCTACTGCAGAAAGAAATGGCAACCTACTGCAGGAAAAATCTATCTCGTCAGTCATGTATGAAATGATACATGATTGCCTAAGTGTGTATCACTATATTGGTGGCAAGATCTCATCATTTTACAGTTTAAATGGATACATGTAACTATAAGTTCATTACTAACAGTTTCTTCCACTGCACTTGCTTGTGGAAATCTCTTCTGGCTTCTTGATTCCCAGTTAAGTTTGGTCTTCAAAATTTAAAATGCAATGTCAATCGTTATCTTCTGTCTTCTTGTTTTTTTTTTATTGTATTCTCTCCTTCATAGTTTTTCTGATATTCTATATTTCTCTGTAATCCCTTGTGTCTTAGCTTTGTTGCCTTGCCTGGGGTGAAATGATTAAAAAAAAACATAGAAGAAGAATGTAAAAATTGTTTTATGCAGTTTGTTTTTGTCTCATTGTTATGTAACTGATGTTTGCACCCCCTCCATAGATTTTGTGTCAAAGAAATAAAGCTGAGGCAATTTGTGAATGTCTGTTGGCAGATTGCAAGCATAATGCTGATAAGTTAATTCACAAAATATTCTCTGACACACAATCTAGTTTGACCTTTGTGTATATTCTGAGATCCACTCATGTGCTGAATGAAGAGAAAGACTGCAGTTTAATTCCCCAAATACTATTTTATTTTGTTTTTTGTCTGTTTATTTTCATACATCTCAAGGACAGTTAGATCTATGGAAACCAAATTTTCTCTGCTTACTAATTGTGTCATCAGTTTCTTGCTGGGTAGGGGTGTAGTTACCATTTTATGCTGTGTGGTTACCACTTATTGAGGTGATGTATTTAGTGAAAGTGATATTTTTTATATATGAGAATTATATAGTTATTGTCATGGGAACTTACCCATAATAATAATAATGGACTATTCCTGACATTATAAATACTGCGCCTTTCAAGAGGTATCAGGATATTGTAAAACGAGGAGAGATAATTGAGAGCATATTGTAAGGATATTGGAATAGTGATACTTGTCGAGACAACATAGTTCGCTCTAACCAAATCTGATGGTCATTACTAATACTTCTACTTCTTTGCATTATATTTCTGTTGTAATATATCTTTGTATTCCATACCTGTGTTCGTGTTATTCTTTCATTTGTTCTAACCTTGGACCATCACCCGTGGTACAAGGAACTTGGACTATAACAGTTATACTTATAGTTTTATTAATATGATTGCTTGAGTTGTTTTCTAGAACAGGAAGTGGGAATGAAATTATAAACATTGGGAAAAAATTAACAAACCTAGCTAAAAAAAACCAGGAAAAACCCTGATGTGTCAAAAGGATGTCTTTTTTTGTTTCTCTTGACACTGCTATTACTGTAAAATCCCTCTTTTTGCAGGCACGTTTGAAAAACTTTGCCAAATTATCTTTGTGAATGAAAAATCTAACAAATAAATAGTGTTTGTATATAGCCCTGCTGAAGCACATACTATGCAACTAAGGAAAGGATTGTTCCCTTTGACTTTGAAAGGATCATTCCCATTGAAAGGATCATTCCCATTTACTTTGAAAGAATTATTCCCATTGAAAGGATAGTTCCCTTTGAATTTGAAAGGATCGTTCCCATTTACTTTGAAAGGATTGTTCCCATTGAAAGGATCATTCCCATTGAAAGGATCATTCGCATTGACTTTGAAAGAATTATTCCCATTGATAGGATAGTTCCCTTTGACTTTGAAAGGATCATTCTCATTGACTTTGAAAGGATCGTTCCCATTGAAAAGATCATTCCCGTTGACTTTGAAAGAATTATTCCCATTGAAAGGATAGTTCCCTTTGACTTTGAAAGAATCATTCCCATTGAAAGGATCATTCCCTTTGACTTTGAAAGGATTGTTTCTTTCGACTTTGATACGATCATTCCCATTGACTCAATGATTCCAATTAGGTTGATGACTTTTTTAACATTTTTGAAAAATGGGGTTAGAGAAAAAAGTATAAATTCAGATGCTTGCAGCCTATTTTAATGAATTTATGTAGTGTGAGCATATGAAAAAAATATTTGTAAAATGCATTTTTCAAAATTTATAGTTACAATACTATACTTGCAATATTGTTTTTTGCATATATTTTCTTTAATCTTTTACTAATAAGAATCCAGTTTCCAATTTGCCTGAATGTGCAAGAACTTTAAACATATCACATGGTCAAATGGTTCAAAAAATTGGAATTTGGTTCCAGAAAGAAATATTTATGCATGACCAGTTGTATGTTGCATGCTCAAGAGTAAGAAATTGTAAGAGTTTATTTTTCACTATTAAAAAGGAAAAAAAAAAATTTTCTTAAAAAATATTGTTACCATTAATAGAATTAAAGAAATTATTAAACTGCAAAAGTATTTTTCCAAACAAATCAGCTTATTCAAATTTCATTGATTGATTTGAGAAACTGAACAAATCATAAAGTTTGTAAATCTCGACAAAAGATGTTAGTGATAACTTAAACAATACTCTGAGGATTTAAATACATGTTAACGTGTTGGAAAACCTTTTGTATTTCACAGACATTTTTATAAATTTATGAATAAAAAGAAATTATCTTTATAATTATTTCTTTATAAAATGTCAAATAATAAATATTGCATTGGAGTTGGTTCACATATTTTTATAATTTTGTAAATATATAATTATTCTCATAAATAAATGATTGAATATTTTTTTATTGTCTATTATCAAGAAAAAATATAAGTTCAGTTTAAATACTTGGGTTTTACTAAAACTGTAAAAATAGCTTTATAAAACAAATAAAAATTATTATTTACATTATTCGGACTATTATCCTCATCTTTGTCACCATATTTATTACAACATTTCGGCCGTTGTACGCTCCGGCCTTCTTCAGGTAGTTGGAATGTTGGACTGAACCCTTCATTTTGCTCACTGGGGTAGACTGTTCTAGTTCCATGTGCCATGTTTAATGGATGTCAGTTATCAGTTATCTCCTGTTAATTCCCCTCTAAGTTTTCCACTGCCTTAACAAGGTATTGAACTCACACTCTTTGTGTCCTGTCACTAACTAACACCTTTATCCACTGTGCCATGTGACCTGGAGAGGAACTAACAGGAGATAATTGATAACTGACATCCATTAAAACATGGCACATGGAACTAGAACAGTCTACCCCAGGGAGCGAAATAAAAGGTTCAATTTGACATTCCAACTAGCTGAAGAAGGCCTGAGCATACAATGGCTGTAACATTGTAATAAATATGGTGAAAAGATGAGGACAATAGTCCAAATAATGTAAATAGTGTACATAATACACCATCTCAGAAATATAGACAGATACTGAAGGATCGGATAAATAGGCAACAAAGATGAGGACAATAGTCCAAATAATGTAAATAGTGTAAATAGCATTCAAATAACAGATAGTAAAGGATCAGATAAATATGGCGACAAAGATGAGGACAATAGTCTGAATAATGTAAATAGTGTACATAATACACCATCTCAGAAATATAGACAGATACTGAAGGATCGGTTAAATATAGCAACAAAGATGAGGACAATAGTCCAATAATGTAAATAGTTAATACATAATACACCATCTCAGAAATATAGACAGATACTGGAGGATCGGATAAATATAAATCTGAGGACAATAGTCCGAATAATGTAAATAGTGTACATAATACACCATCTCAGAAATATAGACAGATACTGAAGGATCGGATAAATATAGCAACAAAGATGAGGATAATAGTCTGAATAATGTAAATAGTGTACATAATACCTCATCTTAGAACTATAGACAGATACTGAAGGATCGGATAAATATGGCAACAAAGATGAGGACAATAGTCCGAATAATGTAAATAGTGTACAAAGATGAAATATCGGACAAGGATCAGATAAATATGGCGACAAAGATGAGGACAATAGTCTGAATAATGTAAATAGTGTACATAATACCCCATCTCAGAAATATAGACAGATACTGAAGGATCGGTTAAATATAGCAACAAAAATGAGGACAATAGTCCGAATAATGTAAATAATTGTACATAATACACCATCTCAAAAATATAATAAAGATCAGATAAATATATGGCGACAAAGATGAGGACAATAGTCCGAATAATGTAAATAATGTACATAATACACCATCTCAGAACTATAGACTACTGAAGGAAAAATATAGACAAAGATGAGGATAATAGTCTGAATAATGTAAATAGTGTATAATACCTCATCTTAGAACTATAGACAGATACTGAAGGATCGGATAAATATGGCAACAAAGATGAGGACAATAGTCCGAATAATGTAAATAGTGTACATAATAGCCCATCTCAGAAATATCGACAGATACTGAAGGATCAGATAAATATGGCGACAAAGATGAGGACAATAGTCTGAATAATGTAAATAGTGTACATAATACCTCATCTTAGAACTATAGACAGATACTGAAGGATCGGATAAATATGGCAACAAAGATGAGGACAATAGTCCGAATAATGTAAATAGACATAATAGCCCATCTCAGAAATATCGAATACTGAAGGATCAGATAAATATGGCGACAAAGATGAGGACAATAGTCTGAATAATGTAAATAGTGTACATAATACCCCATCTCAGAAATATAGACAGATACTGAAGGATCGGTTAAATATAGCAACAAAAATGAGGACAATAGTCCGAATAATGTAAATAGTGTACATAATACACCATCTCAGAACTATAGACAGATACTGAAGGATCAGATAAATATGGCGACAAAGATGAGGACAATAGTCCGAATAATGTAAATAGTGTACATAATACACCATCTCAGAAATATAGACAGATACTGAAGGATCAGATAAATATAGCAACAAAGATGAGGATAATAGTCTGAATAATGTAAATAGTGTACATAATACCTCATCTCAGAAATATCGACAGATACTGAAGGATCAGAAAATATAGCGACAAAGATGAGGACAATAGTCCGAATAATGTAAATAGTGTAATAATACACCATCTCAGGACAGATACTGAAGGATCAAAAATATGGCGACAAAGATGAACAATAGTCCATTGAAATAGGACAATACACCATCTCAGAACTAATGAAGGATCAGATAAATATGGCGACAAAGATGAGGACAATAGTCCGAATAATGTAAATAGTGTACATAATACCTCATCTTAGAACTATATACTGAAGGATCGGATAAATATGGCAACAAAGATGAGGATAATAGTCTGAATAATGTAAATAGTGTACATAATAGCCCATCTCAGAAATATCGACAGATACTGAAGGATCGGATAAATATAGCAACAAAAATGAGGACAATAGTCCGAATAATGTAAATAGTGTACATAATACACCATCTCAGAACTATAGACAGATACTGAAGGATCAGATAAATATGTAAGGACAATAGTCCGAATAATGTAAAAGTGTACATAATACCCCATCTCAGAAATATAGACAGATACTGAAGGATCGGATAAATATAGCAACAAAGATGAGGACAATAGTCTGAATAATGTAAATAGTGTACATAATAGCCCATCTCAGAAATATAGAGATACTGAAGGATAAATAATCAATAGTCCGTAATGTAAAAAGAAATATAGACAGATACTGAAGGATCCCCTTGAGGACAATAGTCTGAATAATGTAAATAGTGTACATAATACCCCATCTTAGAAATATAGACAGTAATAATCATGTCAAAAGAACTACCATCCCCTTGACAGACTGTTCATTTGCAGGTACATTCGCTAAATTTTGCTCACTATTGTACATATAACTATAACTGTGTACTGTGTGCCTTCAGAATGTAGGTGATCATGGCTCTCCACAATTTCCTGTCTATTGTAGCTTTTAGTAAATTTTGCTTTTCACTATCTCTCTTCTTACTTCTAATTCTCTCAGAATTGCCTCATTGTAAAAATTGATTTATTTTGTACAGCTTATAAACTCTTTAAAGCCAGAAAATATTTTTAGAAGAATTTTTTTTTGAGATAGTAATGATTTAGTGATACAAGTTTTACAAATTAACCCATAGATGGTGATGGAGAAGACGTATTTTAATACCTCTCCTAATGGTATTTGCACATAAGTGAATATAATGAACAAAACTGGAATTGGAACTCAGCTCTCTGATTAACAAATCTGAGCCATTATCTGTTACACCACCTGCACATCCAAGCTTTCAGCATCTGGTATTGTCAAGTTGTCAACCATTATGGTGCTGACCAGGCTCAATGTTGCTTAACTTTGGTGATTGTATGGGAACTGGTGTTTTAATGTGACGTATCTGTAAGCCTGTAATATTTCCTGATTTCATTTTTTCTCTGTATGCAAGCTGTTTGCTGCTAGTATGGGTTATGGATTATTCACAGGTATATCAAATGGCAGGAGACGCAATGGAGTAATGTATAGCGGCTTGGATTGAGGAATCGGAGGGCTGAGTTCAAATTCCAGCTGAAGCCGTTACATTCACTTATGTACTAATACCCTTGGGAAAGGTATGAATCCTCTTCTTCTCCTACTAGCTATGGTTAAATAGCAGGATAGAGCAGGTTCTATAGCCTTGTATGGCAACTTGTCCAACGCAGAAAGAAATAGCAACCTACTGCGGGAATAATATCTGCCTCGTCAGTTATGTATTGAAAGATACATGATCACCTAAGAGTGTATCATGCATGGCATATCACTGATTGATATCAACCTTACCTAACAGTTCTTTGTGATGTACTTTATCAAATGATTTCACATAATCTATATAATATAGGTGTGCATCCGTTTGCATTTGTATTGCTCTTTCCTATATTCTGAGTATAAATATTTCGTTCCTTAGCAAATCTAAATAGGAAAGAATAATAGAAAATAAATAGAGAGAAAAATAAAATATAAAAATGTCTTCGTTCATAAATCCAGAATCTATAAAGAATCTATAAAAAAAAAAGGCTGTAAAAACAAGTTACGTAATGATAGATTGATTTTGTTTCATGGCATATCAACACCTCTAGGAATTATTTAATGCTGAAATCTAAATATCCTACATGCAATTTTATACTTTCAACTACAGATTGTTTGTACATAATTCTATAGAGTAAAGGTATATTTTTTAGATATATAATTTGTAGATCATAATAAACCAAGCCAAGACTGTTATGAGATATAAAATGTGGAATTAATAACATTTCAAACCAGTTCATTATCAAATGTGCAATAAAAGCTTAGATATAAAAAGTAGGCAGATAAAAAAAATAGACTAGGTTGAGATAGAAATAAAGAAAAAGAGATACGAACAAACATAACTTGATAAAAACATATGATATCTAGTAATAATATACTATTAAATGATATTTATTGTAAATATAGATCTAGTATGCATATATCTCAAACACTTAATGTGCTTGAACAATTTCAATTAAGTTATGCAGATGACACACCTTGACATATATATATATATATATATATATATATATATATATATATATATATATATATATATATATATATATATATATATATATATATATATATATAGGTGCATACCTTCATTGTGGTGTAATGGGCACCTTAACAAGTTTGTCATGCTAGATCAGTTACTACTAAAAGTGAGTTCGATCCTCACTGGGTGCCCCATGCTTTTTGGTTTAGTGCCACATCTAAGCTACGATTGGAAAAATCTAGGGCTCTCAAGGTGGTGTAATGGTTAGCAAGCTTGTCTCGCTAGAACAATTACGACTGAGTAGTGAGTTCGATTCTCACTGGGTATCCTATACTTTCGGTTTTGTGCCACATCTAAGCTACGCTTGGAAAATCACTATATATATATATATATAACAGATTTGACAGCTGTATTTAAAAATTTTGTTTTGAATGCATAGTAGTCTTTCTCTTATACTGGCTGCCAACCAAGGCCAAGCTGCCATGCTATTTGCCCACTTGTGCAATTATGAACTACATTTGGAGAAAATGGAAACAATATGTAATCTATGTAATGAGTTTGAGTAAATTGGTGACAAAACAAGGTTTAGTAGAGATAATAAAAAAAGAAGACTATATTAAAAATGTTGTTCATATCCTTGATTGATGTTTTATTTATCAACATTTTATAGTTTCTCTTTAGAAATGGAAAGCAACAAAACACCAACTAAAGCTGATGGCTCAAAGGCAGCTCCGTTGCATTACAATACACCATGTATTTTAAGTGAGTCAATCAGCAAATTCACTGGATTTGAGACTTACATGAAACTCGATAATCTTCAGCCCTGTGGCTCATTTAAGATCCGTGGAATTGGATACTTCTGTCAGAAGGTAAGTTTCTATATTTTAATATTACATGTACACCACCAATTTCCAGCAACTGATGGTTCAGTAGAGTGGTGTATTTGGTCTAAAAATATTGGTTGCCCAAAGACAAAGAGGACCCAACCACAACTACAATGCTATCATTTAATTTTCATATTTTGATATTTTAAAGTAGTTTACTGCACAATTTGCACATTAACAGATAGTTCAAAAGCATAATAGAGCATTGCATGCAGTCCGCCATATTAAGAGCAATCATTTGTGTTCTCTAGATGATGTGCCAATAATTGCTTCTGCATCCAATTCATCTAACAATTCATTTTCATTGGATAGCAACGTGTATGATTTCAAATTCTCCTCAGGCAGCGAATGTCTTAATCTTGTCTTTATGATCTTTATCTTTTTAAAATGACCTCTCACATCAGTATTGAGTAACAGATAGTGTGCAAATGACTTATTCCTTTTTATTATTAAAACAGTTATTTGTGTTTGTTTCTTTATTGCATTTTTATTTGATATAAGGGGCCCACTCCATCACATCAGAATTGACTATAGTGCGTAGATGACTTGATTCTTATTCCTTTTTATTATTAAAATAGTTGTTGGCTTTTTTTTCTTTATTGTGTTTTTATTTGATGTAGGGGGTCCACTCCATCAGGGGCCCACATGCCATTGGACAAGCAGGTAATTTGCTGTTTAAGCTCTGTGCTAAGTATCTAATAAAAATTTCCAGGATAGTTATTTTTAGGTGTAAATGTACATGCTTAATTCGAAAATAACAAAGAAATTTTGGTAAAATCTTCCATTTTGGAGTTATCTACAATAGAAGTTTGGACTCACTTGTGTTGTGGCAGCCATTACTGTCATTGTTTGCATATATTAACTGTGGATTTAGCATTCACTTGTATTGATGATTGCATGTGCAATGAGTCCTCACTTGCACAGTAATAGAGACAAGTAAGTGCAGTAAAAAGGCTGTTAACAAGGTAATCTTCTACGTGAATCTAATCAGTGAAAGCGGTGAATGTATACAAACAACTCCAGTAGTGGCTGCCGTACCGTAACGCAAATGAATTTGAAGTTTTATTGCTGATAACTCCAAAATGGTAGATTTTATCAAAATTTCTTTGTTATTCTTGAATTAATCATGTACATTTATACCTAAATATGACTATTCAGGAAATTTTTATTAGATACTTAGCATGGGGCTTAAAAAGCAAATTACCTGTGGAAACTAGCACCCTGGCCTGTCTGCCACTGGTTTGGTACCTTTTTTAATCTGGACAAGATTACAAGCAAGCATTTGAATTCATGCGATTACCAGACTAAATCTATTGGTCAGCTGTAATTGTTGTTTAATGTGCTGTGCAATCATTTGTTTACAATGACTTAAGTTGGTTCAGCTCTCTCAACTTGTCAATGCTTCAATATAAGTTTCATAACATTCGATGATGCTGTAGAGATATGAGAGATTCATAATCAGTGGGTCAGAAAATAGATAATTTGGTAAGGTTCTCGAACCAAGTAGGTGGGAAAATTTGTGGTTTACTTACATGTAGTTTATTCTCGGAGAAACAGTTCCTCGCTTAATACATAGAGCAAAATGATCCCTCGCTTTATGTCCAGTAGATACATTAAAATGATGACATATTTTGCTAAGTTCTTACTAATATTAATTCACTGGGCAGTGGTGGTGCTGGGTGTGGCACACGAACACTTGTTTACACTGGCATAGTTAATGCAGTTCTCTGAATTTAATAATCATTTCATATAAGTTTCTAGTGGTTGATGATGCTGTGGGTTATTGGTTCTCAACCTTTTTAGTCTTACACCCTTTTCACCATAAGTTGGAATGTCATTCTCCTCTTTGCAAGATTTTCAGAGACAAAAGGTGCATTCCAAATAATATGCAAATATTATGTGCTTTGAGAACATGGCTTGGGTTACCTAAAAGTCTAAGCAGTGCTGCGCTGTATGGTAACACAAATATGCTAAAGCTACTCAAAGAGGAGTTCCTAGTAAGCCTTTTAGTCAAAACAAATTTTGATTATATTTTGTTTACTATTTAAAGAAAATGGGTTCCTCCTGTTTTTATTCACTTTTAAGGCAAACAAATGTCTTTTCTTTACTTTTCAAAAACACAAAATACATAAATGTTTTTGTTTGCTTTTAGGTGAAACAATTTTTTTGTGTATATTTTTATGTTTCCTTGGGTGGAGGGAATTGTTTTTTTTTTTTTAGAATTTCTTGTTTTTGTTCACATTTAGGCAAGATAATTGAATTGGAATCAATTGTGTTGTGGCAGCCATTACTGTCATTGTTTACTTTTAGGGAAAAATTAATTTTGCTTGTTTATTTTTGTTTGTTTAAACTTTGTTCATTTTTTTTGTTTACTTTTAGGCAAAAAAGAATTTTTTATATATTTTTTAGGGTGTCAGAAAAAAGAAAAATTTTGTTTACTTTTAGGTAAAGTGAATTTTATTTTTGTTTACTTTTAGGAGCTAAATAGTTGTTTGTTATGAATAATCAAGAGTGGTCTCCCCTCGTTTCATTACTCTCCTCTTGGAACTTGTTTTTTTGTTTTTACTTTGGGGGTGGGAATCTTTTTGTTTTTGTTCACTTTTAGGGGATAAATTTACTTTATGTTTTTCATTTCTAGTTAGGGGGAATAAATTTGTATTATGTTTTGTTTACTTAGAGGGGTAGATACTTTGTTTACTTTTAAGGGATAGATTTGTTTTTATATTTTTGTTTACTTTTAGGGGAATAAATTTACTTTGTTTACTTTTAGGGAGTTTGCTTTGTCTTTGCTCATTTTCAGGAATGACTAATTTGCATTGGTTTTGTATGTATTTTAGGGATGAAATTGCTTTGTTTTTGGTTACTTCTAAGTAGAACAATTCTTTTGTTTACATTTAAGAAAGAAAAATGTTGTTTATTACATTTTTATTTCTATTTTCTTAGGAAATAAGAAATTTGGGTTAGGGTTTTGTTCACTTGTTGGGGAGAGAAATTTTAGGCAAAATAAATTTTGTTTACTTTTAGTGTAAAATTAATTTTGCTTATATTTTTGTTTACTTTTGGGCAAAACAAACTTTGTTCATTATTTTTGTTTACTTTTAGGCAAAAAAGAATTTTTTATATATTTTTTCAGGGTGGCAGAAAAAAGAAGAATTTTGTTTACTTTTAGGTAAAGTAAATTTTGTTTTTGTTTACTTTTAGGGGCAAAATAGTTGTTTTTTATGAATAATCAAGAGTGCTCTCCCCTTGTTTCATTACTCTCCTCTTTGAGAGAGCTATTTCTGTTTACTGGGACTTTAAAAGGACACTATACACGAACCTTGTATTCTCAGTTGAATAAAGCTTTCTTAAAGCCTACGCCTGCATACTCTTGTCATTACAGTGTTTATGTTTTTGTTTACTTTTAGGGAAAAATGAATTTTGTTTGTTTTCTGTTAATGTTTAGAGTAAATGAATTTTGTTTATGTTTATCTGTTATCTTTTAGGGAAAATTAATTTTTTTAATGTTTTCTTTTTACATTTAGGCAAAAGAAAATGGTGCCAAAAAGTTTGCTTGTTCCTCTGGAGGAAATGCAGGATTGGCTGCTGCTTATGCAGCTCGTAAACTCAATATGCCAATCCTGATTGTGTTGCCAAAGTCAGCTCCATCTTTTGTAGCAGATATCCTGAAGAGTGAGGTTCGTATTTTAATTGATTGTGGAAGAATAATTTGATTTTTATTGGAAGAATGGCTAAACTAGTGATTTTTTTTTTTTTAATTTCCAAAATTAAAAAGCATAATAAATAATTAAATATTCCAAGTAATGTTTTATTGCCACACCAACTTTATTATTAGTCTTGACCAATTTCTTTTTCTTCTTTTTTATCATTTTTTAGACCTATTCTTCTTCGACTGTTAAATTCATCAAAATACTCTTAGATTATTTACATCACAGCTGGACTAATTTCCACATCTTTATTGCTGTTATCAAAACAATCTGGACTACAGATGTCTGTTGATCTGGATAACCTTCAGAAAATTTCAAACTGAACCCTTTTTTTAATCAATGAGAAGTAGATTGTTCTCGTTTCAAGATTTTTCTCGTTTCACTGCTCATGTCTAGGGATGTCTCATCTTATTCTTATTTAGTATTGCTCAGTTATTGCTTGTCCTGTTTCATCTGAGTCCGAGTTCAGGGTTGGGCAAACTGTGGCTTCATGCAGACTGACTGATGGTTTTATTTGAATAGCAATCATTATTTTTTCTAAGTATGGTAATAAAATAAGCACACCTTATCTCACCTGTTGCTTGTAATTATCCATCACTATAAAATACACGTTTTTCAGCGCTAAAGTGGAATTAGTAAAAAAAAACCTTCATAAACTTCTCCTTAGAGTTGTTAGTAAATTACAATAGCCATTAATAGATTCTGATATTTATTTTTTGGGACAGGGTGGGCTCCATGTTGTGCAAAATTTAAAAGACGAATAAATACAGCAAAGATGCAAACCATCTTATTATTATTCTGCTTGTCTCTCTCTTAGCATGACCATTACACCCTGCCAATACCTCATAAATATTCCACTTTGATTGCATGGAAAGATGGAGAAGATATATCATAAACACTACTTGGTTTCAGTGAGAAAAAGAAAGAAAACAAAATTCAAATAGGAAAACCAGAAAATTTTCATGTCTCGTACTAGTCATATTATAATTCTACCTGTCCCTCCCTTAGTTAGCATGACCATTACACCCTGCCAAATACTTAATAAATAATCGACTTTTGTTTTGATCTCATGGATGGCTTGGTTTATTTTGTTTTATGGCATATTAACCTAAATGCGTTATTTAATGCCGACAACATTTTTAGGATAGTTTCGTATGAATAGAATATGTATTCTTTAGATTAGTTTGATTTATTTTGTTTTATGGCATATCAACCTCAATGGATTAATTAATGCTGACAAAATTTTTTATTGCTGGTAATATTTTGTTTTGTCAAAAATCTGTTTATGTTAATATTTTTCCTTCAAAATTGTATTGCTGGTAATAATTTTTTTCAAAAAACTATTGCTAGTAATTGGTAATACTTAACTATTTGCCCATAGCTGGGACCCTAACAGGTGCTACCACCCCAGGTCAGGGTGGACCTGGGAACACCAGCAATTAAGAGGTGGTTCCACTCTCCTCAAAACCTCCTGATCAGAGACCTTGCTGCTGGATGTAGTTTATCGTCTTACCCAGGATGCGGATGTAGTTTAATGTCTTACCCAGGATGATGATCTCATGGAATGATAGAAAGGACAAATCAGATATTACTTGGTTTCAGTGAGAAAATGAAAGAAAGAAAGAAAAGAAGATAGAAGTATTTAACGTCTGCTACAGTGAAATGAAAAAATCTGTCAATTTCAAAACTTTTCATTTGTATCCCCTTACTTCTTTAAATAATGACCAGCATTCATATTTATGATTGTTATTGCAATATTTGAGAATATGAAAGACATGATCGTTGTTGTTCATGATGACGGTTGTCTTTGAATATAGAATCCAGAGGTTAGCAGTGAATATTTCGAAGACAGTAGGAAAATGTTGTTTAGGTTAGCAGTGGATATTTTGGTAAAAGTAGCAGAGCGTAGTTCATCCTTCTGTTTCTCTTCGCCTGACAAGCTGGAACTGGACATTCGGGTAGAGTAAACAAAATGGCCGCCTTTATACACGACGGATTGTATATTCTACGTCATCTGATTGGTTAACCTTCTATTGGTGGACTATAAAGTGAGTCAAGTCATTTGGGCGAACTCACTAGTACATAATACCCCAAAAACTGCAACAATTGTCTCTTTATTTATAAGAATAGTATAGATCGTTGATTTTGAAATATGAAACTGAGAAGGAAGAAACAATATCGTCATCATAGAGACAATATCATCAACAATTAACTTTTCTTTTTTCTTTACCAGTATCAGTGCTAGCTTTCTTTGGAGCCATGACTGAGGACTAATGAAGAGAAGAAAAAAGGCACAGTACAATAAAATTGGAAAGAAAAGCACAGCACAACACACAAATATATACAAGATGGCCATCGACTAAGAAATAATTCTGTTAACTTGGTTCAGCAATGTTGTTCAAGAACCAAAATTTTGTTTGACAACTGAGGCATTTTCATTTCAAATATTCTGTTCAAAAACTGATTTGTCCAATGCGTGAGACATTTGAGAACTGAGATTGCGCTGTATTGTTTGTTTATATATATTAGAGCCGTTTGGTGTCTGTTGGATTTTAAATCAGTCTGCTGAAATTAGAGAGTATTTTTTTATGTATATACTTGTATGTATCTGCAGATCAGATGTGTTAGCAATATTCAATGTATGGATGAATAGTAGACTTACAAATATGTAAGATAGATTCTGGTGGGAAAAACATTTTAGTCAAAAATGAACCAACTTTCCTAGCAGTAGACTTAACAATTGATTTAATAAAATCTTTCCACTTCCTGCCAATGGAAAATGTTAGCTTTAATTGGTGCAATGAATCAACCAACTGGAAGTTAGCATCAGCCATGCTGATAGAAGGCAAAAGATTAGTCAAAAATGTAGACATTAGCTCAGTTTATACTACAGTTAAAAAGATACATATAGGTCCAATTTAGGGTAAAAAAGGTAGACATTGGCCCAGTTTATACTACAGTTAAAAAGGTACATATTTAGGTCCAATTTAGGGTCAAAAAGGTAAACATTGGCCCAGTTTATACTACAGTTAAGAAGGTACATATGCGTCCAATTTAGGGTAAAAAAGGTAGACATTGGACCAGTTTATACTACAGTTAAAAAGGTACATATTTAGGTCCAATTTAGAGTCAAAAAGGTAGATATACAGGGTGCGATGGGTAAATTGTCACCACTTTTATATTTTAAATTTCATGCATGCGCATTGCTTATTTTTGATTTTGTCGACTGCACAGTGTAGTAGGGTCAATTGGACACTGTCTGTGAGAAAAAGAGCACCATGACGTAATTCACTCTGCTAGAAATTTAGAAATGGCATACAGTACTACTTGGAATTAGGGCCAGAAGCTCCAATACAAACATTTCAGAGTGTTTGGGTATAAATCTGAAGACAATGCAGAGAATTCAGAAAGAGTTGGATTAGTCTAATGATGATTATGAAGGTGTTTGAAATGATCACTAGTGATGGTGATGCTATGCTTCCCTTCATCTTCCTACAGGGCCTCAGACTCAACACAGAGGCCTACATCAAGTGCCTTGACAGGTTAGTGCTGGCCTGGGTCAAGGAGGTGGCTGCTGGAAGACCCTATGCCTGGCAACAGGACTCTGCACCATGCCACACCTGCAGGAGAACCCAGTAATGACTGTCAGGCAATTTCTGTGACCACATCACCACTTATATCTGGTCACCTAACTCCCCAGACTGCAACCCCCTTGATTATTATGTGCGGGGAGCAGTTTAACGAGAGACCAACAAAACTCCTTGTAATACCAAAGATGAACTGAAAGCAAGGATATGGCAGCATTCACCAACTTAAATAAAGAGATCATCCAGAAAAGTTGCAAGAGATTCCAAAGTTGTCTGGAGACATTTTTGTGCAATTTTGGCAAATATTTCTGTTAAAATGAGGTGACAGTGTTATTTTTACTTTTGTGTAATTTAAACGACAATTTATCAATCGCACTCTGTAGGTCCAGTTTAGGGTCGAATACGTAGATATAGGTCCAGTTTAGGGTCGAATACGTAGATATAGGTCCAGTTTTGGGTCGAATACGTAGATATAGGTCCAGTTTAGGGTCGAATACGTAGATATAGGTCCAGTTTAGGGTTGAATACGTAGATATAGGTCCAGTTTTGGGTCGAATACGTAGATATAGGTCCAGTTTAGGGTCGAATACGTAGATATAGGTCCAGTTTAGGGTCGAATATGTAGATATAGGTCCAGTTTAGGGTCGAATACGTAGATATAGGTCCAGTTTAGGGTCGAATACGTAGATATAGGTCCAGTTTAAACACGAGTAAAAATAGTTAGGCATAGTTACAGCTTACACAAGAGTAAAAACATTAGTCTGGTTTATACTAGTAAAAAGAAAATAGGTGACATAGTTCTGGTTTATGTTTGAATAAAGAAATAATCATAGATATGGTCTATACCAGCGTCTACATTTATCAACCCAGAATGTGGTCATTCTTGATGGAGGTCTTATCCCTCTGCAGGGGATGCATATTTTAAACCCTGCTGACAGGTCAAGGCATAATTTTGGCTGGCTACGTTTAAATTTTTCTCGCCGGAGTCAATCCTTCGAATCTACAAATCAACCATTCGCCCTTGCATGGAGTATAGCTGCCATAATTGTCTCAAGGTGCTTGATAAAATCCAGAGACGGATATGCAATGTAATTGGCCCTGATCTGGCATCTCGTTTGCCTCCGCTCTCTCACAGATGTACCGTTGTCTCCCTCTGTCTTTTTTACAAATACTTTCATGGTAATTGCTCCGATGAGCTGCTTTTGCTGGTTCTCAGATTTCATAAATTTAAGTGTTCTACTAGGCTAGCATCTTGCCCTCATCCTTTCACTGTTGAAACTGTTAAATGTAGCCGTCTCTTCTACTCCGATAGCTTCATGTCTCACACTTCTCGCCTGTGGAACTCCCTCCCCATTTCTTGTTTTCCTGATAGCTATAATCTCCAACTATTCAAATGTAACATCAATTGACATCTCCAGATGCCCTAATCTATCCCCTAATCTTCTCTTCATCCTTTCCTCTATCACTTCTCTTTGTTCTCACTTCAGCTCTGTAACCCCTTGCGTGCTAGTGGCTTCCTCCCTTCCTTGGGGTTAAATGCTTAAAAAAAAACAAAATGTAAACAGTAAATACCAGAAGTTGTTATAATTTTTTCGTTTCAGTGTAAATTATTTTTATAGCGCTAAGAGATTAGACATATTGTGATAATATAGAATTGTATGCAGCTAGCCTTGACATTTAAGGTCATTGGATAAAGGAAAACAATTTAGGTAAACATTCACAGCTGGCCAGATATCTTTTGGGTGGCTTTTGAATTCATAATCGAAAAATATATGAAGTAATATTCAGAAAGGAAAAGAAAGAAGTAGGAGAGAAAGAAAGGAAAACATGGAAAAAGAAGAGGAAAAGTAAACAGTAAAAAAGAAATGAATGAAAAGAGAAAGTGAAAATAAGAAAAGAAAGAAAGAAAAAGAGGAGAAAAGCAAGAAATTAAAAGAAAAGGAAAAAAAGAAAAATGTAAAAGAAAGAAAGATATGTTTTCATGAAGGCAAATGGAAACATCTTGTGTAAATGGACAGCAAAACAGGGATTGGGTGGGTTAGTAAAGGGGCCAACATGGCTTAGAGTTACAAAGGATAGGAAATTGTGGAGAGCCATGATCTGCCTACTTAAGAAACTTGTGTAAATGGACAGCAGAACAGGGATTGGGTGGGTTAGTAAAGGGGCCAACATGGCTTAGAGTTACAAAGGATAGGAAATTGTGGAGAGCCATGATCTGCCTACTTAAGAAACTTGTGTAAATGGACAGCAGAACAGGGATTGGGTGGGTTAGTAAAGGGGCCAACGTGGCTTAGAGTTACAAAGGATAGGAAATTGTGGAGAGCCATGATCTGCCTACTTAACAAATTTGTGTGAATGGATGACAGAACAGGGAGTGGGTGGGATAGTAAAGGGGCCAACATGGCTTAAAGTTACAAAGGATAGGAAATTGTGGAGAGCCATTATCCGCCTACTTAACAAGCTTGTGTAAATGGATGACAGAACAGGCAGTGGCTGGAGTAGTAAAGGGACCAACATTATTTAAAGTAACAAAGGGTAGGAAGTTGTGGAGAGCCATGATTGTTCACATCCTGTAAGGATGCAGAACATAAAAGATGTACCAGCCCTGTACAGTTGATACGGGTCTGATTTTGTCAGCTTTTTGTGTCATAAAGATGCTACTCTGGAGTGGTAAATATGAAGTGTGATCAAAAAGTATCTGTACTGATGCTATAAAAAGAAAACTATAACACATATCAATTCACCATTTAATCTCCTTCGAAGTAGTCCAAGACATTACCTTGAAACTGGGTATTTTTCTTGATGTTTCTTACTTCAAATGTATCAGAAGCCAATTTTAAAAGATTGCCTGAGATTTGTGGTAATTATTTGGGCACTAGATATTTTTTAGATACTAGGGTGATGATGACAAGGCTTAAAAAAAGTATCTTTTATCATAGTCTAAAGATAGAACAGGATGATTTTTTAATGTCATGTCCTTTCAAGGTATATGTGATAATAGCTGTACTGATTAATTTTCTTTATTATCTTGTAATAGCCATGACTTCTTGGGAAAGGGAGTGGTGTAGTTTCCAGTTGTAGTCTGCAATGTTATAGGTCCTGACCTGATATCTCGTCTTCAGTCACTTTCCCACTGCCATAATTTTGCTTCCCTGTGCTTTCTGTATATATACTTTCATGGTAATTGTTCTGATGAACTCTCCACTATGATACCTAGACTTTATGAATTTAAGCACAGTATGGTGGAGTAGTGAATAGCGGCTTGGATTGCGGAATCAGAGACCCAAGTTCAAATTCCATTCAAATCCCTTACATTCACTTTTGTGCTAATACCCTTGGGAAAAGTATGAATTCTCTTCCCCCAGCTATGGGTAAGTAGAAGGGCAGACTGAGTTCTATAGCCTTGGATGGCAACTGGTCTAACGCAGAAAAAAATGGAAACCTACTGCCTTGTCAGTCATGTATTGAAAGATCACATATGGCACATAACTGACTGACTCACTAGATTGGTGGCAAAACTTCATCATTTTACTGTTGAAATTTCTAGACGTAACTGTAAGTTCTATGCTAACAGTTTCTTTGCTCACACTTCTCGCTTGTGGAACACTCTCCTGGCTTCTTGCTTCCCAGTCAAGTTTGATCTTCAAAAATTTAAATGCAATGTTAGTCGTTATCTACTGTCCTCTTAATTCTCATTCTTTGATTGTTCCCTCTCATTAATCTCTTTATATTCTCTAACACTTAGTAACTCCTTGCATCTTAGTGGCTTTATTGCCTTGCTTGTTGTGAAATGATTAAAAAAAATGTATTTTCCATGTATCAGTGGCAAGTGAACACAAGGTATATGGAATATAAAATTATTCTTGTAAATAAATTATGTAAATTATTCTAATAAATAAATAGTATTTAATAATTTTGTTAGAAAGTCTCATAGAACAAAGAAAATTAATGTTTGGGATTTATTAAAATTCTAATCATCACTTTTTAAAACAACATTGGTGAGGAGTGAAGGTAGTTAAAATAGTAGTGGTGTCAAGGAAAAAGCATCCTTTTGACAGACTTTTATTTTGTGCATGAATGTTAAAGATTGTCGAAAAGTATCTCTTATCAGAATTTAAAATAGCAAGATAGGATGATTTTTTTTAATGTCATATCCCTTCAGGATGTACATGATAATAGCCATACAGATTAATTTTCTTTAATTAATGTCATACTTGCCATGACTTCTTAGGAAAGATAGTGGAGTAGTTTCCCATTCCATTCTGTCCTGCTATTTAACACATAGCTTGAGAAAGAAGAGATGGATTCATGTATTTTCCATGTATCAGTGCCAAGTGAACACAGGGTACGTGGCATATAACATTGTTGGTTAACATTAGTTTCGTACAAGACCATATTTATGGAGCAGCCATTAAGTAATGACGGCAAGCTAACCACTCTCCAAGGAAAAAAATTCCAAGTTCTCTTTAGCATCTGTCTGTATTTCTGAGATAAGGTATTGTAACTATACGTTGTTCGGGCTGTTGTCCTCACCATTATTGTCATATTCACGACATTCCATCAGTTGTATACTTCGGCCTTCTTCAGGTGATATTAGTTGAAATTTCAAACCAAGCTCTTTCTAATTCCACATGCAATACCTTTGGATATCTCAACACTCCAAGTTTTTGTTCTCTCTGTTGTGACCAGACTCACAACTCTTTGGAGCAGTCAAGCTTTTATCCACTGGGTCATGTGTCCATCAGTGAGTGAATTTTTGGGGACTAATAAACCTAATGTCTCAGTAAACATTTTTTTTTTACCAGAGCTCATATTATAATTATTTGTTATTGCTGTTTTTCTCTAATTCTCTCTATTAATAGTTCCCATATTGTATTCATGTCTATGCTTGGCTGGCTTAGGAGATTTTTGTAGGCTAGCATATGTGCTGATTCCTTAAGTTTTCATATTTTCCAGTGATGTTCTCTGTCTTTTATTTCCACCTCATCCCACAGGGGGTGGCAATCTTATTTTCCTTCCATATATGGTCAGCCACGTCTGATTTTTCTTATTTCCTCTTGTGTTACGGCCTTGTGGTATTCCTGCAGCCTTATCTTAAGGAGGCAGCCTGTTTCTCCTTTATATTTCTTACCACAGCTGCATGGGATTACATACACACAGTTCATAGTCATGTTCTCCTGTATGGGTTTTTAGTACATTTCAACTTGAACTCTCTACAGTCAATTTCAGATGACATTAATATGAAGTTTGTTCAAAAAGCAGTGTACCATTTTGAATATTTCCAGAACCGGTTGTGAGGCCTTGATGTAATTTGGCAATCAATCAGAGAGTTTCTTACTGTGCAGGCATGAACAGAAAATCACCTGTAGGTTTACTCGACTGGTTATGGTCAGCCAATAATAAATTCTGGTAGGACTTCTAGTTTTCTCAAGATTACCTTGCTGTAATGGTTGAATAAATCCGGGAGAAGACGCATAATTGTCTTATGTCCCTTTCTGTTTTTGTATAGCTACTCAATTCATTTTCTATCCACATGCAGCTGGTTTGCTCCCAGTAGAAGTTCTGGATTATTCTAATGTCTTTCTCAAATAAATCAAGTTTTCTTATTGTAGTTTTACAGGACAGGGATATGTTTTTGTGTAATGTTATTTCTGTAATATCTGAGAAGATTCAAAACAAAATTTTCCATAAGTAAACTAAGTTTATTAATTTCTGAATGCCATCAAATTACTATTGGTTGAATTGGGTTATTGTGATGATGCAATTCTGCATGTTACTGCACAAGCTGTTATTTACTTCTAAGGTCGGCTGTATGTGAATACACTAGTGTACGCTATGTTCCACAGGGGCATGATCAACATCAACAAAGAATAACAACAAATGCTTTTCAAGACATTTGTTTGATTGGGAAGTAGCAAAAAAATTACAATTTCTCACTTAATCAGCAATGATTTCCTTCTGCTTCGAGAAAATGGACTTATTTATTAACTGACTTCTCACTAAGTTCTAGCCATGGAAAACAGACCCCTACACACTCACTAACTGCTGGCCACTTCACTGATTGCTGGTAAATTTCACTGACCACTCATTATATGGATACTGGCTGGGGGACCCACCACCTCTTTCCGTCCACTTGTTTTCCACTAAACAGAAAGCGGGGACCACCTAGGCAGCTTTTGGGTGCTCAGTTTTTTCAAAGGACTCTGCTTTTACAGCTATCTAGAATCATTAACAAGACTTTGTTTCACAATTTAAAGGTGGGCTTGAGACAGGATTCTTGAAAAATCCTGGTGATTAAATTTACTCAAAGATGGGCAGGAGACAAGATTCCTGAGAAACCCTGGTCATTAAATTGACTTAAAAGAAAAATAATTTATTTATCCATCTCCTAAGGATGTGTGATAAATTGTATTGCTACAGTATGTGGTTGTGGGGCTTTCTTTGAACTTTCGATCATCTTGCAAGGATGTTAGAGATTCTATCTTTCTCTCGTTGTAGGTCAGGCATTTATATAACTTCCCATTATTTGGTTCTCTTGTGTGGGCATATCCTAAATTCAGCTGGGTTAATTTCCTTGTTTTCAGGTTAGTGCACTGTTGACATCATTCAAGGCTCGGTTCTGCACTTGGTGGATTTTCTAGGTCAACTTAGATCTTTTGCCATTCTGAGGTGGCACGGAGTACAAATTCTACTTTAGTATCTCTTAATGGCAGAAGAATATTTTTGACAGTTAAGTCATAGAACTGTGAGGACAAAAATTTATGCCATCTGTTTTTCAGAGATCAATTGTAGTTGTTCCAGTGAATGATTCAGGCTAAAACGTTGAATTAAAAGCCAATAAAATCAATTCTTCCCTTGAGCAAAATACTTTTTCATGGTCAATTCTTTTTATTGTTTAGATGAATTAAGATTTCACTCAAATATTTGTAATGATGCATTGTCAACTGAATTGAATGACATTATATAAGTAAAAAAGGTTTGATGTTACCTTCAGCATCTTCATTCCAGAGTTTTGTAGATGAACCCGTCCATCCACGCATCAGGTCTCCCAGCAGTCGACTTCTTATACTCCCTGATTTTTTTATATGCACTTATCATTGGTGCAAGTTTTTTCATATTATGTGTGCACATATGTGTGTGCATTGAGCTCTGAATCTTGTAAAGGTAGAAGATAGCAGGAGGATTTATACCATTTAGATTGTTCAAGCTGTTGTCTTCATCTTTGTTGCCATATTTACAATGTTTTGGGCATTGTATGTGTCTTCTTTAGGTGATTGGAATTTCAAACTGAACCCTTTATTTTCTCCACCAGGGTAGATTGTTCTAGTTCCACATGCCAAAAAGGACACATGGCCCAGTAGATAAAATCGTTGGTTGAAGTAATCCAGTGACTTGACCCAAAAAGTTGTGAGTTCAATACCTGGCTACAGCAGAGGTGAACAAAACTTGGAGGGCTGTTAAAGGGAAATAATTGATACTGAGATATCTGGAAGAGGCATGGCACGTGGAACTAGAACAATCTACCCCATGATGGATAATATGAACTAAGTCCCAAAAGGTGGGTGGCATATATGTTCTGTAGATATTCTTGGTGATGTTTATCGGAAATATAGGACATAAAACAAACTAACTCGAGAGTTAAAAATAGATAATATATTTTTTATTCATTTTCTTTAAAGTGATGAGTGATTCCTCTGGTATTCGGCATAGCAAAATGGCTAATTAACAAAGCAGATATTGATAGCAGTCTGAAGAAATGTCGGTTTCAGTAGTTTGAAGTAACACCACGGTAGGGGTAGTAGTAATGTTAGAAATTAGGTCAGATGTCGATCTGCTGTGTTCTTTTTGGCTCTGAAAGAGGGTGGAAATGTCAGTAGAAGATGACCATGTCACGCATGGCTATGTTCTTTTTTCCAACCTCTCCTGGGGTCATTTTGATTTTCTCTCTGTCTCTTGGTCTAGAGGTATCAGGTTTTTATACTTATGAATAAGCTCAAGTATTAGGTGTGAACGTCAAAAAGTCTGCGATTTTTTTGATTAGCCAAATTATTTCATACTAGCAGTAGAGCCTGGCGTTGCACGGGGATGTAACTGTAAGAGATAGATCAAGTATCGACCATCATAAAGACTGAAAAATAAAATTGACAAAGATTATTGTTTAAGGTTGACGGACACACATGTCTTAATTAGTTTTTTTTTTTTTTATTTTATGAATTGGTCAAATCCAAACTCAAACAAAAACATTGTTTTCAATCATTATGAGTCTACCGATTGAATAGAATTTTATTATAAACAATTGTCTTGTAAATGGAATTTTTAAAGCATTCTGGATGTAAAAATAAAGAAAAAAGTGTGCAAAACAATAAGAAACACTACCCACCAAAAAAAAGTTTTGTTGAAATCGTTGAAAAATGTAGGAAATCTGATCCCATATATAAATGAACACACACACACACCCACAACCAACCAACCAACCTGGGTTTTGTAATAAGTATAACTTGATATTAATAAGTATAACTCCATATGAGTTGTCCCTTTTCCATTAATGCCTCTTAATTGTGTTTTCAAATTGATTTCATGCAAAAACTATTGGGTTTTTCCAATTTTTGGTGCTGTCAAAACCAGCACAAGGTAATTTTACGTAGTCCTGTGAAGTTTTGTTGAAATCGGTTGAAAAATGTAGGAAATCCAATCCAATATATAAACGTACACACACACACACACACACACACACACACACAATCTGCGTTTTATAATAAGTAAGAAAAATTCCAGTATTCCTTTCTTTTTCATATTTTTTTTAATGTAAGTTTTGCATGGAGCCTACCTGATTTTTGGTATTTTTCAGTCACCAATAAGTAAGCTCTGCTCCTGTAAACTTGTGGCGTTTTTGGCTAGATTCAGTCTTTTCTTCTTCTTCCTCTTTTTATTTGTGGATTCCTTCTTGTATCTGTCTATATTTCTGAGATGAGGTATTATGTACACTATTTACATTATTCGGACTATTGCTCTCATCTTTGTCTGCATATTTATTATAACCTTTCAGCCACTGTACGCTCCGGCCTTCTTCAGGTGGTTGGAATGTCAAACTGAACTCAAGCATAGAAATGAATACAATATGGGAACCAGTAACAAGGAGTGACAGAGAAAAGCGATAATAACAACAAAAATTGCATATGAGCTCTGGTAAAGAGGTTGCTGAAGACATTTGGTTTATATTACCCAGAAATTCATACACAGATGTCCTCAAGGACACATGGCACAGTGGATAAAGGCGTTGGTTAGATCCAGCAGCAGGACCCAGTTAAGGCAGTGGAGAACTTGGACAGGAGATAACTGGTAACTGACATTCATTAAACATGGCATGTGGAACTAGAATAGTCTACCCCAGTGAGTGAAATAAAGAGTTCAGTTCGAAGATAATGTGAATAATGTAAATAGTGTACATAATACCTCATCTCAGAAATATAGAAAGATACTGAAGAAGTCCGGAGCATACGGCTGAAACGTTGTAATAAATATAGTGACAAAGATGAGAACAGTAGACCAAATAAAGTAAATAGTTAGTTAGGGAGAAGAGTTTAGTTGAGTTTAGAAGGAGAAGTTTAGAGAGAAAGAGTAGTAAGAAAGAGATAAGGGTTTCAAAGCAAAGTGCAAATCCCTTATTTTAATTTTTTTTTCATTTTTGTTTATATATTTCATCTTTATTGGGACTCACTATAGGTGCTCAAGACATGAGACCTCCCTGAGAGTCCCCGCTTTTATCACAATAGGTGAAAATTTAGGGTCTGCTCAGTGATGATAGACTTCACTTCCTTACAGATGAAGAGGAGACTTGAAACAAGATATCATGATAAATGTGATGAACTGCTAAGTATTATCTATCCTCCTGTATGACAGTGAATGCTGAACAACTTATTTATAGATGAAGAGGAAACTTAAGGCATCAGAAATATAGTTCTACAGAAAGATGTTGAGAATATCATAGAACATGTAAACAACTGTAACAATACAATTTCTCACACATCCTTAGAAGATAAGTAGATAAATTCCTTTTCCTTTTAAGTCCATTTAGTTATCTGAGTTTCTTAGGAAAGTCGTCTCCAGTCTATCTTTTGAGTGAACTTAAGTTTCAGTGTTTTTTTTTGGATTTTCGTCTCCAGTGGCCTTTGAATTGGCAAACATAAAATGTTATTAATGATTTTAGATAATCATAAAAGTAGAATCTTTTGAAGATTTGACTACCCATCTGGCTTTTGGTTGGTCTTTAATTTTGAAACACAAAGGGATGGATTGAGATGGCAGGACCCCAGCCATTATCCATATAAGCAGGAAGTTCAGGAGAAAAGGGTTCAGTAGTCAGAGAAGTAGGTTGGTGACCAGTGAGTCACTAGCTGCCCAGCCGCCAAGGAGATAGCAATTCAGCTGAAGGAAAGATAGCTGGCTAAGTGAGAATTTGTATTGTTTCTATTTCTCAACCCGAGAGTCTTGAAAAGCAATTGTCATCATTATTCTTTGTGAATTCGATTCTGGCCAAGTGGACAAACCTGTGGACATAGCTAGTAAGGTGTATTTGCAGACACAGCCAAAGTTGGATGTCATCTGTAACAGAGAGAGGTATACACACACACACACACACACACACACACACACACACACGAACACACACACACAAATATAACTTTTATTGACTGGAAATGGAAACAGTGTTTATATATCAAAGTACAATTTGGGTTAAGATGTGTGTTTACTGATGAGAAACACGATCTCAGGGCAGGAAGTGATGTTTTAAACCTGGGTCACAAGTAAACAATGTGGATGGGCGAGATACTTGGTGTTGTTTAACAGTATTTGTTTTGATTAAAAGGTTGAATCAATGTTTAGATATCCCAAAGTATAATTTTGGTGAAACAAGAAGAACTCGTGATTGAGATAAAGTAAATAATTGGAGAATCGGTTTACATCTCAAGGGATAGTTTTTGGCACTCGTGGCAGCTGCGTGCCGGGCCGAGGGTCAGTTGTAATCCTTTTTCTATATTAACTTGAGATTTTGCTAATAAAGCAGAGTCGGGGAAAGAGACTGTAGTCGAGAGAGTCACAAGACTATCGTCACAATGAGTCGAGAAATTTTTGTGGGAGAATTTTGGAGGAGAGAGAGAAAACTAACCCCTGTTCTGAGAAGTCTGTATAAGACTGGACTATTAGTCATAAACCTACCCCAGGTGATTCAATACGTGTTTATCACACACAAACCCTCTCTCTGTTGGGAATTCGCTGGATCCATTTTGTCTTTTCTTTTTCTTTTCTCATTTATGTTAAATGTTTTTATTCTCCCTGTAACCTCTGTTCTGATGTTATCTTTTTATATAAAAGATGTCACTATTTCCCCCATTGTTGTCTGGCTTCTGCAGATATTATTTCTTGTTTTATTTTGCCACATTCTAAAACTTCCTAGCGCCAACTCTCACAGCCGTGTCCACATCCCCAGTTGACCGTGAACGTATGGACAACACCCCGCTTACTGGATCTAAAAACTAACACAGCGTGGACAGCGAGCAGGACTTGATCAGTTGATCGGTCAGAATAATCTACGGGTACACAGGGAGCGTATGGCCAGTTACCCCTAAGTTCGGTTCAGACCAAGTGGACACCTCAACCCAAAAGACATCGGAGGTTGAGGGGCTGGGGACGACATGGTAGAATCAGGTAGTGCAGTGATGGATGAGCAGAGCACGTTGTCACACAGCAAAAACGTTTTTAAAGAAAATGGAAACAAAAAGGATAAAATCAGAAAGAGACAGTTGAAATTTCTAGGACACATAATGAGAAAGGAAGGTTTAGAGAATTTGACACTCACATGACATCTTGAAGGCATGAGGGACACAGGGAAGTAACCTGCCTAAAAAGCTTGAGTAAATGGATGGCATAACGGAGTGTGGGAAATATAGTATAAAAATAAACCTTACTAAAAGCTACAAAGGGTTGGAAAATGTGGAGAGCCATGATCGACCAGGACACAGCAGATAAAAGGAGATCACAAACAAGAGATAAAATTAAACTTTTATATGGATTTATTTTACAAGTACAATATTGTTTATTTTAAGAAAATGTTCGGTTTGAGAGTAGATTTTTTTTTTCATATCCAAGCGTATTCATAAATGGCTTTTAAAACAGCTTGTAAAGCTTTTAATTACTTAATAAATTTTAAAAATGAATTAGAGGTTTTATTGTCTCCAAGCCAATAATCTATATACTGATGGACCAGAAAGTCTGTAAAGAATGTCAGGCTAAATTGATTTTAATTACATTTTTTTTTTCTTTTCAGGGAGCAGAAGTTGAAATATTTGGAAATAACTTTGACGAGGCAAATTCAAAATCAACACAAATAGCTAAAGAAGAAGGTATTTATACACACACATACATTCACATGCATGCACACTCTTATACACTCTCTCTCTTGCTCACACATACATGCATACACACATGTTTACACATACACATTCTTATACTATCACACACACACACGCTCTAACATACACAATGGGCTTATGGCCACATCATGTTAAAACACTGGTTCCCAGTGTAACCACTTGGGAAGACCAGGTGCTCTAAGCTTGGATGTGTGGCTGGTGTAATGGATAATGGTTTGGATTTGTGAATTGGAGAGCCGAGTTCAAATTCCTGTTTAGACTTACCCTTGAGAAAGATATGAATCCCCCTCTTCTTCCCTCAGGTATGGGTTAATTAGTAAGACTTGTATCATTAAATCATTATTATATACCCCACCAAAAAAGGAAAAAAAAAATCATATGATCTAAATATATTTTCTGGCTTTAAATAACCTGCAAGGGGTTGATACACCATAGAAAATCAATGAATGAATCAATTAAACACTATCATACTGTCTGTCTCTCTCTCTCTCTCTCTTACACACACACACACACACACACACTTTTATATTCCCAAATACACGCTCTCTCATACACACATGCATATATACACACACTTTCTTTCACATGGGAAAATGCACACTCTCACACACACATGCACTCACACATTCCCAACTGCACATACATATACACATGCACACATGCACATTCACATACACTCTCCCAAACTGCTTTCTCAATGCGTTATGTGCTCACTGATCATAATTTTGATTTTAAAAATTCGTCTCTAATTAAAAGAGAAAGCAATTTACGAAGACAAAAATGTATAGAAAGTGCTTTAATCACTAGAACATCCACATTAAATTTGCGATCAACTCCTTCCATCATTTCACTTTTCTTAACAAATTATAACAACAAATGGGATAAAAATATAAACAAAAAGAAAAAGAAATTAAATGAAAATGGTTTGAAATCTATATACCCAAACACATATTTAAAAAAAATAAAAATTTTAAAGTTTAAGATTTCAGCATCCCTTTATGCACATGTTTAATTATATCAATTTAAACATCATTGTACAAAGACTTATGTATCCATCTATATATCTGAGATGAGGCATTATGTACACTATTTACATTATTTGGACTCCATATTTATCCCAATGTTTCTGGCCTTCTTCAGGTGGTTGGAATGTTGAACTGAACCCTTTATTTCGCTCACTGGGGTAATTACCTTATTCTTATTCTTATATTTTCTTATTCTTATATTTTCTTATTCTTATATTTTCTAATTCTTATTCTTATTCTTATATTTTCTAATTCTTATTCTTATTCTTATATTTTCTAATTCTTATTCTTATTCTTATATTTTCTTATTCTTATTCTTATATTTTCTTATTCTTATATTTTCTAATTCTTATTCTTATTCTTATATTTTCTAATTCTTATTCTTATTCTTATATTTTCTAATTCTTATTCTTATTCTTATATTTTCTTATTCTTATTCTTATATTTTCTTATTCTTATATTTTCTAATTCTTATTCTTATTCTTATATTTTCTAATTCTTATTCTTATTCTTATATTTTCTAATTCTTATTCTTATTCTTATATTTTCTTATTCTTATTCTTATATTTTCTTATTCTTATATTTTCTAATTCTTATTCTTATTCTTATATTTTCTAATTCTTATTCTTATTCTTATATTTTCTAATTCTTATTCTTATTCTTATATTTTCTTATTCTTATTCTTATATTTTCTTATTCTTATATTTTCTAATTCTTATTCTTATTCTTATATTTTCTAATTCTTATTCTTATTCTTATATTTTCTAATTCTTATTCTTATTCTTATATTTTCTTATTCTTATTCTTATATTTTCTTATTCTTATTCTTATATTTTCTTATTCTTATATTTTCTTATTCTTAGATTTTTTAATCTTATTCTTATATTTTCTTAATATTTATATTTTCTTATTCTTATATTTTCTTATTCTTATTCTTATATTTTCTTATTCTTATATTTTCTTATTCTTATTAGTGCCTTTCTGCCTAAAAATGATTCAGTCTGAAATATTTGTCAGCCTGAATTGCAAATTATTCAAAGTAAAGAAGGAACAAATATTCTGTTCTGCTGAGAAATTGTTTTGTTTGTTTCAAATGCAATTGGCTCTTGTGTTACATGAAATGAACCCAAGTGATTAACTTGCCACAGATACAGGAGAATGATATATAAATTTTTATATATCAAGAACTGTTTTAGAGGAAAAATGTGTGACGAAAAGAAAAAGTTTTTGGGTGACATGTTTCATCCATTAAGACTTCATCAGACTTTACCATTTCAAGTTAAATTTGGAACTAGTCAAAGTCATTTTGGTACTAAGCAAGATCATAATGAAATAGCCAAGTTCAGAATGGGACGTAGCAAATTCAAAATGAAATAAGCAAGTTTGAATTGGGACTAAGCTGATTCATTATGGAAAAATGTTTCAAACTTATCTGCGCGTTTCAATAAACAAATATCATGGATTAAGAAATCAACTGGACATTAAATCAGATAATTAAAAATCGGAGTGCAATGTTGCGTAGATTTTACTATCATTTCGTTACAAGAGCTATACTTGAACTGATAAATTTGTGTCAAATTTAGAGTTTCTGGCACTTTCATTGGTAAGACAATTAGGGAGAAGAAAAGAAAGAAAGAAAGAAAGAAAGAAAGAAAGAAAGAAAGAAAGAAAGAGATAGACTGTATATAGTATTAAAAAAGAGAGAGAGTTATTCAAAATGAAATGATTTGGGGGACAACAGGGCAAATCCTAAAAGTCCTAAGAAAAAGCAGCAAAGAAATACTGAATGCATATATCAAGACAGAGTTTGAAAAAAGATAGGTATAGTGAAAGATTTTAAGTGCTGAAAGTTGCATCCAAAAAACATACACCTTTCATGAATTTTCTCGATTTATTGATTGATCCTAGAAGATAAAATATTTCAGTAGTAAAGTTTAGGTGGACATTATTATTTTATCATGAAAATATTTAATTTTAAAGTCTTTTTTAGCAAAATAATTGCTAAATTGAATTTGCCTAATCCATTTTGAACTTGCTAAGCCCCAAATGAAATTTGCATATTCCGTTTTGAATTTGAACTTGCTACTTCATATTTTGAATTTGACTATCTCATTTGGAATTTGCTATGTCCCATTTTGAATTTGACTATTCCATTTTAAGCATGGTTATTTCCTTCTGAACTTGCTTTGTTCCAAAATGACTTTGATTAGTCCTAAATTAAATTTGAAATGGTATAGATTTGTTTATGTTGAAAGAGAGATGCTGGAAATTTTAAATTTAGAATTTTTTTAATGTGTTTTCAGTTTTGGGTATATAATCTTTAATCATTTAGATTCTTTTTCTTTCCATCATCTTTGTTATTAAATATCCCAATTTATGATAACAGATGACTTGCCAAGAATGGCGAAACGTTGTAAGAACCTGGGCATAAATTTACTGGGGCTGAACTTACAAGCGATTAAAGCATTTTGCAGACATTTTCGTCTTTATAGTTTTAGTTTTTATGTCAAAATTGTGGTCAACAATGTATGTATGTGTATGAAAATAAAGTTTGTGGAAAAGGTCGCAAAACATTATTTTTGAATGTAACAGTATTAATCTAAGGGAAGTAACTCGTAGAAAATATTTTGAGTTATTTCCCTTAGTTTTGTTTCATTTTTTTTTCTCTCTCTCTCTCCCCCACAAACAGTTATTTTTTGTTCTTTTAATATATTGTGAAGGCACTTTATGACGGTGATAGGAGTTGTATTTGTTTAGATTAACCTCGAAGTCTTTTTTGAATCACTTGCCATTAATTCGTTAAGCGGCTACAAGGGCAGTACCACACGTTGTTTGAAACTGCAGCAGAGTGTTTTGGTGATATAGTCTTGTTTGATTCATAATCTTATATATTACTGCATATTTACCCATTCAGAATTTTTGGAAGCATTAATAATTGTTTTAAGTTTTGTTCTACCTTTCATGTTGATGGAATAGTCCAGACATACCTTTTTACCCCTCCAGAATAATACACTCTACCACAAAATTACCTATTAACCAATCAACACCCTAGTTCCAGTGAACTAGACTTTTCATTGGCTCAAACTGTAGCAAATTCACGCAAAATATCTTTTCGTGCCTAGTCCTTTGGAGCCAATTCCTACTTTCAGAACAAAATAAAAAGGAAGCTTTCAGATCGATTCAGGCAGTCAGAATTTCATCCTGGAGAAGTGCCAAACGAATTCACGCCAATAAAAATCATAATCAGCTACATTTTTGCCGTGTAAATTTCTCTGACTCAACACACGCAGCATTTCGCTCTACCAGGAACAATTTCTTACAATACTAAAAAGTGACAATAACTCACTACTAACAAGTATTCGTAAATATTTAATCAAATATCTAAACAATCCAAGGTAAACAACTCTGGAGAATTTAGACAATTAAACTCCTACTTTATTCATGCATACAAACTACACAAATTTCTGTATAAATAATATTTTCCACTTAACTCTGTTTGACCAGTTCTTAAACACTTGAACAATTTCGAACTGTAAATCAATAAGAAACCCAATTTATCAATGGTCAATTTCTTGCATTATCAAACTACAAGTTTTCAAATTGTATATTAATTGTACATAAATGCATGTTGTTTTATTGAAATCTCATAATCGGTGTTTCTTACTCAATTGCCTTGTGACTGATTCGTTTTTGAATGTCTATATTCTATATTGTTGTGGATTAATATGGTGAATATGCCCGTAAACTAACCATCTTAATATAAAAACCTGATAACAAATTCAAACTCATAGCAATCCCAACAATATTACAGCAATAAGTGGAATGAGCTGGCAAGACAATTTTTACATAGGGTGGTTGTTTTTTTTTTTTTGTTAGGGGGTGATTTCTGTCATCTGGCGTTTTCTGTAGCCTGGCAGGTGCCTAGTCCCAATTAGTGCAGGGGTTTTGTTATTTTTTTCAAGTTTGAATCCATATATGCTTGATTTTTTTGTCCAGCATTCACTGCCATATAAAGAGGATTGATATTACATGGCAGTTAGTCTTTTTTTTGTTTATAACAAAGTTTAAGTACTTCTTAATACTTTGCTTAGCTTTTGTAAGGCATCTTGTGCAATTCCAATGTGTCCCTGAATTTCAATGTCACATTTTCCATTCTCTATTAAAGCATTTCCCAAGTATTTACATTTTTCTATTTGCTTGATTTTGACATCTTCAATTTGTATCTTCCATCTTGGGAGTTTTCTCTTGCTGACAACCATACATTTTATCTTCTTGCAATTGATGTTTACACATTTCTTCTCGCTTTCCTTCACTATTGTTATAGTGGAACACACCTATTCTATAGTTAATAGACTCTCCCACCTATAATAAGTAGTAGTAGTAGTAGTAACAGATTGCTCAATTGGTCGGTTTGAGTTCAGTCTGAAGTCGGACAACCGGCTGATCGGTTGAACTCTCTGCCTTTGGGCAGGGAGGAACCCGAACAAGGCTACACTGAAGGGCGGAGTCTCTTTTGGGGAGGTAAACCGACCCTGAACCCGTTTATGCGGGTTCAAATGGGCATATTTTTGGCCGAGCCCATGGGCTCAAAGATCCCACGTTAAACCAGCCTTGTGCCACATGATGCCTTTGTGGTGGGGTGACTGAATATCTCAGTGGGTTGGTCGGTCATTCAGTCAATGCCGGACAACCGTTAGTCAGATACTAAAGTATCAGTGACCACAAACTGGATTTCTCTGCGTCATACCTATTATATAAAGTTCCTAACGTTTTGTACGTCGAACCTATTTTAGGACCGACTTAGTACAAATACAAGCCTCCAATGCGAAATCACTCCACAACAACTATCTTCTGTAGGAGTTCTTGTAGTTGTCTTTCTATGTCTGCTATCAACACAGTGCCACATGCATGCCTTATGTTGTTAAGATTGTGCCTGTCAGTAATAAATCCTGGTAGGACATCCAGTTCTCTTAGGATCCCCTTGCTGTAAAGGTTGAATAAGTCTGGTGAGAAGACACCCCATTGTCTTATGTCTCTTTGTATTTTTGAGTATTTACTACAAGAAAAAAAGAAACAAATCCTGATTGGTCAGAATTCGAACATAAGATTGATTAAAAGGATGCTATACTAGAATGCTAGTCAAGAAATGATCATTCTCGGCTGGGCTCAAGGGAGGGATGGGAACTGATGTCATGGTGGCCAAAACCTTTTATGACTCCAGAATAGATGTCACTGAGGAAGCATTCTGGTGTGCAATATATGTGTATAAAACAAACTATCTGTATACCGGTGGTTTGCTCCGAGTGGAAGTTCTGGCTTATTTTAGATTTTTCTTTTGTTTCTTCCTGTCTTCATTGCTGAGCATTGGGGACCATGAACAAAAGTTGTGGTTTGGAATTCAGAGTTGTCCTTCTCCTAGACTGGTTGCCAACTAGTTTAACTTACTATTTAACCCAGAGATAGGGGAGAAGAGATAGATTCATACCTTTCCCAAGGGTATTTGCATGGAAGTGAATCTAATGAGCACAAGTGGTATTCAGACACAGTTCTCTGATTTCTCATTCCAAGACGCTATCTGTAACACTACACACACACACATGCCACCTGGGTAGACAGCTTGTTAGCCTTGGTTGGCAGTCTGTCTAGGAGGAGGATCACTTTCATTTCAAAATCATCGTTGATGGGACTCCTTAGTCACCTTGATGGCAATCCTTCAAGTGGCAAATGGCTTCATCCATGTGAGGAGAGCAGATGGCATGGCGGCTTGGTAACTAGTTTCTGAGTAATGGCCACATGACAATTCAGGATCTGCTGACATTATTTTTCTTCCAATGAGAATCATGGTTTATTGCTATCTCTTTTATAAATAAATTAAGATTTCCTCACAGTCTATTCAAATCTATCTATCTATCTATCTATCTCAGTCTATTCAAATCTATCTATCTATCTATCTATTTATCTATCTATCTATCTAAGTATTCAAATCTATCTATCTATCTATCTCAGTCTATTCAAATCTATCTATCTATCTCAGTCTGTTCATATCTATCAATCTTGGTCTATTCATATCTATCTATCTATCTATCTATCTATCTATCTCAGTCTATTCAAATCTATCTCTTCAGTATCTATCTATCTATCTATCTATCTCAGTCTGTTCATATCTTTCAATCTTGGTCTATTCATATCTATCTATCTGTTGTAACCTAGGGAAGGTTACTGAATGGAATAATCAAACGAAGGTTGGTAATGAATGATAATACTTAGGACAAGAACAACACATACAAGATTCACTAGAAATGCATAGAAGAAAGAGTCAACTACTAGAAGTGAATCATGTGAATTCCACAATAAATCTCCAACTGCAGGATATCTACCAACCGCCCCACGCAATCAGATGTGGCACAAGGCCGAATTTAATGTGGGGTATATGGGCCTGTAGTCTTGGCTAAAAATTCCCCATAGGCCTTGTATAAAATGGGGTCGAGTAGCTGTTTCTCAAGACAAGACTATACCCTTTGACATAGCCTCTTCTTGGGACCCTCTCTGCTCAGAGGCAGAGAATTTGACCAGCACACCTGGAGACGAATCTCCAACTGCAGACCAACATACAGTATTTACTACTGTATTTATGTGAATGGGGACATACCCATTATCATCCATAGGTATGCTACAACACTATCTATCAATCTCAGTCTATTCATATCTATCTATCTATCTATCTATCTATCTATCTATCTATCTATCTCAGTATATTCATATATATTTATCTATCTCAGTCTATTCATATTTATCTACCTATCTATCTCAGTCTATACATATCTATCTATCTATCTATCTATCTATCTATCTATCTATCTATCTATCTATCCTAAGTGCATGGATAAAAAGGATATAGTTCATGTTTCATATTTGTTTTGATTTGTTGTTTTAAAGCACAAGGATTTTCCCATGCACTTAAAAATTCACCAGGCAGATTGATAAAATGTCTTGGATAGGAGAGTGTGAGTCGGGGTAACTCTGACAACTTTTATTCATTGTTTTTCCATAATGACTCAAGCATATATTATCAAGTTCATCTTGTAAGGATTTGTCTGACAATGCAGGCCTTAAAGTCATGAATCTGCTTAGCACTTTTATGATCACTGCACGCTTCTTCCGATTTCATCAGATATTTAAAAAAAAAACATTTTTTTTTGCATTAGGTGCGTCTAGAAGTTTCCAGCATTTTTATATGTTTTTTTTCAATCTGTACTTTTCCAAAAGGAGACTAGGAATTTGACATGGAATTTTAAATTGGTTTTGTGAAAATAGATTCATCTATCTATCAATTTATCTATCTATCTCAGTCTATTCATGTCTATCTTTCTACAAGGTGTTGGGATAAATTGTCGTGTAAATAATACTGACATCTCATTTTAACAGACATATTTACCAGAATTGTACAAAAATATCTTGATATACTAAAGAGTAAATTTATTCAATAAAATCGTCATTGGCTTCAACCACAGCCTCCAGATGACTTCAGAATATTCTGTAACTCTTCTGGACGGTCTCCTTGTTTAAGTTGGTGAATGCTGCCATAATCCTTGACTTCAGTTCATCTTTGGTCCTACCTAGAGTTTTGTTGGTCTCTCGCTCAACTGTGCCCACACATAATAATCAAGGAAGTTTCAGTCTGGGGAGTTAGGTGGCTAGATGTAAGGGATGATGTGGTTGCAGAAATTGTCTGACAGCCATAACTGGGTTCTCCTGCTTGTGTGACATGGTGCAGAGTCCTGTTGCCAGACATAAGGTCTTCCAGCAGCCACCCTCTTGAGTATTTCAAGATATTTTTGTGTAATTCTGGTAAATATATCCGTTAAAATGAAATATCAGTATTATTTTCATTTTTGTGTAATTTAGACGACAATTTATCCATCGCACATCGCATATATATATATATATATATATATATATATATATATATAAATGTACAGTGGCGGGATTCAGCAGGTTCACACAGGTTTGTGCAAATCTGTTCTTGGAATTTTATGAGTTCAGCAAACCTGTTACTAGCTGCAATCCGAACAAATAAACTATAAAAATTTTAGTTTTGTTATTTGTAAAAAATGTTAAAGATTTATGTATAACCATCTAGGTTGTTTTTTTTTTTTGATACACATTTTAAGAAAAGTTTATTCTTCTGAAAGGCAGATGGTTTGTGCGTTAAAATTTGTGCAAAATTTATGGCCTTTTAGGCTCAAGCGGTGAACCCCCAAAATTGTTTGATCTGTTTAATTCATTTTTTTGAATACTTGGAGAGGTTTTTTTTTTTTTAATTATTGGCCAATGAGAAACAAGTTTTCTGGGCCTTGTGAAAATTTTGGCTGGAGCCGATATGATGGTCCCCTTTTCAATAAAAGTAGAAGTAAAAGAATGTGTTGTTGAGGAGATCAGAGAGAGCATAGCACCCACACTTCAAAGGACAGTTCAGCCGGAGGTCATAAATCAGACCTGACAGATACAAGGCAGATTCCTACACCAGAATATTTCACACATAAGATACAAGTCAACTTTGCATTTAACTCAAAAGGCCCTTGAAAAACTTTATAACGCAAAACCCCTTCGAGCTAAGACGCCCTGTTCGTGTATGCTGTTAAAAATGGGAATGGGTACTATTTGAAAATGTTATGCCTTGGGTCATTTTGTTATTCCTTATTTTTATTTTTGGAGAGATTAATGTTTTTGTACATGAATCCATTTTTCATCTAACAAATTTGTAAAATATTTTTTCTTGGTGATCTTTTTTTTTTTTTGTTACTTCATGAAATTGTTATCCTGCCAAAAGAGGCGCACAAAAAAAAAAAAAAAAAATAAGCGGGTTGCACAAAAGGAAATTTTTGTGCAACCCGCTTATTTTGTACTTTTCAAATTTGTACATTGTAAAATAAATGTGCTTTTCCTTTTAAGATTTTAGGCAGTGGTTGTTTTGTCTCTTAAGTTGCTCCTGTTTTTGTGAATTGCTGTTTCTACCAACTAAATTTTGTGTCTGGCACACAAACTTGAAGTTCGTAGGAAAGCAAAATTTTTATATCTTGCACAAAAATATTTTATGTTACCATGGCATAATTTTTATAAAACTGCTAATTTTAGATTGTCTACAAATTGTAGTCACATAATCAGTAGGGGATGTAAATTCAGGTGATTGAATAAAGGTTAATATGCATTTGCAGGGGGATAGCCAAGATTTTTCTTTGTGAAGCAGGGGGGTCAAATTTGAAAAAAGAAGGTGACTACTAAGCCATGGTAAGCGTTATTCAAAATCAGGGTCGTCGTCTTGGGCCTCACAGTGGGCAATTGAATTTTTTAAAAAATTATTTTTGCAATGTACATTTTATAAAAATGAATTTGTATGTTTATATCAAAAAGGAATTTATGATAGTTTTGACATGGAATAATATAATTTGTGAGCCTATTAGTACAACTTTGTCCACTATATTTTGTTTTTTGTTGTCCATAAGTAAGTGTTTTTAATTAGGGCCAATATTTTTATCAATCAAATACTTTGCTGTTTTCATATTTTACAAATAGATTTTTAGTTAAAATTTTTGATTAATATAAAATTTGTTTAAATTAAACATTTTTCTATTGGACTTCAGATCAAAGGTAATAAATTTTTATTTCTTTCTAGATAGCAATTTCCTCAGAGTAACGAGTAATTTTTTTCATTTCAGTATCAGGAACTGAAAATGAAGAGACAAGTTTTATTTCACTTTTTTCGAAAAATCCCCAAAAGTGGAAATTTCAGACAAGGGGCAAATTAGGATGAAACACAGCCAATTTTAAAGCATGACACTAATGAAAATTTTGCTTCCTGATGAAGCAGTCGAAGCATTAGCTCTTCCATGATGCTGGAGCATGGAACAGTATGAGAACTTAAAAGAAAAGTACAATGGTTCACGGTAAAAAAATTGGGTGCGATCTATGTGCCAGTTTTTATTCTGTATCTATAAACATGAAAGGAATTCATGTTATCATGGAATGGGTCCACTGCAGTCTTGAGCATTCTGGAAGGAATAAAACAGTTTAACAAGCTTCACTGAGAAAAAAAGATGAATATGCATTTCTTATCAAAGGCTTACAGTATTTGTGTTAAGTGCTTACAAAATTGTGCTGATGATGCAATTACAAAAGCTATGGATAAATTGATGTATATAGACTCTACTAATAGAATTTTCAATTCAGTCTATAGTTTAGCAAGGAGAAGCTGGCCATTTTCTGATGTTGAAGACGAGATTCAGCTTCAAATGAAAAATGGATTAGACTTGGGTGTTGGACTTCATTCTCAAAAAACTACTGCGAAAATAGTAGATCATATTGCAAAGGAGATAAGGAAAGAAATATTTACTAAAATTATTGAACAAAAATTTTGTGTCATCATTGATTAAACTTCAACCATATCCAATAAACCTGTACTTGTAATTTTTTTAAAGATAGAAGATTGCGATCTATCACCAACAATTTTTTGGATTTGGTTGAATTGAAAGGACAAGGAGCAAAAACAATGTATAAATCCTTGTTAAACTGTTTGCATTGTGCTGGATTTGTTAATGAATATTTGAGAAATAATTTAATTGATTTCTGTTCAGATGGAGCAAGTGTAATAGTTGGCAGCAATTCTGGAGTAGGCCCAAGATTAAAAAAACAATTTTCCTAACCGACAGTGTTTAAATAATTGTTTGCAACTAGTTTTGGATGATTCTTTTAGTGAAATAAGACAAGTGAATCCCTTCAAAATATTCATGGATAATATCTACACAATCTTTCACCAATCAAACAAAAACCAAATGGAACTTGTCAAAATGTCTGAAAAACTTGAACAACAAATTCTGAAGATAGGTAGATTTCTGGGGCCAAGATGGGTCGCTTGTAGCTTGTGATCTGCACTTGCTGTATGACGTGTTTATACAGCATTGTACAAACATTTCTCAGGGGAGACGAAACATTCAGGAATGCCTGCCTGTCTTTGCAACAAATATTTCTTGTATGACTTGGCATTGATGATAGCTATACTGCAAGAAATTTCTTTACTGATTAATGCCCTTCAAGCTAGATGTTTAACTTTGTCAAGAGCCAAAAAACTTATTAAAGATCCATAAAGGCATCTGAAATACTCAAAGAAAAGTACAGGGGGACATTTGAAAAGGAAATTGATGATAGTGTTTATTCTGATGCATTTAAGGATATTCATTTAATTGAAAACCATGGATTTGTTTGCCTTCCTTGTAAAAAGTTACTTGATGTAATAATCAAAAATATGAAAAAACAGGTTGATCGACATTGATCATTTAACATCCAAGAACAAGTACGAGAAAACAGACAACATATTTCATGAACTGCTGAACTTGCTCAACCCAGATACTTGGAGTATTCAAGAAATAGTTATTCCCTGTTGTTGTGTCGGAAACCTACCACCCCTCTTGAAGATGAACTTGTCTGTGAACAAAGACTTTCAATAGTGGCATGTCAGTTGACATGGGGGAAAGACAGATAGACAGAGAAGTTCTTAGCTGAGCTAGTTATTGATTACTCAGGCGATTTCTGTACCTTTTTACCAACCTATTAAAACCCTTTTTATTGTTACGTGTTATTTGGCGTTTGTCTCTACTAACCCCAAATCAACATCATAACACTATCTCAATCTATTCTTATCTATTTATCTATCTTCAATCTGTTCCCATCTCTGTTCATTATCTTTCTATCTATCTGAAACTGTTCCTATCTATCTATCTATCTATCTTACACTAGGAAGAGGCTAAAGATAGATCTTCAGCCTCTTCCTATCTATCTCACACGTTTCTCTCTCTCTCTATCTATCTATCTATCTATGTATCTGTTGTGTTGGAAACCTACCACCCCTCTTGAAGATGAACTTGTCTGCGTCTGTGAACAAAGACTTTAAATAATGAGAGACAGATAGACAGAGAAGTTCTTAGCTGAGCTAGTTATTGACTACTCAGGCAATTTCTGTACCTTTTTACCAACCTATTAAAACCCTTTTTATTGTTACGCGTTACTTGGCGTTTGTCTCTACTAACCCCAAATCAACATCATAACACCTGGAAAGCTGCGGAAGAAAAGCTGAATTGCTTCAGTAAAATTTTTCATCACAACATTCCCATTAATGATTTTCATGACTATGCAGAAAATGTCCTGAAAAACTTTCATAATCCTGTAATTCCTCAAATGTACAAAAAGCAAAAACAGTAACCAATATCGTTTCTTCCGAAGAATAAAGAGATTTTTCAAGAATGAAAATAAAAACTGAGATAAAAGAAGCCGCCTTACAGTGAAAAATTGATGCAAACTTGATGACAATTAATCTTATTGGCCTCCCTTTAGATTCATGGAATGCCACTACTTTTGTTAAAACAAGGCTTAGAAAAAACATCACAGTACTGATGACGAAAAAGGCTGAAGGTTATGATGACAATCAAGTGGTTATTTGGAAATTTTTAAAATGAAAGATCATGAGTAAATGATTTTAAAGCATTTCTTTTAATTATTTTTCCTTTCAAAATGATAATGTACAATGTAATGCATATTAGTGTTTTTGAATAAGTGCAAGAAAAATTTGCTTTATTTCTAAATTATATCTATATAGGAAATTATAGACTATAGAAAAATGAGGGAACCCATTGGTATTGAGCCCTTTTGTTGAGAGAACCTGTTCTTAAAATATTTGAATCCCACCACACACACACACACACACATATATATATATATATATAATCATTTATTTGAAAATTATAACATAAAAATGTTATAAAATCACTACAAAAATATCCATTTCGTTTCAACACTTCTGGTGTCTTATCAAGTGATGGTGTTGAATGTAGAATCTACATTCAACACCATCACTTGAGAAGACACCAGAACTGTTGAAACAAAATGGATATTTTTGTAGTGATTTTATAACATTTTTATGTTATAATTTTCAAATAAATGATTATATTTGCTCTACTCTGTATTGAGCACTCTTTTAAGAATAGTATTTGTTGGTTATTGGAATTTATTCTGCATACACCAATCCTATACTTGGGTAACTCTGATTTTCATGGCAATGTAATTTTCAAGTGCTGTCATTTTGCGAGGATAACACTGGTTTTTTTAATATTTCTGATTATCATGAGGTATTTTATTGTTGGGGTGGATTATTATTGTTATTAAAAAATTTAAATGAATTGTAGTTTAATTTGTGATTTGAATTTTAGACAAGATTAACATTTAAGATTGAAGATAAGGTTGGAAATAAGAATTATAAATTCTAATTTGAAGAGACACTATTGTTATCAAAAGGAACAAATAAGGAAAAATACGTTTGAAAATCAAGGGAGGTAACTATTTTTTCCATGAAAAACAGTAAAATAATTAATAATATTATTAATATTAATTTTAATATACTAAATAAAAGTAGTGATATCAATAATAATAAAATATGAGGTGATAAAATAAAATTAAAGTACTAATAAAAATAATACATATCAATGAAAATAAAAATATCAAATAAAATAAGATAAAATAAAATAAAAGTAATATAACTAGGAACATATAAATATGTAAGTAAATAAATAGGGCAAATAAATAATTATATAAAAATAATAAATGCAAATAGATAAGTAAAATAAGCATGTTTCTAATAGTAAGACTAAAGGTAAAAGAAAAAAGACAAAACAATTATAATAGTTATATATTAAATATGGTAATGATAAGATAATGGAAATTATATATATATACATGTATATATATATATATATATATATATATATATATATATATATATATATATATGTATATATATATATATATATATATATATATATATATATATAAATCCAGATTTAAATCTGGATTTACATTGAGCTCTCAGGATTTCATCCTCCTTGGGATTACACATATGGATTACCAACTTCTTCATAACTTAATTATATATATATATATATATATATATATATCCAGGAAAGAATGAGCAGCTCAGAAAGAGTCCTCCAAAAGTAGCCTACTGGCATTAAAGTACTCAATGCAATAAAAAATGGCAGAGCTTCAATATTAATTTAAAAAAACCAGGTTGGGCCAGTTACTGTCAGCCTAGTTTTTAAATTTATATATATATATATATATATATATATATAGATAATATTAGTGGTAAATATACACATACATATGCAAAATTTATATATATATATATATATATATATATATAAGGCTTCTCATGCTTTAAAAAATAGGAGTTAAAAACTTCAATTTAATTATAAAAATTAAATTGAATTAAAGTATCAAGCTCTGTTTCATCTTCAAGTGAAATTTTTGTAAACTTGTAAAATCTGGGATGACCACTTGTCCTTTATGCCTACATGAAAAACTACACATTATTAAGTTTCTAAAAAAAGAAAATTTATTAAACCATAGGCATGAGTTAACGTTTTTTTGCTGACGTCAACAAATTTTTGCATTAAATAATTAGCTTAAAAATTTTAAAATTTCATAGTCTATTAAAAGGTTTAAAAGCTTAACCCAATCATAAGATAAAAAACCGTTTATGAAGTCGTCAAAAAAACAAATTGTAGTTCAATATGACACATTTATATACAAACAACCCTTTCAAAAAAAAAAAATCTTTAGACATTTAACGACGTAACAACAATGCCAATAACTCTCTGTTGCTGAAACAGATGAGACGATATGCATCTAATGAATGTTATCATTCGCTCTAAAATAGACCCCCCCTGACCTTACCTTGATTTGACCTCTTTCCAAAAGTAACTGATATGTTGATACAAATTGTTAACCCTTATGCTCCTTATTGAAAGAATTGCTTCAGCCATTTCCATAGTAATTAATTCTATGAATGAATATGCTTATAAAGCTGCATAAATTTCAAGATTAGTTATTCCAAAAATTTAGCGATTGTGGGTTTTTTTATTATTAACCCTATTTTGTTTTGTTTTATGTAAATAGTATTAATTCATATTGTAAATAATCATTGGGGTTTTTAAAATTGTTGTTTTCCCCCCTCCCCCCACAGACTTTGAAATGTACATATGGGGACTAGTTAGGATTTCAGAGAGAATTTGAGGTATTATGGTGCATGCAGTAAGAAAGGTAGGAGTGAATGTGTTGTTTTGGTGTTTGGGACATTGTTGGTATGTTTGGGTCCATGTCTGATGAAACAGAGCTTGATACTTTAATTCAATCTAATTTTTATAATTGAATTGAAGTTTTTAGCTCCTGTTTTTGAAACATGAGAACTCTTATGTAGCAAAGGAATCATATTTTTAAATAAATAATTATAATTTAGGCTCTACTTTTGTATGGAGCACTGTTTTTTTAAAAATAAAAACAAAAATCCTAAAGAACTTTGGATTATTATCTAACATGTTCTTTCCTATTTTTCTATATATTTGCACACACACACACACACACACACACACACACACACACACACACACACACACACACACACACACACACACACACACACTAATAATAATAATAATAATAATACATCTGTCATGTTTTTCTTTCTGCAGGCCTGACCCACATTCATGCCTTTGACCACCCTGATGTCTGGTGAGTATCATTGCATTACACTGTTTCTCTTACGTTTGATGAGGATTAATTCTTGTCAAGGCTGACAATGGGGGTTTATTTTTATTGCCATCTCTAAGTCAGTTTTGAAGTAGCCAGTTATTCAGTTTTTTTTTTTCACCTTTTACTCAGCCATTGTCAGCGAAAAACGGGGAAAAGTGAGTTTATGCTTTTTCTTTTTTTTTTTTTTTTTTAGTCTGAACCTGGAATTAAAACTTATTTGTTTGATTCCATTTTTTGTAGCAACGAACATTTTATCCTGTGACACTTCCTGTCTGGAATAATTGTCTGACATGATGTGAGGTGATATTGTTTTAGTTTAAATTCAGTCTAAAAAATAAACTAAATAACATCAGATATTCTCATTATTATACATTGATTTGCTCAGATACGTGTGCTCGTTTTTGGTTTTTACCATTGCAACATTTCAACTGTTATACCTTCCAGTCAGATACACTGATTCAGAGGAAGAGACAAGAAATGTCATAAAGACAAATTAGGTTAATGACACATCAAAACTTATTTGGGTTATTTAATGTTGGATGCAAGCCTTATAGGACAAAAATCACAATGAATTAATAGTTAGGTAGTTATAGGTTCAGTTTACATTAGTTAAAAACATACACCAATATGTCTTACATTCAAGTCAAAAAGATAAATGCAGGTTCAGATTACATTAGAGTACAAAATTCTCATTTACACTAGAGTTAAAAAAGATTAACAGAGTTCCAGTTTGCAAAAGGTCTTGTTCAAAGTAGAGTTTAAAAAACAGATACAGGTTTGGTTTACTTACTTGATTCAAAAGTTTACACTAGTGTTAAAAATTTAGTCATAGTTTAAAACAGAGTAAAAAGGGAAAATTTAGATTCAGTTTACACTTGAATTAAAAAAGTTGACATAGATTTGGTTTAAAGTTCAATAAAAATGGGGAGATAAATCTGGTTGACACAAAAATCATGAAGGTAAACATATGTCCAGATTACAGAAGAATAAAATAAGTAGACATAGGTATTATTTACCCTAGCATTATGAAGGTAGACATATGTCTGGATTATAGAAGAATAAAAAAAAGTAGACATAGGTCTTGTTTATATTAGAATCATGAAGGTAGATATATATTAGGATTACAAAAGAATTAAAAAAGTAGACATAGGTCTTGTTTACACTAGCATTATGATGGTAGACATATGTCCAGATTGCAGAAAAATCCAAAAATTAGACTGTTTACACTAGCATCATGGAGGTAGACATGTCTGAATTACTGAAAAATCAAAAATATAGACATAGGTTTGGTTTACATGGAATCATGAAGGTAGATATCTGTCCTGATGACAGGAAAATAATATATATATATATATATATATATATATATATATAATTATTTTTTATAAAAAAATTATAACATAAGTATGTTATAAAATCACTACAAAAATAGCCATTTTGTTTCAACACACTCTGTGTCTTATCAAGTGATGATGTTGAAAAGAAAAAAAAAAAAAAGTATATAAGTGTGGTAATATATATGTATAGGTCTATTAAAAAAAAAGATAGACATGGAACCTGTTTACACTCAAGTCAAAATATAGATATTGGTCCTGTTTACACTAGAGTTGAAGAGATAGATGTAGTTCTGTTTTATGCTAGAGTCTGTTGCAGCATTGCTTCTAGTAGGACTAAAAGTAGTAGTAGGCAAAATTTATACATGTAAATAACATGTTGTTATTACTTACAGATGTGACAGGAAATAGAAGAAATTTCAATGAGACTATATTTTCATGTTTTTATATAACTGAAAAACAAAGGAAAGAAAATACATGAGTGTGCATGCAGAAAAAAGAAGGTATTAAATGTTAGCAATTATGAATTGTGTGTGTGTGATACCCACATGAGTGTGTAAAATTTCAATAACTAATGGAAAGATATTCTCCTGGCCAATACAAGGTCTCTCATGCTGGTTTTATCATTACCACATGCTAAAGCAAAAAGAGAGAAAAAACAGAAAGAATTTATGTATTTTTTTATAACAGTTTAACAGTACCCTCTAATGGCATCTTGGCAAAGCCAAGTGGAGGTAACCTACAAGCCTAAAAGCTAGACATAGGTCCAGTTTAGACTAGAGCAGGGGTGGACAAACTATGGCCCGTGGGCCACATGTGGTCCTCCAAAAGAACACATGTGGCCCACAAAATTTGAAAGAAAAATTACCAAGCAATGCCAAATAATTGTTACAAGCAAGTTAATGCCTAATTTTAACAAACTGATAAATGACTGCAGTCAGATAGATTATTTTCATTGAGTCATTGCGATTCTTCTGTTGCTGAGTGACTTTGTTTTACAAATAAATCTGTTTCACATGAAGTTGCTACTTCAAAATATCAATAAAAATGATTTTTTCTTCTTTAAACTGAATTACATGTGTTTCATCTGGAATTTCTACTTTAAAATCTAAATGAATTTTTTTCTTTAAATTTAGTTACTTTATATATGTTTTATTTGAAGTTTCTTCTTTAAAATATTAGTAAGGAGTGTTTTTTATTTCTTTACACAGAGTTAATTTGTTTTTCAAATAAATATTTTCTACTTTATAATATCAATTAATAAAAATAATTTTTTCTTAAAACAAGATTATTTCGTCTTTTAAAAGTGTTTCATGTAAATTTTCAACTAAAAATACTTATTAATATTTTTTCTTTAATGTACTTCAAACTGAGTTACTTTGTCTTTCAAATAAATTTCACGTGAATCTTCTACAGTATTTTAAAATATGAATAAAAATTAATTGCATTTTTTTCTTTAAAGGCCTTTTTTTTTTGTCTATTTTAAATATTAATTATTTTGGGTTAATATCCTCTGCACCCCAATAAAATTATGCGTTTTTGAATGTGGCCCTTGTACTGAAAAGTTTGCCCACTCCTGCACGAGAGCTTCAAAGGGAAATATAAGTCTAGTTTTCATGAGATTTAAAATGGTAGACAGATGTTTGGTTTATAGTAGAGTAAAAAAGGAGGACATTGGTCCTGTTTGTATTTGGTCTGATCTATGTTAGAGTGTGGCAGCTTAGTGTTTATATTAATGATTCTTCTACGTACAGGATTCTAGTAATAATAACAACAACTCCAATTTGTTAACTAACAAATATATATTGAATAAAATACAACAACAAGCATGAAATAATTTTGTATTCACAATGTAGATTAAAAAGAAGGGAGTTGTTTCCCTTCAACTGTAGATTGATTGTAATCAACTGTTTGAAGAAAGTTCTCTTGTGAGATAAATGTTCCGAAATAATTGTTAGAGCAAAGTTTGCATGTGAAGAATGAATAACATGAAGAATACAATTGCTTGAAATGTGTTGTGGATAAACTGGTTTGAATCAACAAAGTTCTGGTTGATTGTGCTTGGCAAAAGTTACTGAGAGAAAATGTAAGTTTATAGTTATGAATTTCTGTGTCTGTGTGTGCGTTGAACAAGATCGTGGATTTGTGTTGACGGTTGGAATCTTACTGGATCTTACTGGTGACTTGCGAAAAGTCATCCCTTTTAAGGAAAAAAGGTAAGCTCCCACGGAACCGCGGGAAAACTTGATCTTACATTAAAAATATGTGATTGGTTAAAAATTAACCAATTACTACACTCGTACTAAACAGAATAGGTAAGCATGCTCAGAGACAAAAGATTCAAAGGAACGACTGCGATGGCTAAATTGTCCTATAAAAAAGTAGTAATAATTTATTAGCCAATCGCAGGTGAATAAAATGACTTGGAGTGTATGTGGGTGTATGAAAAACATAGCAATCGCTATAAGAGTCTCAGAGGTAGACATAGGTCACAAGGTAGATATAGGTCCTGTTTACACTAGATTCAAAAAGGTAGACTGATCTAGTTTATAATAGAGTAAGAAAGGTAGACATCCGTTGTGTTTATACCTGAGTTTGCCAGAAGGTGTCCCCTTTTGTGTGGAATTTTACCTCTCTGCTAGGGAGACACTCAGTATATTCTAAGTACTGCTGACAGGGTAAACAAATTAACTAGATAGAAAACACAATGTTTTCTAGCATAGACATTAGACTGAGAATCATTGATTAAAAGGTTTGGTTTGAAATTTCTGGAAGGTAACAATTTGATGTCAGACGACTGAAAAATCCAGAGGTTATGTTGAGTGAAATGTGATAATAAAAACCAGTATATAATGAGAATTCAGATAAATTTGAATATTCAAACATGATTTTAATTTATTTAATTAGATAAAATTATTTAAAAAAAATTCTTCATAAAAAATTCAATTTTCTTGTTTCCAAAGGTAAAACTTATTTTGAAACATGCAAGTTTTAGGAAGCAGAAAAACATTTTTATGAAGCAGTAAAACATTTTTATGGAGCAGGAAAACATTTTTATGAAGCAGGAAAACGTTTTTATGCAGCAATAAAACATTATTATGAAGCAGGAAAACATTTTTATGCAGGAATAAAACATTTTTATGAAGCAGGAAAACATTTTTATGCAGCAATAAAACATTTCTATGAAGCAGGAAAACATTTTTCCTGTTTTTATTTTATTTAAAATGATACAAAACTGATGTTTTTTATCTTTGTATCATGTGACTAAAAATGATTAATAAGCACTTACACGGCCGTGTGGGTGATGGATTATTCTCTATCCTGAAACCCTTAACATGCAGACAAAACATTGTCAGCCTTTCACTACCATATTGCAATTACTATGGTAGATCTTCTGACAAGTTACATTCCTTAGTTCCACTAGCTCAGAACTTCACAGCTAGGATCTGTTATGCCATATTCACAGTAGCAGACCATCCCCATTCCTTTTGTGTTCTTTTGATAAAAGCAAGTTCTTCTAAGACAACTTCTTCCCCAGAATTTTTATTTGTGGAACAAACTCCCAAGAGGATGCTTCCCTGAAAATTACAATCTTGGTCTCCTTGAGGGTCAACTGATATCTGTCCTACTTGTCCTCATAATACTCTCTTACTTGAACACTCTGGCAGGGTGTAATGGTTAACAAGCTCGACTCGCTATACCAATTATGACTGAATAGTGAGTTCTATCATCACTGGGTGCCCCTTATTTTTGGCCTTGTAGCACATCTAAGCTACACTTAGAAAATCATTCGGGCATTTTGATGTGATATCATGGTTACCAAGCTTGTCTTGCTAGATCAATTACAACTGAATAGCGAGTTTGATCCTCACTGAGTGCTCCAAACTTTTGGCCTTGTGCCATATCTCAGCTATGATTAGAAAATTGCCATAATACTTTCTTCCTTCCTTCTTGCTTACAATCTCACTTAGTAACACTCTACTTGGAGTGGCCCTTGGGCTTTGTATTGTGGAAACTATCCGTTAAAGTTTACTGATTACTTCCATATGGGTTATTGCACTCAAAGCAAAGAACTTTACCCCCAGACCATAAACAGGCATTGATTGCTTCTTTGTCCATGATAACCTATGAGATAATATGCTACTTGTAAATTTGAAGTGTAGATTCTGTTTCAGTGAACACCTGAAAACACTTTGCAGTGTAGAAAGGAATCAAATTTATCATGATCAATGACAAAAGTATATTTTTTTATAAATCAGTTACAGCTCATTTTTATATATTTTTACATTCTCTAGTTTACATAAAACATCATTTCTGACAGCATTTTATATATATTTTTCCAATAATTATTGCAAATACACTTTTATTAATAATGTACATCTAGATATATTTTTATTATTGATGTACTCTGTAGATACATTTTTATTATTGAGGTACTCTGTACATATATTTTTATTATAGTTGTATTCTAGATATATTTTTATCATTGATGCAGGTATATTTTTATTGTTGTATTTATTTTTGTTGAAATATTTATTATTTTTTATTTATTTTTGTTGAAATATTTATTTTATTTTTGTTAAATATTATTATATTTATTATTATTATTTTTGTTGAAATATTTATTATTTTTATTTATTTTTGTTGAAATATTTATTTTTATTTTTGTTAAATATTATTATATTTATTATTATTATTTTTGTTGAAATATTTATTATTTTATTTATTTTTGTTGAAATATTTATTTTATTTTTGTTAAATATTTATTATATTTATTATTTTTATTTGAAATATTCATTATTTTTATTTATTTTTGTTGAAATATTTATTATTTTTATTTATTTTTGTTGAAATATTTATTATTTTATTTATTTTTCTTAAATATTTATTATTATATTTATTATTATTATTTTTGTTGAAATATTTATTATTGATGTACTCCGTAGGTACATTTTTATTATTGAGGTACTCTGTACATATATTTTTTATTATTGATGTAATCTGCAGGTATATTTTTATTGTTGTACTTCATAGATATAGTTTTATTATTGTTTTTCTCTGTAGGTATATTTTCAATATTGTTATACTCTCAATATATTTTTTATTATTGTTGTACTTTTTAGATATATTTTTATTATTCTTGTACTCTGTAAATATATTTTTTATTGTTGTACTCTATAGGTATATTTTCATTATTGTTGTACTTTGTAGATTTCATTATTGCTGTACCCTTGATTTATTTTTATTATTGTTGTACTCTGCAGATAATGGGTGCATGGCCAAGTGGTTAGAATGTTTACTTTCTGACCGTGAGATCTGAGTTCAAATCTCACCAGGGTCGATTTGTCAGGAAGGTAACTTCTTGATGTTATTTGTCTAGAGGAGGCAATCCCAGCATGCAGCACTTTTGGGAAGTGCCTGAAAAACCATACCATGGGTTGACCCAAGAGTTGTGAGTGAAATTGGGTAGATGGAACCCTTGGAAGCTGTTGGCGGTTGTACTAGCATAAAGTCACAAATCGTCGTGACCGAGGCTTTGAGTATGCTGGCCTTATTCAGACTGTTGATCACTCTAGATAACATACCTCTCTCCCAGGAACTGAAATTAAGGTCTGCTCAGAATAGTTGCAGTATAAACTACAGGTGGGCTCTGTGGGTGTTGAAACAAACACAGAATGTGCCTGAGCAGGCGTCTGCAATGGGGATTTGCTAGTGAGCCTAGTAGATTGGATATGAGTGGCTGCATCATTTAGTTTACTATTCTGCAGATATATATTTTTATTATTATTGTACTCTCAATTTATTTTTGTACTTTGTAGATATATTTTTTTTATTTATAAATTTATTTAGCTTAGCTTTTGTGATGATTTACCATGGAGCTCGAAACGTGTGTGAACGTGTCTTGCTTGCATGACAAATCCAAAAGGAAACATGGTTGCTGTCGGGGACGTGATTCGTGCACGCCGGTCTCGTCCAAAACGAGATTATACCAGCTCAGATGAAAATTTGAGCAGTGTCAGACTAGTATAAATAGGCGAGGTGTCAGCGGCACAGCAGAAGGCAAGTCATTTTGGCGGACTTTGTGAAAGAGAGTTGGATGTGCGAATAGACTGGCAGACCAAGAGGCGGTTGAAGTAGGCGCGTTTGATCTGGGTGTCCGTTTCACGACTGCCTGGTGCAACAGCCGAGAAAAGGAGTCTCCGCAATTCATTTCTTTGAGGCGACCGACGGCAAAGAAGAACAGCTGGTTTGCCCGCGAACCCTCTAGTCACTTTTATGTTTCTTTCTCTCTTCTTTTTGCTACAGCTTTGTCTGGTGAAAAGTCAAATTTTTGGAGGTATAGTAGTGAAGACTTACATGTTCAGTTGCAAAGAAGGCACCAAATTGTGTGGGTATTGACCGAGGAAAAAGAAAAGAAAAATTAAAAATAAAGCCAACACTATTTTTGAAACTTGTTACATCCGGGTATCTGTCGGCAATGTTTACACCCGAGCTTTTGCCCCACATAGCTTTTATTCTACGTGTTGCATCCCTTTGGGATATAGGCGATCATGGCTCTCCACAACTTCCTGCCCCTTGTGGCCTTTAGCAGTTTTTTTTCTTTAAAGATCCTACTTCTCAATTTTGCAACCCATTCATATAAGCTGCTCAGATAAATGGCATGCTGCCTTCCTCTATCATTTACCCCCCCACTTCAATATCCCCATGAGGGGTGTTTTTAAAGCCCTCCTCCTTCATTATGTGTCCAAGGAATTTCCGCTGTCTTTTCTTGGTTCTGAGTATAAGAGTTCTTTCTGCCGCCATTTTCTTTGAGACATCATTGTTGTTTACTTGCTCCATCCACGGAATTCTCAGTATCCTTCTGTAGGACCACATTTCTGCTGCTTCCATTTTTCTCCTCATCCGTGGGGAGATTGTCCAACATTCACTGCCATATAAGAGGTACTCTTTTCTTTGTTTCTAATGAAATTTTTCGATTTCTTAGCATCTTCCTTAACCTTTGGAATGTTTCTTTTACTATTCCAATGTGTTTTTGGATTTCAATGTCGCATTTTCCATCCTCTGTTATCAATAAAAATATGAGCAGTCAGGCAAAATGGACAGAATTGACAATGGTGTTAGTTATGATCATTGCGAGTGTTTGTTTTGGGTGCACATCATATCTTTTTAAAGTGCCACCTACATTTTTATTGCCCAGTATTCACTGCATGAGTGCAGGTTTGCAAAAAAAAAAAAAAAATGGTTGATATAAAATTTGAATATTATCCAGTGATTACAGGGTGTTCCTCCAAAATTGACATCATTTAAAATGTGAATATTTGTATAACTGCATATCCAAGGCAAACGGAATTAAATAGGCGTCATGTTTAACAATAAAATACTTATTGATCAAAATTCAAACAAGATATTCAAATGTATGTAGATTCTATAACTGACTAGTAGTATAACCCATCTTTGACCGGGTCTTTCATTACTGGGAATTTTTGCCGTTCAGTTGGAGCAGTTTAAGTTTCAAGTCAGCCCACCTGAAAATCAATATTAGTAACAACAATTGGGTGCATCTGAGGCACATCCCAAAATGGGGTGGTTAACATTTTGAATGTGGGGGGAGCCCTGAAAAGGGCCATTTTTCTGTTCTCAATCTTGTTTCAGCCTCACATGCAGTGGCAGTTGAAGAGGCATTTGCTCCTCATCTGTTCAGTCCTTTGATCATCATTTTCAGCCTTGCGTACTGAAGCATTCAGGCATGCTCTTCCAGAAAGCCGATGACTACGTTGATCTTCAGAGACAGTGGGTCTGATTGAAGCATTCTGAAAGGCATTTTGAGACACAGGCAAACTGAACGTTCTAAAGACGATTCATTATCTCTTATTCGCATGGTGGACCTGGTGGTAGCGGTTTTGCGACCTAGCCAAGTTCTTTTCTTTGGTGGCATGTCTTAGGCAAGTATGAATTGTCAAATACCAGAAGAGAACACTGTAAAGCAATAGGGATCTCTAAGCTCGAATAACTTTAGGAAAGGTTGGAAAAATAAATGTTGAGTACTAAAAAAGCAAACTTACTTATTACTATGGTGAATGCAATGCAAAAACTGGCAGGACAATAAAAAAATTAAAATGAGGACGGCTATAAAACGACAATGAAAGCAACACCTTAAAACTATAGTAGTAGGCTTTATGCAACGGAAAAGATAACCTGACTTGAGAGAGATTGAATTCTTGGCCAAGAGAAGGGGAAATGTGTAAGTCGGGCTGGACATACAGAAGTAGACATGGAATTGTGGAATCAGTATGACATGGCAACATTTGATTAGACATGTAAAGGGGCTTTGTGCAGCCAATGGGCAACTTGAACATGTATCATATTCTGCAGGTCATGTGTATGCTCGTGCATCAGCAAGTGACGCAGTGTGTGTTGCAGGGCCACATGTAAATGCATTGCTGCACATGCTAATTATCAAGATCAGTAGCAACCGATGGCCAATATGTGGAAGTGGGAATCACGCCCACACACCATGAGCTAGGATTGGAAGGTTATGTGTGAAAAGGTAAATTAAATTTTACCTTTGATTTTTGTGCAAAATCAGTTTTTTTTTTTTATTTTAAACCTTCAAGGTTGTAATTTTTTCCAGCCAATTTGGACTAAAAACCGACACTGAAGAATTATCTATCAAACAAAAAACAATTTCATCGAAATCGGATGAAAACTGTGGAAACTCATAAACAACACCTGATCACACACACACACACACACACACACACACACACACATTTTGAGAATTATTGATATAGATTCAATATGCAGACCACCTGTGACATGACACATGTCAAGTTGGTAGTCCAGCTCCTGCCAAACATGCTGTAGCATGTCTTGCATAACATTCTCCAGCCTCAGTGATTCTCTGTTTAAGTTCCTCTAGGATTGTAGGAAAAGTGGGGATATAAACCTGTCCTTTCACATAACCCCATAGAAAAAATTCACAAGGTGATTTGTCAGGTAAATATGGTGGCCATTTCAATGGCACATTGTCATTATCACTGGCATGCCTGATCGATCTTCCTGGTAGATTCTTATTTAGATAAGTTCAAACAGTCAACTTAGTATTTATACATTTTGTTAAAATTTGTGGTCATTTGAGTGAGAATTGGCTTAGATTACAAAATTATGTCAATTGTTTTGGGACACCCTGTATTAGACGACAATAGATGAATAAAAATCAAGAGGAAAAACTATTCTTAGCTGACACATTCTGTCTTCTATCAAGGCAAATGTAAGGATTTTTTTCATTGCATATTTTGTTATACAAGAGCAAGGATGTCATTGGTTTATCAAGGCTTTTTTTGAGAACGTTCATGAATATTCATCAGGTGGTTGAAAGGTCAGTCAAAACATGTGGAGGATACAAAGTGCCATAATTCAAAGTCTGTTAAGACAAAAGAAAGCAATAAATATTCAAATATTTCTTTTTTTAAAATAAATTAATATTGTTTTAAATTGTGATCAGATTGTTATGGTTCAGGATGGACCTGTGAGTTGTACATTTTTAAAAACATGAGATAATGGATTTAACCATTACATAAGCCATCATCAGAGATGACAAGTACATTACAATAAATGAAACAATACAAACATGCAAACAAAACAGACTATCATTGTTGCTATATTCATGTACTGTTTAATTTATTGTAATGTAATTGTCATCTTTGATGATGGCTTATGTAATCCGAAAGCTTAGATAGGATTAAAAACATATATCAATATGGTGATTTTCTTTCGTCTTTCAATGATAATGTTATTATCAGACAATATGAAAGGATTTTGTTTAAATAAATAGACAAAACTTGTCTATATTATTTAATGAAACATGCATCAATGAAAAAATGCTGCCTAAATACGCACACAATATATATATATATATATATATATATATATAAAGAGAGAGAGAGAGAGTGGGAGTTTTCTTTTTCGTGTTTGTGCTGCATTTCTGATTTAAAAAGTGTGTTTTCCACCTTATTTTTTGTATCAATTTTTCTATTAACTTTACTTTGTTTAGTAGCAGTAGATATGTGAATAGCAACCCTGAAAGTAATACATCCAGCTGAGTTCAAATTCTAGCTGGAATAATTACATTGACTTTCACACAAATATCCTTGGCAAATGTATGAAGCAACCTCCTTTTCTCAGCCCCAGCTAAGGGTTAAATAGAAGTGTCTTGTCGAGCAGAAATTCTAAGCAAAAATTAAATTTGAGAACAACACGAATATTAACCAGGTGGTTGGAAGGTCAGTCAAAACATGTGGAGGACACAAAGTGCCATAATTTAAACTCTAGTAAGACAAAAGAAAGGGATTAATATTCAAAAATTTCTTTTTTTTAATAAATTAATATTGTTTTAAATTGTGATCAGATTGTTATGGTTCAGGATGGATGTGTGAGTTGTACATCTTTAAAAACATGAGATAATGGATTTAACCATTTTCTTTGGAATTTTTAACATTTTTGGGATTGTGTATGTTGGCTTGGGAAAGTAGTAATTCTTTTCATATATATATATATATATATATATATATATATAAATAAAGAGAGAGAGTAGGAATTTTGTTTTTCGTGTTTGTACTACATTCCTGATTTAAGAAGTGTGTTTTCCACCTTATTTTTTGTATCAATTTTTCTATTAACTTTGTTTAGTAGCAGTAGATATGTGAATAGCGACCCTGAAAGTAATACATCCAGCCAAGTTCAAATTCTAGCTGGGATAATTACATTGACTTGTGTATGTTATGGGTTGTGTATGTTGGTTTGGGAAAGTAGTAATTCTTTCGGGAAAGATGAGATTGGAAAGAAACTGTGGCATAGATTTCTATTTTGATAACATTCAATAGTTTTTCTTGCCTTTTAATTCATTTTGTTCTTTTACAGATAAACTCGATCTTAGTGCTTCTCAAACTATCTGATATGGCAGACGGGCATTTTTTTTTTCTCAATGTGTCATCTACTTGTAATATTTCATGGTAATACTAATTTATACCGGAAACGATATATAGTATATCTAGCCACTTGTTTTTGAGTAAGCCTGTCTGCTAGGGTGGCTAGCTAATTCCTGTTTCAGATTCCTACTCGGGTACATTTGCATTTGTTGAACACCCACAAAGCTAAGATATGGTTTATGCCAGTGGTTCTAAAACTATTTGATATGGCAGACCATCATATTTTTTTTTCAATGTGTCACATACCTGTAATATTTCATGGTAATATTTATACCTGAAATGATATATATAATGATTATAATAAACTTGACTATTTTTTTATCTTCTATTTATTTAAAAAAAAAAATATTTCAATGTCAAAACATATAAAAAGCTATAAAAAAAATTAGTAGTTTATTAAGACAAAAACAAAAATTATATAACCTTAATCTTTACAAATGATTCCTTGACATGGCCGCGTACCGGTAGCTGATGGTTCGCATACCAGCACTGTTCCACGGACCACCACTTTGAGTAGCACTGCTCTATTTGAAAATAATTTACACTACAATAGGTGCATGATTCTGGTTCTATTTACCATTTTTGTGTTTATATGATAAACTTTACTCAGTTGAAAAAAGAAATTCATCTGTTGTGTTAATATTTAAAAGTATCAATTCCTTTTCTTCATAAGGGTAATTAAAACTTGGTTTCTCATGAGGGTACTTTGTGGCTGAACTGTCTAAAACAATGGTTCCCAACCGATTTTGGGTCATGTCCCACTTTGGTATTTCTAAAATTCTGCCGCCCCCTGTAATATTTAATTCTTACATATTGTGGGTGATATGGTGGTGTTTTGTAAGGGAAGCAATTAATCCACCATTACATAAATCTTCACAAAATTCTGGTGTGTTGACTGATACCAATATTTTAAGGACCCAATTTCTAGAAAATATCACTTTTAATATTTGCTTTATTGTACTTGTTTTTCTATCTTTAATTTTAATGACTTCCAGAAAAGGAGTCAACTAAAATTAGAAATAGTCCCATGCTATTAATTAGACCATGAGTGTATTCTCCTGTGTCGAAAATTCTTTATTTTTGCACATTTTGGGCATTTCTGTACATATCTTTGTATATCGCAATAATATCCCAGCAACCATGCTTTCAATTTTAATCCCCACTTTGTAGTCATTTGTACACTTTTTAAAATATGTTTTTTTTGTTTTTTGATGTTTCTGGTGGTACTATCACATCTCCATTGCATATAACACTGTTTACCATTGTTAATTTATGCTTTATTTCTTTATAACATTTTTCAGCTTTGGAACAATTACTCCACCTGTTTCTTTATTACGCAGCAAACTTTCTTAATACTGGAACATGTAGAGTTTCAGATGCCAATCTTTTTAGAAATAATATATCAGTTTCAACGCAATGTAATATTTCTTTATCCGAGGTTTTCATTTTTTTCTTTTTGATCCTTATTAAATTGTAACCTTGACAGGGAATCAACATGTGGTATTGTATTTCCTTTTATGTACTCAATGGCAAAATCATAAGACATTAATTTTATGGCCCATCTTAGAATTCTGGAAGGAGTGACTTTTTGGTAGCTCCTTTCTCGGGTTAAAAATAAACTCTAGAGGTTTATGGCCTGACTTTAATTGGAACTTCTTGCCTAATAAAAATTGTCAAGCTCTCTGTTTGTGCTCCAAACAATGGCCAATGCCTCTTTTTCAATATTTGAATAATTTATATCTTCTGCTGTGAATCTTCTAGAAAGGTACATTATTAGATGGTCTTCTTGCAATGAAATTGCTGACACAGCTCGTTCAATCGCATCTGTAGTTAATGCAACTTCGTTTTTGGGATCAAAGCTTTTTACAATGGGTTTTTCTGTGTGGATCTTTTTTAAATTCTCAAACACTAAATTTTGCCTTTGAGTCCTTTTGAACTCACTATTCTTTTTATGTAGTTCTGCAAATGGTTCTATTAAGTCACTGTATTTTAGTAGGTATCTATTATAAAAATTAACCGGTACTAAAAAGAATTCTAATCCTTTTTATTAGTAGATATAGATACCTCTGAAATTTTCTCAATTAACTTTGGATCTGGTGAAATACAATCTTTGAAATATGTTACCCTAAATATGCAATTGTATTGCAATCAAATTAACTGCTTTGTCTCTGCTTATTGGCATGCCAGTATTTTTTTACTTGTTTAACACATATTCTGTTTTAATTCATCTTTAGTGGTGGCACTGAGGCAAATATCATCTTAATAAATAATCATATTATTAATTTCGTCGCTTAACATGTTTTCCATTTCTATCTAAAAAATGGCACTTGTCATTTTCACTCAAAAAGGCATTGTCATCTGGTATTGTGGTAATTTCCTTGAATTTATCATCAATCTGTATTTGATTATAGGCAGATTTTAAATTGGTTTTTGCAAAATATTTCATGCCCAGTAATTTGTGGATAGTGGTTTTGATATTGGGAAGAGGAAATGAATCTAAGCAAATCACTACATATTCTTAAGTCTCCATCTGGTTTTCACAAAATTACAATGAGAGAGGTCCATTTACTGCCATCTGGAGGAACATGCTCCAAAATTCTCTCCTCTACCATTTTCTTTAACTTAGCAACCACAAGATAGAATGTAAATAGGTAATTTACGGGATTCAAAATAGGAGGTGGTACTATTTTCATTTAATTGAATGTTCACTTTATATGCCTTTACCACTCCCATCTTTCTTTTTTATTGGTAATCTTCTAACATTTCCTCAGCAAGAATCTTCATAATTTATATTATAAAGCCAAAGTACTTAAAATTCAATAAAATATTAGAATGCTTAAAATATTTTAAATTTTAAAGATTACTGGGTGGTTAAAAAATGTATTTGTTATGTAATTTTATAAAAATTATCACCTCCTTAGGTAAATTTTCCAAACATCAGATTGTCTATAAATGTGTCAACCTCACCTCATAAAAACACCCACCTCTGTATTAAAAAAAGCTTTTCTGCAATATTTTAAACTAAAATATTTGTTTCAGTTCAGATTACTTAAACTTTAAATCAGCTAATTTTTATAAAATAATGTTTCAGAAAAGTACATTTTATCTCGGAAAAATTTTTATTTTATTCTGAAGAGAATTATGTTGTGGCGACAAATTTGTAAATATGGGCAATTTTAGCGATTTTATTGATAACCGAAAAAAAGATTAATGTAAATTTGAAACACAGAGAAATATTTTGCTTGTTGGAAATATTCAATTTAATGCATTAACTTGCAATTAAAACTAAAATAATAACTTCAAGGAAGATTTTTCATGTTTAAAATGCATTTTAAACCTTAGGTACCACATTTTTGGAGGTACCTATTGTTAATAAACAATCTAATAAATAGTGTTTAATATTTTTGTTATAAATTCTCAAGAACAAATAAAATGTATAAATTCACTTTCATCATATGTTTATCTTTTATTACAATTCTAATCATTGCTTTTTTAAAACTGTTGTATAAGAGTAAGTGTTGTTGCTGACACTGTGGTTTGAAACTAGATTGCCAGTGAGTAACATGGGGGGGATTCCATTATTAAGTAGATCATGTGATTATAAATAAAGTGAATAAATACGAAGTAGCATAATGATCACGGCTTACTCTTCTTGTCTATCCACTATTGCTATATGTTCACTTTCTCTATTCTACTGCTATACGAACTATGATTCTTTTCTGATCATTATACTATTTGGCGATTACTACCTGAACAAGTATTACTAGTGTGGATTTTATTGGAAGGTGTTACTATTAGTACTGGTGTTTGCAAAGTCTTGAATATAACAAGCATTTTGGGAAGTGATAATGAGTTTTTGCATGACATAGCAAAAGTGACAAGTGAAGCCATCCAACATCACAAAAGTGGCGACAAGGATTTGCAAGGAATCATAAAAAAAAAACATTGCTGAAGGGTGAAGGTAGTTAAAATAATAGTAGTGTCAAGGGAAAAACTGTTCTTTTGATACCCTCTTTTTTTGTGGGCATGAAGGTTAAACTCTGCCAAATTTTGCTTTTTAAATCATTAAAAGGAATAATATTCCAAGAAATCTAACATGAAACTCTAAGAAGTAACAATTGCAGGCAAATCTCTGCTACTTCCTCACAATATTTTCTATTGTGTTATTCATGTAATTATTACAGTTATCAATATACAATTGCCCAGGTCTGTGCCCTGGTCACTCCAGCCTCACCCAAAAAGGAATGAATTTTGGCCAAACAGACTGTTACCATTATCTTGCGAGATAAATGAATGCTTACTATTCCAGTTATCTTAATAACAAAATCTTTCATTACTGATAAGTGGAGATCAAGTTGTGTGACTGATGAATATACAAAGTGGCATTCATGTCTTTCATAGGATAGATTAGATAGATACTGAATAGGCTGTGATAGATGGATAGATAAATAGATAGATACAGAAGAGGCTGAGGGAGATAGATTGATAGATACTGAATTAGCTGAGATAGAAAGATAGATAAATACTGAAGAAGCTGAGATAGATAGATAGATAGATACTGAAGAGGCTGAGAGAGATAGATAGATAGATAGATACTGAAGAGGCTGAGAGAGATAGATTGATAGATACTGAATTAGCTGAGATAGAAAGATAGATAGATACTGAAGAAGCTGAGATAGATAGATAGATAGATAGATACTGAAGAGGCTGAGAGTGATAGATAGATAGATACTGAAGAGGCTGAGAGTGATAGATAGATAGATACTGAAGAGGCTGAGAGTGATAGATAGATAGATACTGAGGAGGCTGAGGGAGATAGATTGATAGATACTGAATTAGCTGAGATAGATAGATAGATAGATACTGAAGAGGCTGAGAGTGATAGATAGATAGATACTGAAGAGGCTGAGGGAGATAGATTGATAGATACTGAAGAGGCTGAGGGAGATAGATAGATAGATACTGAAGAGGCTGAGGGAGATAGATTGATAGATACTGAATTAGCTGAGATAGAAAGATAGATAGATACTGAAGAAGCTGAGATAGATAGATAGACAGGTAATTTCAAAAAGAGGAGTAAAATAAATAAAATATGCTGACTGATTTTTGTTCTTCTCTCTTCAGATCCTTGTAACGTCTTCTTCAACTCTATATTTGTAATGTATTCACCTGAACACTGAAATTTTATTTACTAATTATTTATTTATTTTCTTCTCCTCAATAGGAGTAGGCAGGTTTGCCTATTGTCTGGTTCACATTCCTTCCCAGTCTTTTTGACAGGAGTAGAGGTTTATCCCTTGATTCCAGTTTAGCATTGGGTTTCTAATCCCTTTTAAAGTCTTTTCATTCTCTTTCACTCTCAGCCACCTCTTGCATCTTAGTAGCATTATCTCTTTGCTTGGGGTGAATTGATTAAAAGAATAAAAAAAATTTCATCAAGGGAATGAACAAAAGCTTGTCAGCATTTTCTTTTTTCTCCCTTTTTGTTCAAATTGTCATTTTTGGTGTGTCTACCATTTCTTTCTTTCTGTTGATTTAACTCTATTTCATTTTTATTAATTATGTCTCTTTTAATGGCAGTAATTAAATTTTATACTCACCCCCTCTGAAAAATCGTTAATTTCTATAATAAATAGGGATTTTAATGTGGACATTCTTGGCCTGGCTGAGAAGTTTTCAGCACTTCCTTGTGCAAATAAAAATAATTGAACAAAAAGACATATATCATCTGTTGTAAAGGTGTTTATTTTAACTTTGGCATTCCATGCTGACAGGTAGGTCGAGGCTACTGTCATAGAATTTTTTTATTTTTTTTATTTTCCTGGGGTCTTTGACTTTCTAACCGAGCCTGTGATAGACATGCAGGATGTCTTATTAAAATCGAAGCACCTGACTAGAATGGTAGCTGTTGCAAAAAAAAAAAAGACATATGACAACAGGCACAGATGACCAGCAATACTGAAATCTGTCACAAAACTGACATGCAACGAGCTGTAAAAGTTTCTCAAGCTACACACTGACACCCCCACACTTCATATATATATATATATATATATATATATATATATGTATGAACAGCATTACATGAAGGATGTCCGAGGAGTAATGATTTTATGTACAGCTAAAAAATAATAGTAAAAAAAGCAGTGATTGAGTTGATGTTTGTCATTACTTTTATACTTACGTTTTTTTGAATTTGAAATAACATTGATTGTTGCATAGTCTAAATATATTGATAATGTTAGGAAAATTGATGACAAAATAGAAAAATCTTTCATTTGATGTGTTTTGTGAATTGATAAGATCGTCCACAGTAGATTTATGTCCAGGTTCTTACAAAATTTCACTTTTCTGGGCAAGTCTTCTATTATCACAGTATGCGATATTACGATTCTTTTCTGATCATTATAATATTCACTTGATTTTCACTTGATTTCTCACACTACCTTAAACAAAAGACTTGGCAGGAAACGCACATCAACCCTAGGAAGAGGATGTGATAAAAATATTAACAAAAAGAAACTAAACAGAATTGGCAAGACTCTAAGTTTAAACACATGTTAATTAAAAAAATAATTAAATTTTAAAAGTTTAAATTTTCAATGTCTCTTCATATGATGGCTGGCCACTCATATTTAAGAATACCCGTCTACTAGGGTGGCTAGCTAATCCCTATTGCAGACGCTTGCTCAGGCACATTTTGTGTTTGTTCAACACCCACAGAGCCCACCTGTGGTTTATACTGCAATTATGCTGAGCAGACCTTAGTTATAATTTCTGGGAGAGAAACATGTTATCTAGCATGATTAGCAATCTGAACAAGGCCAGCACGCTCAAAACCTCGGTCACGATGACTTGTGACTTTGTGCTAGCACAGCCATCAATGACCCATAAGGATTCTGTCTTCCCAATTTTATTCACAAGTCTTGGGTCAACCTGTGGTATGGTTTTCAGGCACTTTCCAAAGGTGCTGCATACTGGAATCACCTCCTCTGGACTGTTAACATCAAGAAGTCACTTTCCTGACAAATTGACCATGGTGAGATTTGAACCTGTGTTTCATGGTTAGAAAGTGAACGTTCTAACCATGAAACATATTGTATGAAAAGTTTTTTCCACTTTGTCATTAGCTTTCCTAATTTTTTTTTGTATATAAAAGTTTATATATCATTTTCTTCCATATATTGATAATGGTGTCAATGATTAGTCGTTAATTTATATTTCTGGAACTCAAATGAAAGAAGTTATGTTACATGCCCTGAATCTATCATAAAAATTCAGAATATGATATTAATTAATAAACTCTAAACACTTCAGAATGTGGAATTAACAAACTCTAAGCATTTCAATGCTAAACATTTCAGAATTTGGAATTAACAAACTCTAAACACTTCAAATATGGAATTAACAAACTGTAAACACTTAAGCTCTAAACACTTTAGAATGTGGAATTAACAAACTCTAAACACTTCAATGCTAAACACTTCAGAATGTGGAATTAACATACTCTAAGCATTTCAATTCTAAACATTTCAGAATGTGGAATTAACAAACTCTAAGCATTTCAATGCTAAACACTTCAGAATATGGAATTAACAAATTCTAAACATTTCAGAAAATGGAATTAACAAACTGTAAACACTTAAGTTCTAAACACTTTAGAATGTGGAATTAACAAACTCTAAACACTTCAATGCTAAAAACTTCAGAATGTGGAATTAACAAACTCTAAACACTTACAATGCTAAACACTTCAAAATGTGGAATTAACAAACTCTAAACACTTCAATGCTAAAAACTTCAGAATGTGGAATTAACAAACTCTAAACACTTGCAATGCTAAACACTTCAAAATGTGGAATTAACAAACTCTAAGCACTTCAATGCTAAACACTTCAAAATGTGGAATTAACAAACTCTAAACACTTCAATGCTAAACACTTTAGAATGTGGAATTAACAAACTATAAACACTTCAGTTCTAAACACTTCAGAATGTGGAATTAACAAACTCTAAGCACCTCAATGTATGGAAATTGAACACAGAATAGGTTGTGCAAGGAGTAGTTTTGTACAACACTGCAAGATGCTGCATAACCAAAACATTAACCTAAGAACTCAACTCATGTATTTAAATATCCTTATCAGATCTAGACACTCGTATGGATGATGTCATATATGGCTTCTGACTCATTCAGTAATGTCTAAACTGTCAGCTGTATACAGCTGTGACTTCACTGGGTCTACTGAATCACAGACAAAGAGCTTTACCAAATATCAAAAGACTTGAAGAATTCCAACAGCAGCAACAACTAAAATAGATAGCACTTGAAACTACACAGGAAAATAATGATATAACTAAAATGTTGATTTCTCACACTACCTTAAACAAAAGACTTGGCAGGAAACGTCCATCAACCCTAGGAAGAGGAATAACAGTGAATTTGAGAAGGTTAATTTCCCAAAAAACTTTTTTAATAAAAAGATTTTATAAATTTCAACTAACAGTAACTCTGTCTGGTCAATGAATGTTAATTGTTTCCTGTACGGAAGCAGTTGTTCATAACATTATCATTACAATTTTTGAGATATTTTCCTCATAACCTGGCATCTTGGCTTCAGTCACTTTACGCTCACCATAATGTATCTTCCATATGCCTTTTTCTACAAATACTTTTATGGTAGTTGTTCTGATAAATTTGCTACCTAGACGTTATGAATTTAAGTGCAGTACTAGATTAGCAATTAGGTCTCATCTTTTTAAATCTGAAATGGCGAGATATAACTGTAAGTTCTATGCTCACAGTTTCTTTTCTCACACCTCTCACTTGTGGAACTTTCTTCCAGCTTCTTGCTTTCCAGTTAATTTTGATCTTCAAAAGTTTAAATGCAATGTCGATCATTATCTTGTAGCGACTGCTATGTTTTTCCATGCCCACATTTTATTCGTCTGCGATTGGCTAATAAATCAATACTGCCTTTCTATAGGACAATTTAGCCATCACAGTCATTGCTTTGAATTTTTTGGTTTTGAACTTGCTTACTTGTTTCGTTAGTACAAATTTAGCGATTGGTCAAATTTTAAACAATCACATATTTTAGTGCAAAATCAACTTTTCCTGCAGTTTCGCTGGGAGCCTATCTGTAGCTTTAAAAGAGGTGTCTTTTTCACAAGCTGACAGTCAAGTCCACTAAATTTCGCCTGTCAACACAAACCTATGACTTTACTTACAACATTTCAAATTAACACACAGACACAGAATTTTGTAATACATATATACATATCTCTCTGTGACTCAGCCAAGTTCAATCAACCAGGATTCTGTTGATTTCTCTAACACAACACACTTTCTGATCAATTGTATTCTTGTGTTATCTATTCTAACAGCAGACTTGTTCTAACATTGATTCCTGAACATTTCTCTCTCAAGAGAACTTTCGAACAATCAATTACAAATCAAAATACGGTAAAAGAGAAGCAACTTCTTTTCCCTTTATCTATACATTGAATACAAATTATTGTATATTTTGTTCTTGTATGTTATTTTAAAATATACTTGTTGATTCACATTTGAATTTTTTTTTGTTTTCTTGAATCATTAGTAATAGAAAAGATATATGTGCTAAAGAACATGCGGCATAACAATCTTCTGTCTTCTTAATTCCATTATTTTTTTATTAATGTTTTTTTTTCTTTCACAATCAGTAACCCCTGCATCTTAGTGGCTTTATTAGCCTTGCTTGGGGTGAAATAATCTCCCAAAAATGGTAATGAGGATATTAATGTATAGTGATTTAGTATCTAAACTGGACACAACCTTGTTTTTCATGTCTATATCTTCATTAATTTTATTTAGTAAATCACCTGAATTCTTTAAACGCATATCCAACATTGTTCAAATGCTCAAATATGTTCGTACAGTTGCTGCTGTTTATACAATGTTTCAGTCTATCCATTCTTCAGTACTCCTCATGTTTAATCTGTAAGAAAGCAAAAGCCACTTAACTCAAGAGAACCTACAGGCAACAAAGTAGCAGGCAAAAACAAAATGTGATTGATATTTATAAAATAAGATTATTTAAAATTAATACAATGAGTATATTGTATAATGTTGTAGCATACCTACGAATGATAATGGGTATGTCCCTATTCACATAAATACAGTAGTAAATACTGTATGTTGGTCTGCAGTTGGAGATTCATTGTGGAATTCACTTGACTCACTTCTAGCAGTTGACTACTTCTTCTATGCACCGCTGGTGGATCTTATATGTATTGTTCTTGACTTAAGTATTATTGTTCATTACCAACCTTTGTTTGATTATTCTATTCAGTAACCTTCCCTAGGTTATAACGTATAATTATTTCTGCATTAACCTATATCTACATCAGATGTGATAGTCAATAAAGAAAAAAAATGTTTGTATTGTTTGTCTCACATGAAACACTATTTTTTTTGTCAATGTCACAGGGAAGGACACAGCTCTTTAATCATGGAAGCCGCAGAGCAGCTTGACAAAAAACCTGATGTAATTATTGTCTGTGTTGGTGGAGGAGGTCTCTTGATTGGTATTGTTGAAGGGATGAAGAAAGTTGGTTGGGAAGATGTGCCTGTAATTGCCATGGAAACAAAAGGAGCTGATTGTTACAACAAAGCCATTGAGAAAGGGAGTCTCGTTACACTCCCAGGTATTACCAGGTCAGTCTATCTTCCTTTATTTGCTTTTAGTTTATTCTAAGTAACAATCATGGTCACCTGATAGTGCAGTTATAGGTATTCACCTTTCGATCAGCTTCAAAATTCATAGGTGCTTGAAAGAACTATAAATATAACACATCACCATATTTTCCCCACAAAATGCCTAAAAGAATCACCTGGTCTTATATTTGAAGTTGAGGCCCTCTTGTAGTCAAATTGTACCCTTAAATCTCTTGTAGGCAATTGCATCCCTAAAACTCTTTTTAGACAAATTGTATTCCTAACATAGTGGAGTAATAGATAGCAGCTCAAATTGAGGAATCGGAGAGCCAAGTTCAAATCTCAGTTGAATCTATTACATTCACTTACATGCTAATGTCCTTGGGAAAGGTATGAATCTTCTTCTTCTTCCCCCTAGCTATGGATAAATTGCAGGACAGACCAGCTTATATAGACTTGGATGGCAACTGGTCTACTGCAGAAAGTAATGGCAACCTACTGTGAGAAAAAAGTCTGTCTTGTCATGTATCGAAAGATACATGATTACCTAAGCATGTATCATGCATGGCACATAAATGTCTGACTGTATTCCTAATACTGATGTCAGAAAATTGTATCCCTAAACGCTTTTAAACAAATTGTACATCACCACATTTGTAGGCAAATTGTATCACTAACACTGACATAGGCAAATTGTATCCCTAAATGCTTTTAAATAAATTGTACCCCAACACACTTGTAGGTAAATTGTATCCCTAAAACAATGTTAGGTAAATTGTATCCCTAAAACAATGTTAGGTAAATTGTATCCCTAAAACAATCTTAGGCAAATTGTATCCCTAAAACAATCTTAGGCAAATTGTATTCCTAAAACTCTTGTAAGCATATTATATCCTCTACACACTTATAAGTAAATTGTATCCCTCTATTGTAAGCAAATTCTATCCTTAACACTGTTGTAGGCAAGTTGAATCCCTAACACAGTTGTAGGCAAATTATATACCTAACACACAGGCAAAATTGTATCTTTAACACTCTTGTAGGCAAATTCTATCCTTAACATTCCCTACTGTAGGCTATAATTTTCTCTGTGACTAACACTCCTTCCTATCATCATCATTAGTCCCATGAGTGGGTGTGGTCATAGGATTGGTTGGTGTGCAGCTGAGCACCTGACCACCTCCCTCTACATGTCTCGGTTGCATGCCAGTGTCTGAGTTTTCATATCTGTCTATATTTCTGAGATGAGGTATTATGTACATTATTTACATTATTCGGACTATTGTCCTCATCTTTGTCGCCATATTTATTACAATGTTTCGGCCATTGTACGCTCCGGCCTTCTTCAGGTGGTTGGAATGTCAAACTTAACCCTTTATTTCGCTCACTGGGGTAGACTGTTCTAGTTCCACGTGCCATGTTTAATGGATGTCAGTTATCAGTTATCTCCTGTTAATTTTCCCTCTGAAAGTTCTCCACTGCCTTAACCGGGTATTGAACTCACACTCTTTGGGTCCTGTCACTGGATCTAACCAACGCCTTTTTCCACTGTGCCATATGTCCTTGAGCATACAACGGCTGAAACGTTGTGATAAATATGGCGACAAAGATGAGGACAATAGTTCAAATAATGTAAATAAAGTAGTTGACTTGATCTATCCACTACCCTTCTCCTCATCCTTTCTTCTATCACTCCTATCTGATCTTGCTCCAAATTTTCTGTAACCCCTTGTGTCCTAGTGGCTTCCCGCCTTGCTTGGGGTGAAATGCTTAAAAAAAAATAAAAATAAAAAAAAATGAGTTTTTGTGAAGAGTTTTCCAGTCCATTCAGTAATGTTATCAGTCCATTTCTGTCTCTGCCTTCCTTTGCCCAAAGTGGTACTTTGTATATATATATATATATATATATATATATATAGTTATAAATAAAGAACATCTATAGATGAATGTATTTTCAATGTGTATGAAAATCTGAGTGAAGCATCATTTATATGTCACACTGAAGAATAATACAAAAAACGTGTTTCAAGAAGAACATAGTTTGTAAAATGATGTAAAGTTTCTTTGTGGATTTTGTGAATTGTCTCTAATAAGCCAGCTCCAAGACATCGACTCTCTTTCTTTTATTGATGTAGATGTATTCCTTTAAATATCCCCAAAGGAAAAATCCGATGCAATTTAGTTATTTTAATAGGCAGTTAATGTTGCCACCGCTTGGGATGAGTCCATTTCAAAAACAAATTAATATCTCTCCCAATCCAATGCTAATTAAGATTGATAATCATGATTCAATGTGGTTTCAACACTGAGATAAACTATGGTTGGCAATCAGTCTCGAGGGACCACTCTGAATTCAAAACAATTAGGTCTGTGGCAAGCAATGCCATACTGTAAAATGTACTTGCTACTTAAACAACATCAACATCATCATGGTGTGTGGTATTGTTGCAACCTTATGATATATAAGAATTCTTTCTTTTGCAGCTCAATGTTGAAATAACTGGCTTGTTACAGGTATATCGCGCACTATGTCATTAATTGGTTACAGAGGTCATGACTTATGTTGACAAACGACTTAAGTCGAAATAACCACACTATAAACTGCAAATAAGCACTCCCCATTGCCTATTACCGTATTTATGATATGTATGTACAGTATTCTGAACAAAATGATTAATTTCCACCTTATCTTCCAATAATATAGCTTTATGCTTAGCATTAGCACTTGCACTGGGACTTTTCTCTGGAGCCATTGGCAAAAATATATTCTAAGTTACAATTGAAATATAAAGTGAAAGAACATCAATGGCAGAGTATGTTACAATTTTTGGATACATTACACTACTAGTGAGCCAACCCAGATGACTTGACTCACTTTATAGTCCACCAATAGAAGGTTAACCAATCAGAAGACGTAGAATATTCAATCCATCGTGTATAAAGGCGGCCATTTTGTTTACTCTATCCGAATGTCCAGTGCCAGCTTGTCAGGCGAAGAGGAACAGAAGGAAGAATTACTCTGCTACTTTACCAGGATATCCACTGCTAACCTGAACAACGCTTCCCTACTGTCTTCGAAATATTCACTGCTAACCTCTGGATTCTATACTCAAAGATGACTGTCATCATGAACAACGGAGTACAGATGTAAACCAGTCTGAATTCGAAATCAGCTTCAGAGGGGAAAAAACTCATGAATCCTTTTCATAGATAACTGCAAAATATGTCCATATGAGATGAGTTTTTGCTTATCTCAGCTAGGTAGGTAGCAAAAGACATTGCAAATGGCAGCACTGATCATAGAGACTTTTATATAATATTTTTTAAGCACACTGCAATAATTTAGACATCTTTGTTGTTTTAATTTTGGCTTTTATCGCAAGAAAATACTATAAAGTTAGTGTTAAAAATAAAAATAACCTTTGACAATTTTAAATGGTTTTTATTGTCAACTTTTGTCATCCCAAATTAACTTCAATTATAACGTGATTGATATATAACTTCAATTATAACGTGATTGATGTTTACTAACAGAAATTGAGTCAATTTTCTTTAGCCATATGTGATGAAAGTCTACTTAAATTTTCAAGAATCTTATGGAAGAGCAGAAGTATGGATGATCAGAAATGAAAAAAGCCAAAAATGTTGCACTTTGACTGCATGAATTTTGGCAGCTAGGTCTCATCTACTGCTGTACTAGCTAGATGTAACTGTCAGTCCTATTCTAATAGCTTATTTTCTCGCATTTCTTGCTTGTGAAATTCCCTTCCAATTTCTTGCTTCCCTGTCACTTACAGTCTTCAAAAGTTTTAATGCAATGCCAGTCACCATCTTCTGTCTTCCTGAAACCTGTTCTTTTATTGTCCTTTCTCCTCACTAGAGTCTTTTCATTCTCTTTCACTCCCAGTAACCACTTGTGGCTTAGTGGCATTATCGCCATCTTCTCTCTTCCTGAAACCTGTTCTTTTATTGTCCTTTCTTCTTGCTAAAGTCTTCTCATTCACCCCCCCTCCCCAGTAACCCCTTGTATTTTAGTGGCATTATTGCCTGGCTTGGGGTAAAAGGATTAAAAAAATGACTATGCACATTTCTAAAATTTATACCATGATGTGGCTTCCCTCTGTCTTTTCTATAAATATTTTCATAGTAGTTGTTCTAATGAACTTTCCTCCTTGCTGCCTCCTCTACATGAATTGAAGCCTACTACTAGATTGGCAATTAGGTCTCACTATTTTACTGTTGAAGTAGCTAGATACAACCATCAGTTCTATTCTAGTAGTTTCTTTTCTTGCACTTCTTGACTCTGGAAATCTCTTTCAATTTCTTGCTTCCTTGCCCTTTACAATGTTCAAAATGTTCAATGCAATGCCAATTGCCATCTTCTGTCTTCCAGAATCCTATTCTTTTATTCTCCTTTCTTCTCACTAAAATCTTCTCACTATTAAAATGTCATACAATGTGTAAGAATCTAGTCAATAATTGTAAATCCAAGTTAAAGGAACTTGAACATGTAATGGAAAGAAAATGTTTTATTTGATTCCTTTGTTCTCTAACCTGTGTGTCCAATCTAAAATGGCTGCTCAGCTCCTTTCGGGTAAGCTTCTTTTCTGGTTGAAGGGTTGCCAAGGGCAGCAACACGTAAAGATTAACAATAATAATTATGATTTTTTTTTATATTAATTAGACTAATTTTGATTCATTTCAGCATTGCAAAGTGTCTTGGTGCCTTGACTGCAGCGGAAACCGCACTTGAAGTTTACAAGAAGTTCAATATAATCTCAGTAGTTGTTGAAGATAAAGAGGCTATCAATGCCTGCCTACAGTTTTTGGGTAAACTTCTTTGTTTTCAATAGAATAATCCATATGAAAATTTTGTCATATATTTAAAAAAAAAAAAATTTTTTTTATAATATGGTTCACCCTGTGCAAGGCTCTGGAGTCACTTCGGGGAGAGGGTTACTGAGTAAGAGGCACAGTTTATGCAGATATATGGGGAAGATAATGACTAACCTTGAACAGGTTAAGATTGTAGTGTTCAGAAAAACATCCTCTTGAGAGTTTTGGTTCCACAGAAGGGAAGAAGCTGCTGGAGTGGAACTAACTCCTCACCGATGGAATACAGGGGGAATGAAGGTTGTCTGCTATAATGTGCGTATCATGGTGGGTCCAGGCGTGAAAGTTAGAACTGGTGGAACTAAGTATTGCTTGTTCATCTGAACACTTTTCATCGAAGCGTCATAATGTTCTCACTGCTCTATGGCTACCATAGAGCAGTGAGAAGAGGAGTTGCAGGGTGGAAAGTAATTCATTACCCAAAAGGATGCAGAAATGCCTTTGGACTCTATTGAAACTAGGAAGTGAAGACTGGGTATTTTCCTTCCCAAATATGACAGCAGTACTCCCTTTTAGGCCTGATATGACTCTTGTGTGTTTTGCACATTCTATTGAAAGTTATATTACTATTATGTGTGTGTGTCTGTATGTGTGCAAATGTATTTGTGTAATTTTGATGTGTTTAACTGAGAGTGATTGTGTGTGATTTTATAAAAAAAAAGCCATGGTTGAAGCCAATGGTGATTTATTGAATAAACTTACTGTTGTGGGGCTCTCCCCTTTTTACATAAGATGGACTTGTCCAAAGTATACTTATACTGACAGAGAGAATACCGGCTGTTGAGATAAATCGAGATACAGTCTCTGACTGTGTGCGACGTCTGTTGAACTCTGCTTTGGCAGGGAGAAACCCGGACAAGGCTTTGCCGAAGGGCAAAGTTTAGTCCGGGTAGGTAGACTGTTCCTGAACCCACTTATGCGTGTTCAAAGGGGATATTTTTTGGAAACCCCCTTTAAACTTGGCCTTGTGCCACATATATTCCTCGTGGGTGGAATGTTAAATATCGAGATACGTTGAGATACATTGAGACAGGTTGAGAGATACGGAGACAGACACAAGGTGTTCTCAGAGAGTTATACAAGAGTCCAGAGAGAGAGAGAGAGAGATGATTACGGCTTTACTTACAGAGACTTGTACATATACTTTCTACTAACCCACATTCCTGGACTACTAATCTTCACTTCAAGTCTGTATTCTTACGTTTAATACACTTAATTTTCTATCTCAATTACTGGCGTTGTTTATTTATTTGGGCAGGATTCCATGAATGGAATCCACAACACTTACTCTTTAGTATTTCAAAGTATTTTTGTGTAATTTTGTTAAATATATCTGTTAAAATGTTATGTCAGTAGTTAGTTTCATTTTTCTGTAATTTAGACAACAATTTATTCATCACTCTCTGTACAGTACTGAAATATTATTAAAATAATATTTGTGTAAACATGAAAATACTGTGGGTATATCTGAAAAAATATAATGATCTTGGACAATTCCAGGAACAGATTTGGAATCAGTGTAGTCAATTGAGTCTAGTACAGAATCATTTGTCTTGTCAGATTCCATCTTGCACTTTTATAAATCTACCATTCATCCGTATATTGAATACTAGCAGCATGGCCTGGTGTTGCCCGTGCTTGGTTCAAAAATCGTACGACTCATACAACAATCGCTATCACTTGACTTAAAATATTTTTGCCCTTCCTTGCCTTTAAAGGAGTGTCCTTTGCCGTGCTGATGTTGCTATATGCCTTACTTCTTGCCCATCTCACACTGCGAATTTTTTCGAAGCTATATACTAAACATTAAATCTGTTACGAAAAAAGAACTAAACAAAATGAACACAAAATGATCAGCTTTAAAAAAAGGCCTCGTAACTGGAAAAACCAAATGAAAAAAGAATGTTAACAACAAATACTTTTTCACACCCAACCCAGTTCTGCGGAATCAGAATCAATGTTGAGTTTAAGCAAGCAAATGAGCCAATTGGAGTAAAGTGCCATGCAGATTTGAATTTTTCCCACTTGTGACGAATGCAGCTATCGAATTTTTTTGTGTGCTAGCATGCTACTTAACATTCGTGTCAGTCAGCTGTTGGCTCTCACGCTGGCCAATAGAATCTTCCTGCCTATTCGTGGCAGCCAGCTATAGGCTCTGACGCTGGCCAGTAGAAAATGGCCGCAAACTACATGAAAACTGCCGTAGAAGCATGAAAAAATCGATTATTTCCACTATCGATGGGAGTTGGGAAATACGAAGTCAGTCTTGGCCTTCCCGCTAACTTGGAGCATGTGCATGTAAATTTTGGTGCAAATCCGTTGAAAATTGAGGCTGCGCATTCATTAGACTATATTTAGTCACCCCCACCACGTGGGTATCATGTGGCACATGGCCGGTTTAATGTGGGATCTCTGAGCCCATGGGCTCGGCCAAAAATATGTCCATTGAACCCGTATAAACGGGTTCAGGGTCAGTTTACCTCCCTGAAAGAGAATCCGCCCTTTGGTGTAGCCTCCTTTGGGTTCCTCCCCGCCCAAAGGCAGGGAGTTCAACCGATCAACCGGTCGACAGAGATCGACTTGAACTGCTGACATGCACACACATCCTGCCTTTTATAGATAGAGATTGCTGTCATATCTGGTCTGGTTCTCTGGCTATATATCTCGAGATTCTCAATGAAATCCAAAGAAAGTTCGATAATGTTATTGGCTCTGACCTGGCATCTTGGCTTCAGTCACTTTTTCACAACTGTGACATGGCTTCCCTCTTTCTCTTCGACAAATATTTTCATGGCAGTTGCTCTAAGTGCACTGTTAGGTGGCCTACTAGGTGTCATTATTTTAATACTGAAATTTATTGTAATTCCTATTGTAATATTTTCTTTTCTCGCACTTCTCACCTGTGTAAATCTCTTCTGATGTCTAGCTTCCCTGCCAAATACAGTTTTCAAAGATTTAAATACAAAGTCAATTGCCATTTTCTGTTTTCCTGTAGCCTGTTCTTTTATTATTCTTTCTAGACGACAATTTATCCATTGCACCCTGTAGATATATTACTGCTACTACTAATAATGATAATAATAATAATATTATAAATATTATATCATTATTATATATTATATTATAGTCCTATTTTATTATGCTTCTAAATATTTAAATGATGTCATGTTCTTCACTGTCTCTAGCATTATGCAAATTTGAAATTTGTTTGCTGTTTCAGATTAGTGCTTCTTATATAGGGTATAAATATACTACTGTAATTCCCTATGTATAATACGCCCTCATCCATAATACGCCCACCTAAAACTGTGCTGAAAGTGTGGGAAAATGCTTCTACTCACATATAATACCTAACCCTATAAATTGTACCTCTCCAATTTCATTACAGCCAGTGTTTCCTACTCTTATTTAAAAAAATGGTTTTAAACATAGAATAATATTATTCTAATTTAGTTTTATGATAATTCTTATTTTATTTTACTTTTGTAAGTATTGTTAGGTATATACTATTGTATTTGACATCCCTATGGGGTCGTAATCGCCAAATGTTGGTATCGAATTGTCATATGTCTGTGGGGAGTAGTCATTTTGCAACTGAAATCGACCTATGAAATAGCAATTTTTAAAAAAATTTTGTGACTGCATATTATGCACCCCTAATTTAGCTTATTATTTTTTAGAAAAAAAATGCGTATTATGCATGGGGAATTATGGTATCTGTTTAATAATTCAATAGGTTTCTATGACTCTGCTGAACGAAGGGACATGCAGAGTTACAATAAGATGCTGGATTAAAAAGGGAGATAACTAGGATTAAGTTAATTTTACGGAGGATTTTAGAGTTATATGTTAATAATGGCTTAACTTCAAAAACATAAATTTTGGACAGGCTTCTGCACTGTTGCAGGCGCACAGAATCATCTTGTGCTAAGGGAGCTTTTAAGGTCCATGATGCTGTGTATATGTTTAAGAAATAATAGTTTGCAAAATAATACTTTTGACATACAAAACAGAAAGATATGTACAAGGAAATTTGGCCTTTAATAATATTGCTTTTCATGTTTTGCAGCTGATGAGCGGATGATGGTGGAACCGTCTTGTGGTGCCACCTTGGCAGCCATTTACAGTGACGTCATCAAGAAACTGCAGAAAGAGGAGAAACTTGGGTGCATCAAATCTGCACTCGTTATTGTCTGTGGTGGAAAGTTGGTATCGTTGGATCTACTGCAGGCATGGAAAAAACAGTTTGGCCTTTAGGAATTTGGGTTTTTCTTCACTAAGGCACTACACACAAAATCACTCGCATAAAAATATAAAATTATATGTGTAACAGCAAAATTGTCCA